>JAULUF010000015.1:17762500-18362500 GCA_031834385.1 Semotilus atromaculatus
GATGGTTTGCATAGTTGCACACATAGTATTCATTGAGCTATCATGGGGCTCGGGCAAATGTTGGTGAAGGATTTATCACAAACGGGAGCTGTTTACTGGTCAGAAAAGTCAAGCAGAGACATGGAAAGCAGTCATGCAAATATTTGAATTTGCATGTGTTTTATAGCGACTTCAGATTTTTTTTATTTTCCTTAATAGGGATTCTCTGAACTAAAGATGTCTGGTTAATCAATGTATTTATCAACCAACTTGTTGAATTGCCACATTTGTTTTTACAACATTTTATAAAAGTTTTAAGGAGAAGGTAAGGATTTAGTATTAATATAAGGCCATATTTTTTTAATAGTAAAGATATAGTCTAAAGCAACATATTTTTGTGTTCAAGTATTTAAACACTATATATATATATATAGTTTAAAAAAAAAAAGAATTTTTTTTTCTCCCTGTCATCATCCCAGTGTTATTGTTACAACAACAACAAATTAGTAATTTTACCTTATCAACTAAGTACTGAAATTACTAAAACTGTTGTAAACATTAAAAAAACATTAAAAGTAAAAGTAAAAAACCCCCAAAAAAACACCCAATACAAATAACAAAAACAAATACAAAAATAAAGCCGAAATAACAAACACTTAAATTAACATAATTACATAAACATAATTACTAAAATTAAAATTAAAACTGAAAAAAAAATAGCTAATTTAAAATGTTAATAAATATAATAGTACCATGAATAATACTAAAATAGCTCTGCTCCATCCACTCTTTTGATAGCCACTTGTGTTTTCCCCCCTACCTAGTGTGCAGAGTTTATGCTAAATGTGTTTTCATCTCTGTATTGTAGATTGTAATATACTGTGAAATTAAATCTCATGCCATCTAGGACTTGCAGCAGGTGATGGTGTCTGGACCGAACCTGAATGAAACCAGCATTGTGTCTGGAGGCTACGGAGGGGCAGCAGAGGGCATCATACCCACCAGTTCCATCAAAGGTAAAGAGCACTTAAATAGTTTTAAATGGTTTACAATCTGATCTTGATTTGAGGCAGCATCTGAGACATGTGGATAGACTTACATCTCTGGTGACGTACATGTTTAGGACCAGGCGTTCGCTTCAACCCGGAGTATTTTCACAGAAGATGTGGTAACACACCCAAACCAGGTGTCTATGCATGATAACTTGACAGGAGATCTTTTTTAGAATCTCTACAGCTTCCCCCCTCTCTCTCCCTCAGTGTAAAATGAGTTTGTCAGCATTTTAACATCAAACGTTTGGCTCTTTTCTACAGGGTGCTGAGGACAGTCGCATGGTGGATGCATGTTTGCATTTGCAACACAAACCCCTTGTTTGCTTGTTTTAAATTTACTGTAAAAACATATGTTTTGTAACAAATGTTGTTTGTGAGCTGAATGTGTTTGAACTGTGAAATACACAGTGATTCTTTAAGTGATGTTTCTTTATGCTCAGTAATATGGTTGGCCTTAACACATTAACATGGTACTGAAACACAAACCTAGCTGACACGGTCAGTGGCGGTCCATGAGGAGTTTAATTTGATTTATTATGTTATTATCATTACAGGAATGAATCACATTCTAAAACACATTACAATTTAAACAATAATCAAATCAAACTTTTTAAAAAAATCTAACTAACCCCAAACTTTAAAATGGTAGTGTTTATTTATATTAATTGTATTTACTGGTACCCCAAATTATAAAAAACATTTCTTATGACCGCCACTCTACACAGTCAGTTCTTTAGCAGCAACCTGGTTTGCCATTCCTTTTCATCCTCTACTTCCACCTTTTATCACCTTACCTTTATAAAACCCTTAACCTTCACTTTTAAGCAGTTAACTCTTAATTTTTGTGCGTATTTCATCATCATAGTCTTCAATATTGTTATTGTTTATGTACATTTTGATAATACCATCTATGAAATAATTTTTTCCATCAGTTTACTAATCTCAACTACAACACAGTTAATGTTACAGTTATTGTGAATCATCTCTATTACCCCCAAAACACTTAATATTGCAATTTCCTTAATGGTCTTTCAATTAAACTTCATCTCCATCCCATTCCTCCACCCGTCCACTGTTATTTATTCATTTCAGACATCCGCTCCAAATCCAGGGGTATCACTCCCAGCAATTCAGCTGCCAGTCGGATAGCAAATCAGCCAGGACATTACCCAGGTATCCCAGGGCCTCCTCACCCTTTCCTGCCACTGCCAGACACCTTTTTCTTCCAGCCCATAATTAGCAGTCATTACTCATTTACTGTCATCACACCTTTTATTATTGCCCCAATTCATTTGTCAGCCTCTGGAATATCAGTCTGATAATGGTGCGTTGTAGTAACATTCTTTCTCTGTAATCTTGTTGTTGTGATTACTGTAACCTATAGACAAAACTGGGTTGTGGTATTCAAAAGGGTGTTCCTTATATCCAAAATGTCCAATTTGAAATGATATTGTATTTTGGGGTATGGCCCCCTATTTATAGTAAGTACCTGCATTTTCTACTCTCAGCTCCCAGCATGCACCACAGCAACAGCAACCCAATGATGTCAGAGGAGGCCACAAGAGGAGTAGCTGTAGAGAAATTTGACAGCGTGAAAAAGTGGAGCATTAACACGTACAAGGTAGAAAAACTACTGCATATAAAAAGTGAAACTACTATTTCCAAGTCTCTTATGCTCACCAAGGCTGCATTTTAGGAAAAATACAATAAAAACAGTAGTATTGTAAAATATTATTGCAATTTAAACTGTTTAATATATTTTTTAAATGTAATTTACTATTGTGATGGCAAAGCTGTATTTTCAGCATAATTACTCCAGTCTTCAGTGTCACATGATCCTTCAGAAATCATTCTAATATGATGATTTGGTGCTCATGAAAGATTTCTTATTATCATCAATGTTGAAAATAACTATGCTGCTCAATATTTTTGAGGAAACTGTTATTTAAAAAAAAAAAAATGTAGGGTTCTTTAATGAATAGAAAGTTCTAAGGAACAGATCGTTTGTAACATTATAAATGTTTTTACTGTCACTTTTTGATCAATTTAATTGTTGCTTTGCTAAATAAAATGATTTATGTACAGGTATTTAGGATTTATGAAAATGTTAGGTAAAGCCATTATGGGATTCATTTCTATCTGCTTCTGTCCTCTCTTCATCAGTGTACAAAACAGATGTTTTCGGAGCGTTTCGGCCGTGGTACGAAGACGGTGGACATGGAGCTTGAGGCTCAGATCGATGTGCTTAGAGAGACTAAGCTGAAGTACGAGTGTATTCTGAGACTAGCACGTGATCTCACCAACCACTTCTACAACATGGTGCAGACTCAGCAGGCTCTTGGGGACACTTTCGCTGATCTTAGCCAGAAATCCCCTGAATTGCAGGTACCATTTTTTTTTTTTTGTGTCCCCTGTTCTGCAGGTGTTGGGCCAATTTATATTTAGTTCCATATTACTAGTACTGAATCTTACCTTACCATAGTGCCTTATTTGCCCTAACTTAAACTTAAACCCTTGCAGGATGAGTTTGGCTATAATGCAGAGACACAAAGACTGCTATGCAAGAATGGAGAGACGCTCCTGGGTGCCATCAATTTCTTTGTGTCCAGCATTAATACGCTAGTCAACAAAACCATGGAGGACACGCTCATGACCATCAAGATGTATGAGAATGCAAGGTATCAGAAGTTTGATGTTAATGAGTTACATGTAACTTCATGAGTAAATGAGTGGAAGTATTATTAGCTGCTTAAAGGGATAGTTCAGCCAAAAATGAAAATTACCCCATAATTTACTGACCCTCAAGCCATCCTAGGTGTACAGGTGAAACTCGAAAAATTTGAATATCATGCAAAACTTCATGTATTTCAGTAATTCAAATTAAAAGGTGAAACTAGTTTATTTAGTATATATAACTATATACATATGCATGATTATACTTTTCAGAGAGCCTTTTTGCAAGTCAATTTTTTTATTGAATCTCATGATTTTCATGAGATTTTTAATTTGGGGTTTTCATAAGCTGTAAGACATAATCATCAAAATGATAACTTTTGCAGGATATTCTAAATTTTCGAGTTTCACCTTTATATGACTTTCAGCCAAACACAATCGGAGTTATATAAAAAAAATACTCTGGCTCTTCCAAGCTTTATAATGGGAGTGAATAGTAACTGAGATTTTGAAGCCCAAAAAAGTGCATCCATCCATCATAAAAGGAATCCATTTGGCTCCAGGGGGTTAATAAAGGGCTTCTGAAGTGAAGCGATGTGTTTTTGTACGAAAAATATCAATTTTTTTTAATAAACTTTATACACTAATCACTAGCTTCTGGTAACGTTAGCGTGCGTTCACGAGTCGAGTTCCAGCACATGACGTAGGATGTAGGAGTAGAGCATAAGCTTAGGTGAGAGTAGACACCTCTCGAAGTTTAAACAAATTGGGCTCGGCAACAAACTCAAGTTTCTCTGACATTTCTCATTAAAAATGATTGTTTCTAATTCGTGACCGGTGATTTGTTTTGCTCTATCCTCTGCTCTTCCACGTTTGTCATGTGTTGGGTCAGAGGTCACTCTTCCGCCAGAACTAGACTCGCGTACGGGCGATTCCAGAAGCCAGTGATTACAGTTTTTAAAGTTACAAAGATGGATATTTTTCTTACACAAGGAATTCACAGGAATTAGTTTTGCAATTGAGTTGTCAATCTGTATTCAGATTCTGGCCGTTGCTTCATGTCTTGCTCTCTTTTTTTTCCACATCTTGCATCATAAGCATCACATTTTAAGCCAACATGTTTTTTTTTAAATAAAAGCGATAGCCTAGTTCACCCAAAAATTCTGTCATTATTTACTGTAGCTACTTACCCTCATGTCTGTTATTCCAAACCTCAAATTTCTCATTGTTTTGTGTCCACACAATGGAAGTCCAAAACTATTTTATACATACAGGTTTGGAACAACATGATGGTGAGTAAATGATGACAGCAATTCTAATTGACTGCTCTAGTTATGTTGTCAAGGGATTCACAGCCTGTACTTCTTGGAGGCTTCTTGTAATTTCTTCTTTTTCTAGCCTAGGATTAGTTATATAGATTTTCTGAACCAGTTTATACTAGTGAATAAATATGTTTTCGTTTTAGACTGGAATTCGATGCCTATAGGACAGACCTGGAGGAGTTGAGCGTGGGTCCGCGGGACGCTACAGCCATGATGCGCATTGAGATGGCTCAACAGCAGTACCAGATCCAGAAAGACAAATATGAACGACTGCGCAGTGATGTCACCATCAAACTCAAGTTCTTGGATGAGAATAAGGTACCATGTTGAAATCCCTGGTGTTTATACATGTTGTGTTTCATACGTCAGAGTTATTCCTTGCTTTTGTCGTAGTTTCTTCAGATTTCTGTATGTTGATTTTCAGGTAAAGGTGATGCACAAGCAGCTCCTACTGTTTCATAATGCTATCTCGGCATATTTCGCTGGAAATCAGCAGCAGCTGGAACAGACTCTCAGACAGTTCAACGTGAAGTTGAAGCCACCGGGTTCTGACAAGCCGTCATGGCTTGAGGAACAGTAATCACTTTGTCAATGTAAAAAGAGACACTCAAACATGGAAACCTGAAAACAGATGGATGGGGATGTAAAGAGATGCATTGTATGTGATTTGTATGAATGGTTAAGACAAGGGAAGTGGATGTTTTTATTTTGCCAAACCCTGGAAAATGTTCCGTTTATTTAAAGCCAGAACAATCTTCCGATGAATATTAATTTGACTAACTGTGGTTATGCTTTTCAGCTGCCTTAACCTACTTTTAGGTATAGCGTATGGGCTGTTTAAAGTAAAATTACACAAAATTACATGGAACAAATCATTCACTCTCTGTAAAAACATTCACATTTGATGTGCATTCATAGTCTTATTCACAAAACTGTTATACTCCCCTCCCAGGCCAAGATTTGTTTTATCTTGATAGAATAGAGCTGAAAGGAATGAATGTTGTGCTTGTGCGTTTGTTTTTAATGTAAGGTCATATGGGGAGGATTACATCAAGTTATAAGAAAGGAAAATTGCTCACTGTATGTGTCATAAGAAGGTTAATAGATTTATATTTATGTAAATTGTGAAGTCCCACATATGAAATTAAAACACATTTGAAGGCGATAGAATCTTATGAGTATGTATTGTGATGTTTATCGTGTCTTGCATGTGTGTCTTTCGCTTTTTTCTGCCACAAGCAGTACGTTTTTGAGCAGTGTCTTCAAACTCTGCTGGGCTGGCAGCAAACGCCACTGGTAGAGTCTGCTGCCAGCCAGGAAAGATTTAGTAACCGCTTTTCCTTGATCGGATTGTTATTCCCTTGGCTCTTTACTCAAATAAGAGAAGGACTTGGTTTTGGTTTCACTGTGGTAATCAATTTGGATCAGGCATTTTTTCTTGGAAGAAATAGTGTGCTTTTGTATTAGTATGGGTTTGCTTTAACAATAATTTGTTACGTTTGCAAGTAGATTGTATCCGTGTTACACAATTTTAATATTGATTCAGCAACCATGCCTGGTATTTTATCTTCTTAAAATGCTCACAACCCATTTTTTGAAGGTCTGGGGTCTTTTCTAATAGACTAATATTGACTAGATTGTTAAAATCAATCCAGTCCTTTATACTGTACATTTCCCCCACAAATGTGCATAGTAACATTTATATGAACTGATTTTTCTAAAATTCTAAATTCAAAAATACAAAGAAGTCAAAAATATTTAATATGACTGAACTGCTCGGGTTGTCTTCTGAAATTATATAAAAATGTCTCACCCCAGTTAAAGCGTTTATTTTCATTGTTCCCGTGTTATATTAACTTTTTATTTATTTATTTACAACGCAATTTATTTAATAAGGTAAGAGTACTTTTATGATTGGTTGTCTGTTGTTAAAAAAATTACAATTCTTGCACCTGATTGTTTTACCCTTACCAGTGCCGCTGCTAGCCATTTTGGTGCCCTAAGCATAATTCCTTTATGATGCCCCCCCCGACCCCCCAAAAAAACATTTTCATTTATGTTTCATACCCCAATGAGGGTATGATTTATAAAAAAATAAAACAAATAAAAAGTAACACTTTAGTTTAGGGTCTAATGCTCACTAACTAGTTTCATTACCATGCAATGGCATGGTTTTATCATCACTGTGGTCCTGAATTTGAGGCAGGTTAGTTAGGGGGGTTCGGAAAATTTTGGATTTCTCTGAACTACAGATGTGCATTTTAAGATGTTGTGAAGGCACACAAAAAACTTCGATAACAACAGAAAACCATGTCAGTGGGCAGCTGATTATTTTTCTCTCCTCATCAGCATCACATTCTTTTTCACTTTGTTTTTATCTTGCCCTGTCTCTTCCCCTCCTAAAGTTGGCTTTTTTAATTTACTAAAGGCTACAATTTGTATTTTATTCTCAATATGTACACATTCATTATTAATCCTGTGCCTAACATGATGAAAACGGCTTTGTTCATGTTTCTTGTCCCCTCACAATGACAGTAGCAGCTAGCCTAAACTATTACACTAGGCTACATGTTACATAGGCCTATTTTCAGTTCAAAATGGCGAAATTAGACAAAACTATAATAGTTTGCCTAATTATTTTTTGTCATTCGTTTAACATTTATGACCTAAAAAAAACTGTCAAATATGAAACGTTAAGTTTAGCTACTTACATCTTATTATCTCGCACTTGACCGTACACTGAAGCGTCGAATTGCACTTTTAAAATTCGCGCTCAGCGTCTGTGAACATAAAGCCCGCCTACTTTGATTTGATTGGTCATCTCAAATATTCTGACATTGACGAGTAGTGACGGACAAATGAGGCTCAGATGAACACACACACACCCTGTCCTCTGTTTCTGACGTGCTCTAGCTCTGCTCGGCGCTGCGGATTGAAGATGAAGAACGCGCTGAATCTGATTATAACAAGAAGTTTGATGATTGATTTTTCATTAGGCTATTTTTGGTGCCCCCTCAGCACTTGGTGCCCTACGCACAGCGCGTGATGCGCGTGGTGGGAGCGGCGGCACTGACCCTTACTTTCTTACAGTCATTCATAGTCATATTCACAAAATTGTTCCTTGTCCAGTGAGCACCCCCCAGGCCAGTTTATATATTTTGTTTTATATCAAGAGCTCATTAAATGAATTGATGTTGTGCATGAGCGTTTGTTTCTAACATACGGTCGTTGCCTCTACTAGGCTCCGTAATTCGGATTAATCCATTATATTTTACCCATGACCCATGGTGAAAATCGGTACTAAACCCCTTTTTAAATGGTCAGTGTAAAACGGCCTTTATTCTGAGTTTAAGAAAACATGACACATCCATGACACATGGATTACGTCTCGGTCTGAAACAAGCGCTGACGAGTTCTGGGCGTGAGCTACAGGTAAGAGAGCAGATTGCAACATCACACTTCCGCAGAGCGGGTATACAGTAATCAACAGTCCCGTGGGCCAGAGTACTAACTTATGGCATGCTTTTCTTTTCTGGAGTATATAGCCAAAGTAAATTCGGATATTGTAAGACAGTAATTTCTGTTGGTAGACGTCTGGCTACCTCTCAAACGAGTAAGTACAATATTATTATAGGCTATTTTTATAGGCTATATAAAAAATTATATATTTTTACGTTGTTACCATGAGAAAATCATAGACTTCAAAAATGATATCCAAGTCGTTTTCACCACCACGGACTGCTGTAATACTCAACAATACCATTTAAGTACTATGATACTACTGAGAGAAGAACATGGGAATAGCCTACTATGGCATTACCTATGGTACAAAACTGTACCATTTTTTTTAAGATTCAAAAGTTTCTCAAGAAATGATGGTAGGCTTTATGGTAAACTAACCCTTACAAAAAAACAAAAAAAAACTAGTTGTAGTAGGCTACCATACAAATATGTAAATGTAATTTTGTTTACATGCGTGTATCATGGTACTTATGTATGAAATAAGCATGCCCTAAATTAATACATGATGAACTAACTGTATTTTCTATGTACATTTTTAATGCACTTTCTGTAAAGCTGCTTTGAAACAATGTGTATTGTGAAAAGCGCTATACAAATAAATTTGAATTGAATTGAATTGAATTATGTGTGAATGCAGATTTTGATTTTGACATAAACGTCATGTAAACTTAGATATTTTTCACTGTCCTGGTTTTGTTAGTTATGTAGGCTGATCACCAGTGCTTATCGTTTACAGTTTCGGTTAACTTCCCTATATACACAAATCCTTCCTTTTTCAGTTAAATAACAGCAGATATACAAACATATGGTTTCCTTTTCTGTTCTTTCTTTAAAGGGATGATGCAGCAGTATCTTTGCAAGTGACATCCAAACCATGATGCCACCACCACCGCCGCCGCCACCACCACCACCACCTCCTCCTCCTCCTCCTCCACCGCCTGGCCTCTTCCCTAGTGGAGGCCCATTTTCCAGAGGGCCGGCACGGGCCTCTATAATGCGTAATTTTAATTGGGAGGCCATACCAAAGGACACTGTGATAGGCAAACATAACATATGGACGGCTGAGAAGAGCAGGGATTTCGAGTTGGACACCAAAGGTATGGAGGAGCTGTTCAGCCGCAATGACCAGAAGAAGGTCCAGGCCACAACCCGCAGCAGTGTGCGCCAATCCTCCAGAAAGGCCCCAGGACCTGAAATGGTGAGTTTAGGTGGGATGTGCTAGAAAATATGTTTTGTGTCTGCAGGCTTACAGCAAATGAGTGTTTCCAGACTAATCTACTCAGAGAGATTTACATAATGCTTTCATCAAGCTTGTCACTATAGGCTTTGTGACTGTCTCAGATCTGTAGAAACACTGTAAAGATGACTTTGTTAGTTGTAACCTCATTAAATTTGATATATTCGGTTGATTTTGGGATCTATGAGTGTTTCTAGTAATGATTACAGATCTGAAGGTGATTCAAGCATATCATATTCTCATGCCGAATGCATGAGGTATCCTAATTGCTATTTTTGCATAAACCGTTTCTTCATGGTCAGTTATCTTCCATGTAGTGTACTATCGTAGTATTTTTATCTATTTCTCTATAAAAGTATAGAGGGTAACACTTTATTTTACGGTGTCCTTGTTACATATGTTACATGTACTTACTGTAGTAATTATGCATAATTACATGCAATTAACCCTCAACCAAACCCTAATCCTACCCTATCCCTATAGTAAGTACATGTAGTTACTTAATAGTACTCTGTACTTAAATATATAATTACACTGTAACAAGGACACCTTAAAATAAAGTGTAACCGTATAGAGAAACCTGCAGTTGTTACAGTACAGTACTTTTAACCCTGACCTAACCCATTTTATTTATTTATTTATATATTTATTTATTTATGAGGAAAACAGTTTAAAAATCAGACAGAATGCTGTTTTTTGAAAATGTAATGCAGAAAGTTTTCTCTGAGGGTTGTGTTTAGGGGTAGTTTAGGTTCAGGGGATGGAATGTACAGTTTTTACACTGTAAAAATCATTGTCTGTGGAAAGTCCCCATAAAACATGGAAACCCAACATACCCAGTGTGTGTAAAGGAAAGTTATTTATTGTTATTTTTATATTACTAAATTAACCAGTTTTATGGCTAATGTGGACAAATGTACAATTTTTGTCATCATCAGTTCACTCTTTGGTAATTTAAATTCTAGGTTATGTTATGACATTTAGTCAGAAAACATGTTTAAAAACTGGCTTTACTTCTGCAAAGTCACATGATACAGAACTAATCGATAACTAATATTAATGTCAGATAGATAAGTGGAAAAGAAAAGTTTACCAAGAGGAAATTTAAATGACAGTATGATTTTAAAATGACTGCTGTTTTCTAGCAAAAAAAAAAAAAAAAAAAAGGTTTTTACATTTTTCATTGTTGTAATCTTGATTTGTCATGCTGTGGCCCACAGTCAAAGACAAAAAACATCCAAGCACTGTAACTAGATTTGAAGTAACTTTCTCTTTCAAATAATGCTTACAGTCATTCACAAGACAATACTGTGCCATTTATGGACGCCACTTGACTATGTTTGTCGTTTGATCTGAACCATTTTCAAAGGGATTTTGTCTTTTCTGTAAGTGTTTACATAAGGCGGACTCCACCAATATTGAATAGCTAACATTTCAAAAACACTGTGATGCAAAACATCTAATTTTACAAATGCTGAATCACATCATCTCAATGTTCCGTTTATTATTTTTAATGTAAGAAATTAATTGGCAGGGTTGTTGGTGTTCATAAATCATCATTAGTTTTTTCGTAGTTCAAAACTGATTAAACACATCAGGGTGCGTAACTACCTGATACAATCGGTTTACATTTATGTTTGTTAATGGTGTAATATACATAATAAGCAATCATAAGCACTGTCTTTGTCAAGCCATGTTCATATAATTGGCTTTTTTCCCTTGCCAGGTTTCCATTCTCAACTCCAAGAAGAACATGAACATTGGTATCTTCCTCAAGCAGTTCAGAAGGTGAGTGTAGCACACGGGAGTATTAAGAAAAGCTCTCTATTTCGTCAGCAGATCTTAGGGTGGAAACGTTTAGTAGTCTGATACATTGCTCACATGTCTCTGCAAGCCAAATGAATTTTCCCTGACAACATCAGTCCAGGCATATCTTTTCTACCAGAGTGCAAACATGGAGATAAGATGAGCTTTGCAGCAGTTCTCTTAATCATGCAGTATTTCTCCTCAGATATTGGTTAGTTGATTGTGACAGTTTAACTTTGACATGTTAATGAACACATCAGTTATGTAGTACTACAGCTAGAGCTTGCGATACCAGTTTGGTGTGCTTGGTTATCTCAAAAAAAAAAAGAAAAAAAAAAGAAGCAAGATGGTGCTTGTCTATCCTAGGTATTTTTTATGCTTAGCCAAGAAGAGGAGATTAAGAGTGTATAGCAACCAGAACAAGGTGAAGTATGACTCACAGTGTGGAAGTACACGTGTTGGACACTTCCTCTATACCGTTCTTACAGATGGACCGCTTGGTGTGTCGTTTGTTTTGGAGAATTTCAAATGGAGTTTTACAATGTAATCAGTCTATTTAAAGGTGACGTGTGTCTGTGATATTAGCAGTGAAAGTATTAATTGTTTTCAAACTAGTTTCTCGAACATTCCCCCAGTTGTCATTGGTTGGACAGACAGGTAGTCCCACCACCAAACTCACGCCATTGGTTGAGTCATTGTTGCTTTGTGCGCCTGCTCAAACAAACAGAGCAATGTTGACACGCCACGGAAAATTAACATTTAAATATCTTATAGTTGTCACGGCACATTAAACTGCCATTGGAGACGGTAAAGGATAGTTCACCCAAAAAAATTAATTCTGTCCTTAATTTACTCACCCTCATGTTGTTGCAAACCTGTGTGACCAAACAGGTTTGGTTCCCATTGACATCCATTATATTTTTTTGACCATACAACGGAAGTCAATGAGAACTGAACTGTTTGGTTCTAACATTTATCAAAATATCTTACTTGTTGTGAAGGAAGTAAAACAGGGTTGAAACAACACAAGGGTGAGTAAATGATGACTGGATTGCCCCCAAAATCAAATCAAATCAAAAGCTGATGCATATTAAACTATTTATTTTACTATGTTATTTATTTTTTTATTTTTAAAATAAGTTCATAAGGAAGCCTGGGGATTACAATATCATATTGGTAGAGCCCCACTTCCAGTGAATCTTTGGGAAATCTGAGATTTTGTAACTCCTCAAATAGTCTGTGGTCCTGATCTATAATTTTACCACATCTTGCTCTAACTTTCTCCACAGGCCAGTGAGTGAAATGATTGACGACATTATCAGCGGCAGAGGAGAAAGATTTGGGACTGGGAAACTGAAGGAGTTGTGTAAACTACTGCCAGAGGATGGAGAGGTGGGTGTGAAATCTGATTAGAGCCTCAGTTACACTCAGCAATTCCAAGGCAATTTAATAAAAGTGATTGTACTTTTGACGAGAATAAGAATATTTTATGCAGCACTCTCATTTGAATCGCAAACCTAAAAGCTTGTTGCTATGCGTTATGTTTCTTCTTTCATTAGGTGCGTCAGCTTCTTGATTTTAAAGGAGACTATTCAACTTTATCTGAACCAGATCGGTTCATGGTACAACTTGTCAAAGTTCCTTGGTGTGTATATACAGCCACACAAAGACAAATACACAATTAACACGATTGTACACAGAGCTCTTTCGATACAGTAATTTTTGGATAAGCCATCACGATTATTTTTATTTGTTTGTTCTTCCTCTAGCTATGAGGAACGGTTGAACGGTTTAGTACTCAAAGAGGAATTCTCCCATTTTGTGGATGAGGTGAATCACTCTATTGCAGTCATGACCTCTGCTGGACAAGGTAAGATTGCAGATTACAACAAATTACTACCTATTGTAAAATATTATGTCAACATGCCCTCTTCCGTTTTTTGAAGAAAAAAATAAAAAGAAAAAAATAAATCATTATTTTGTTAATAGAAAGTTATACTAGTCTTTGTTTGACTTTGGTGCAGACACAATATATTTATATTATAAGAGCTAGTCATGATTATTATTCCTTTTAAAGGTAACGCTTTATTTTACGACCCGCAAACAACTGCGTAAGTAAACCGAAATTACGGTGTACGTTTCTGTAATTATAGCGTACTTCCGTGTAGGTATAGGGGAACAATATGTTAAGTTTGGGGTAATAAAGGGGTAACAAGCAGATATACAACCTGCAAATAACTTTGTAAGTAAACTGAAATTATGGTGTACGTTTCTGTAAATATAGTTTACCTCCGTGTAGTTATAAGGTAGGCCTAATAAAGGGGTAACAAGCTATGCAAGCAAATTATTTATAATGTAATTATTTTAACAGGTACCATTATGTTAATATATTCCAGGCAAAAATTGTACGTCTGTTGTATATAAAAGTTCTGGCAAAATATGTTCTTCTGCAATTTTACATTTAATTTTGGCATCTGTGGGTTGATTTAACATAATTTCGGTGTACTTACGCAGTTGTTTGCGGGTCGTAAAATAAAGTGTTACCCTTTTGAATTAATAATGTAAATCAACTTTAAAAATACTCTCATACTATATGATCCTCATAGTTCCACAAAGCATGACTAACTTTATGGGTTTGATTCCCAGGAAACTTGGCTTGCTTTATTTTTATGTTTATTAGTGCAATTACAAGGATGTGACTAGGTTTGATTTGTTTTATTTCACCTAACCCATGTATGAAATTATTTCCAGAGCTGTTGGAATGTGCAGATCTACATTCAGTCATTCGACTAGTCTTGGAAACAGGGAACTACATGAACTCTGTGAGTATAATCATACCACTGTATTTTGTTTCTATTGTTGAAAATGATTAAAGTTGGTTAACTCAAAACAGCACTGCACATTTGTGTGTTTACACTGTCATGAGATCCTAATCGTTCTGCCCCCACTTCCACCAGGGAGGGTACGCCGGCAGCGCGGTGGGATTCCGGATAACGTCTCTTCTCAAACTAGCGGATACCAAAGCCAACAAGCCTGGAATGAACCTCATGCACTATGTTGTGATGGTAGCAATGATGTTTAATATTATACTGTGGTGCCAAAGCCACATAAGACACAGAGCTTTATTTCCATGTTAATTCTTTTCTCATATGTCTGTTACCACAGCAAGCCCAGAAGATAGATGCATCGCTGCTGAAGTTCCCAGAGAAACTACAGAACATTGGAGATGCCGCAAGGTAGGCCACACATCGCTGTTTGAAAAATTGTACTTCCCTATAATTATTTTATTTTATCTGATTAATTTAATAGTTGCTCAATATAAAAATGCACACACACACACACACTACAAAAATCTGTTAAAAAAATTATTACTTAATATTTTAGTACTTATTAATCATTTGAATTGGCTTTTTTTCTATTTTCTATTTTATTTTAGTAATTTGTTGTGTCTTTCTCTTTTTTGTTTATTTAAATATTTCTGTTTAGCTTTCATTTATTTTAATTGTATTACTTTAACTAACTTACAGTAAGTTGCCAAAGCAACATTTCTAATTAGTTTTCATTTAATGCTTATTTTATTTTGTTTCAACTTTATTTCAATTAAGAAAAACACTTTTTAGTACTTTTAGTTTTAGTTAACAATCCCGATTTTAACAATAAAATGTGTTATATGTGATTCTTGGTACTGTTATAATATGGAATTCTAGTACTTGGTAATTTCCTTTTAAATATAATAATAATAATAATATAATAATAACCTTTATTTTCTATAGCGCCTTTAAATGTACATCTCAAAGCGCTGTACAAAAACAATTAAAATTGCAAAGATTCAACACACAAAGATACATAATACACAGTAAAATAAAATAACCATAAAAGACAATAAATAAATTAAAAGCTAACCTAAAAATTAGTTTTAAGCTGAGACTTAAAAATTCCAAAAGATTTGCTTGCCTGATCTCAATCGGTAGAGAGTTCCAAAGTTTTGGAGCTAATGAAAAAAAAGCCCTATCTCCCATTAATCTCAAACGGGTTGAGGGAACAGTTAAAAGACCAGTATCCGAAGAACGAAGATCACGTTTTGGAGTATATGGAGTTAAAAGCTCGGTCAAATATTGAGGTGCCAAATCATGCAGTGCCTTAAACATATTGTGTATTGTGAGTCTTGTATCTTAATTTATTGAGGTTAGAATCTCAAGCTTGCTTTAGCAAAGTCTTTCAATAGATCTGTAAAGGTTCAATTATTGTGCTCAGTACTAAATTGCACTGAAAATGCAACAAAAAAAAAAAAGAGTGAAATATATTGTCTGTCTTCCTCAATACAGGATTCATAAACAGGAAATTGAGTCTGATTTCCAAAAGGAAGTGAGTAAAGTCCAGGTGTCGAAGCAGAATGCTAGTAAACATCCAGATCTGGAAGAACAGATGAGGGATTTTCTGCTGGTGAGGCATTTTATATTTATCACAATTCCTTAGTTAGAACCTTTTTATTTTATCTCTGAATGTGAGCATGCAATTTTTTTCGTTCAAAGTCTTTCGGTGTGGTAACATGCTATTGAGCCTATTGACTACTGAAGTGCTGACATGCACATAAACATTAGTGCATTTCCCTGATTGAATGAAATGTTAATGTGTTAAATAAGAAGTATCACATCAGAACAGCAGCTTCTTCCATTTGTGTTTTCTTCTTTTTTAGAATGCAGAAACCAGGTTAAATGAGACCGAAACAGCCTTCAAGACCCTTTCTGCTGTGAGTGATTCGGTAGCAGAGTATTTCTGTGAGGACCCCACTCAGTTCAAACTAGAGGAGTGCTGCTCCATTTTCTACTCTTTCTGTGAGAAGTTCAAACGAGCAGTTCAGGTAATTCTAACCATACATTGTAGGTGCTCTAGTCTAAGAAGCAATCTTAGCCCGTTTTTTTTTTTTTTTTTTTACCTATAAAGAAATCAATAGGACTTCTGCAAACCATGTTTGAAATGATGCACAGTGGGGTCCAAAAGTCTGAGGCCACGTTGAAAATCCAGTTTAAATCTGGAAATGTTTTAGAAAAAAAAATTAATCAAAGAAAAGTTTTAGCATAAAATGAAGAAGAAATGCAACACACTACTGTTCAAATCACTAATTTCTTTTCAAATAAAAATCCATGGATAATCATTCTAATAATAACGCTAATTTGGTGCTGAAGCTGAAGACTGAAGTAATGATGCTGAAAATTCAGCTTTGCATCACAGAAATAATGGACATTTTAAAAGTTAAATTGTAATAATATTTAATGGTTTTACTGTTTTTGCTGTACTTTTTGATTAAATAAATGCAGCCTCTGTGAGCTGAGAGACTTCTTTCAAAAACATTGAAAAGTCTTACAGATCCAAAACTTTTGACTGGTAGTGTATTGACCTGTTATGCTGAATCCACAGCAATGTGTGTAAGTATAAGAATCAGGGTCACTGTCATTTTGGCAAACAAATAAAAAAATTAATAAAAAAATGTGTGCATATCTGTAAATGTAACCTCTTCAAATGAGATAATAATAAACATCATATATATGTATATAAATAGATAAATATTAAATATTGTTAACCTATTTAATTATTGTTAACCAATTATATATATATATATATATATATTTTTTTTTTTTTATATTGTAAATTAAATTAAATTTTCACAGACATCTGTAAAAATATTGTTTATCCTCCTTGACCAGATAAAATAAAGAAAGCTTCATAAATCCCATTAAAGGGCCCCTATTATGATATTTTAAAGTTTCTAATGTTGTTATGGAGTCTCCTACAACAGGTTTACATGCATCAAACGTCAAAAAACTTTCATTTTCTCAAAATATACATTTGCACATCACCAGATTTTCAATGATTCTCAAACGACTCGCCAAATAAATCAATCTCTCTAAATCCCTCCTTTCCGCGAGCTACTCTGCTCTGATTGGCCAGACAGCTCAGTCTGTTGTGATTGGTTTACCGCGTACAGCGCGCGTCGAAAACAAAAATTACCATTGCCATAACACCGACAGCTCTGGGTGTCCTGAGGCTTCCTTCACCGTAAACTAAACACAGTAGCGAACAATGACGTCGATTTTACCATATCAATCCGAGCGCGAGTCCGATGATGACACACTAGAAGAAGAAGAACCATTAATTCAACCCGAACCTCCATCGCAAGGATGACCCGAGCAGGGCGTTTCAGTGATTCACTACTCAGTTTGAGGTAACATTATGAGATGATGCTATTCCTCATGTCCAATGTCCATCAACCAATTATTTAAGTTGTACTAATTTATTTACAGAGTATGCTTCTAAGATGTTGCGGTGAACACGTGGAAACTGTATCAATAACAGTGCGGCTGTGCAATGTATACATTGACCGATCTCTAGCGTGAATGACTGATGTAACATAAACATTGGTAAAACAAATCTTGCTCCAAGCTTAATCTTTCCTCAAAGTAGTGAGAACGACAGACAACCTGCATTAATAGACAGAGTTTAATGTAATAGTGGCCCACAGCTGATTAGCTGACTCCGATATTTGAGAAGCAGTCGTCAGTAAAATAAAGGTAACAGGAAACGTTTATGAATATACTGCTGTAATATCATGGTAAAGATTCATTTTAACCACAGATTCTTCACATGCTCGTCCTTGGGCAGTGGAAAAAAATGTGTTTACCGTCACATTGTAGAACACAACGTCTCCTCGACATGATCTCTCCAGTATCCACAGGATCAGCTGCCGGTTTGAGGTTTAAGTTTCCCTGGTGTCTGCGCGCGCAATAAGTGGGCGGGATAATGTTTCGTCTTGACGTCACGACGAAGCGACTTATGACTCGTTTGAAACACCAATTAATTTCATTGACTCAGAGTCGACTCTTACTTTTGAAAGACAATAACTTTATATACGGTGCACTTTCAGATTTAAAACTTTGCAGGATGTTTTCTTTCACTTCAAAAATCCATGATAGGGGCCCTTTAATCACTTCTCTATCATCTTTCTGCCATAGGAGAACCTTGAACGAGACATGGTGGATGTGAGGCGTAGGCTGCGAGAGCGCACTAAGATTGCTGCTAAGCGACGCTCCACCGCCACCTGCTCATCTCGAGACAAAGACATTGAAGGAGATGCTCTGGAGTCCATCCTACAGAGGTTCGACAGGCAATCCCGCCGTAGAGCTGGGACCGGTTCACCCACGCTGGGGAATCTGACTGAGACCCCCTTGAAAAACAACCACCCCATTGACAACAAAAAGGTTAAGAGGGACAGCTGGAGCAAAAGTGCCATGCAATCCTCCTTGATCGAGGAGAGCTTTGATAAGGAAGAGACGCCCAATCACCCAGAGGTTATAATCTCAAGCCCAGTGCAGGAAAGTGCAGGTACCAATTCCTCATCAGATCAACAGGTCTCCGTATCCACGGAGCAGGAGGAGGAAGATGCCCAGACCGAGAAAGAAGTGCAGAATATGAGAGAGGTGTCACGGAAAGTTTTACAATACCAGTCCAGTCGAAGTAGTATTTCATCCGCCGAGGCCCTGTCGCCGATCCTGTCTCCCAGGCAGACGTTCTTCCAGGAGGACAGAAGACAGCTGCTGATCATGGCCATAGAAGAAAACACTTCTAAACCCAGCCCTCTGCTGCAGAACAGCCAGATCATCAATCGCCGGCACACAATCGCACTTCCTGAGGCCAAATGTGAAAGGACCAGCCAAGAGGACCTATTTGTGCCCAGTGATGTAGATGCATCTCCGGCTCCCTCTATAGGTGTTATTGGAAAAGGGAAATCTGTGGATTGTAATATGCTCACCGCACAACGAAACTCTTTAAAGATTGTTAAAGATTCAGAAGCAAAGCCTCTTAATTCTCGAAACTCTTTAAAGATTGTTAAAGATTCAGAAGCAAAGCCTCCTAATTCTCAAGAAGAATCACAATCAGTTAACTTATCACAGTCACAATCAGCCGAGCCAGAAGCAAAGACTGAAGAGACGGTGCCTAGCTTGCAATTTGATCCTGGCAAAAGAAACAGCCAAACAACATCATTTAAAAGCGCTAAAGAGGGCTTTTTGTCTTTATTTAAGCGCTGGCGTGAAAAAGACAAATCAAAAGAGCTTGATTCTGACAGTGTGGACCCATGATATAAAAAAAAACAACATTGCTGTCTATTTATTCAGACTTTCATGCTAAGTGTCACGCTGCATTTATGGAAAACAAGCTTGGTGCTTTGTCAATGTTTGCTTGTTAAAACAGTGAATGGACATTTATTTCCACGCCTTCTATAAATAACGCACATGCAATGGCATCCAAAAAACACAATTCATTTAAATAGTGTTGAGATCATTGGAAAATAAGATATTTTACCTGGAGTGTTCTTTGTGTAACACAAGGGGGCAGTACACGTGGCATTACATTTCCATGGCGAGACAATTTGTTTCTGCAAAAATGAACCATGCACAATTATGCATGACTCTGACTGAGTAATTATTCTTTTAAACACTGACCAATCAAAAATAGCAAGCAAGTTGGTAAAATAATGGTAAAATCACAAATTCTTATTTTTAATTAATATATTTACCTGACACCTTAGCTCATACCACATCATGTTTCTAAAAGAGTGGTCTCTGTATGGTCATTGTAGGCTTCATGACAGACCAGTATACCGATCAAAGCACTCGCCCACGTGATGAAAATAGGGAATGGAGAAGAGAGTTCATGTAATTTGTGGTTTTCAGAGCTCCAGAAATGAAAGAAGGCCTTTTATTTGAGTCCTTCCAGGGCACAAGCTGATAAAACCTCTGCTTTTGATTCTCAATATGAGATTGCAAGAGCATTTAGAGATCATGTTCCAGTTAGGAGTTGCTCACACACTAAGATGCTTGAGTGCATTTTTATATGATGCTGTTTGTCTTTTTTTCAGGCAAGATATATTTATAATTTTTTATGTTACATAGTTACCCTTGACCTCAACAGTATCTCCTGTGCTACTTGATGCAGTCATACATGGTATTTCATGTTTATTTTGTCCACTGGGCTTCTAAGGTAAAGAGGAACAAGAAGAAGCTAAAGGGGCGTATCCTTGATAAAGACATGAAGGCTTAGTTAGGGAGAATAGATAACGTCATGGGCCCCAGATAGGTCTTCTTTATTTCTTTCTAGACAGCCTGAGGGGGGTGGGGGGTGATTGTGTGAGTGAATCCTCCTCATCAGTCTCACAAAACTGAGAATAAAGGGTCAAGCACTGATTGATGTCACAACATGCTATGGTTATAGTCCAGTTCATCAAGAAAATGGCTTATTAGATTGTGTTGGACAGGTTTTGTGGCTGATAAGTGTGATTTCATGCTGTTACAGTGCATGTCTAAATGCTGAATGCTGTTTATTTCAGACACCATGAATTGTTTAGAGATGTATTTCATTTCTTTGAATATATTATAATAAACAATTTATGAAATGACAGAAATCTATTTCAGCATAAAAACAACAACAAATGTATTCAATTATTATTATGAAACAGAATTATAATTAATCATTATTTAATATATTGGTTGGAAGTACAATATAAAATCATTAATGCTCATTGTCGTCACACTTTAAATTTGATATAGGATATATATATATATATATATATATATATATATATATATATTTTTTTTTTTTTGCAGAGCACACAATATGATGCACATGATAGGCAAATGTGTAATAAAATTCAGTCTATGTCTTAGCGTTTGCTGACGTGGCGCGGGAGACAGTCTGCTTCTGCCATCTGGCTGTGCTGGATGCAGTCTCCATAGCAACCACCACCTTCATAATGAAAGCCCAGGAACACGGTCTTACCTCCCCCACCCTACTGTAAACAAAGCCCAACCCTTGCACTGTGTAGCCTCGTATCCCCACCCCAAACTGATGTACTTTCACTCGTATCACCTAAGGTCATGGATTGACTAAACTGTTGTGCCTTTTAATAAAACACTTTTCTGCAGAACTGGGTTTAAGGAAAAAAGACCACCAGATGTTTTCCCTTTTAAAGATGTCTTCTAGGCCGGGTGTGTACCAAGATGTTTCCTCCCCTTTGATGTTAATTATTGTTGTAATATGACTGCCATTCATTATATATACTTTTAAAGTAATAATTGTTGTCTTCTTTATTAACTTGATAAAAGTCAAGCAGTTACAGGAATGAAACATTATCTACTTTGTCATTTGTGGGGAAACGAATATATGCTTAAAGACTCTTTTTGGATTTTGGACACCACTAGATTAGCCTACCTTTTAGTAGATTTATAGACAGGCAATTTAGATTTTATTCGTTTTTGTTTGTTTGTTTTTCAACGATAACACAAACAGACACTTGTCGACACATACCGGCATGTAACGTTAACGTGGTTCAAATCAGTTAACGAACCTAAACAAATCTTTTCAGTCTACATATTCAAAAGATTCGAGTCACTGGGTTGAACCAAAAGCCCCACCACCAATCACCCCTTTTCAGATATGCATTTTAAATAATTACATATTCCAAAATACGAACTCTTATTGGCTATCATAGCTCCTCCCATTCTAATGCTGGCCAATGAGTGAATATCTTTTGCATTCGCACACGCCCACAATCTCAGTTCACTGTCCCCTCCTTATCGACTCCCATTCGGAGAAAAGGACTGCAGGTTTTCATAAAAATCGTAAAAAACGGATTATTTATCGGACATTGACAATGAAAAACGCTTTCTCCCGTTATTCATGCTGACTCCTCTCTAAATCCGGTCCAAATTTCACGTGAGTGTACTAGTCTCTTACCGTCTCCTCTTCCCAAATTAGTCTCATTTTGTCATTGCGGTGAATGCGTTGATACATGCTGAATAATTCATTGACATATACAGGAGTGGAGACACGCATCTCTTTGGCGTGACTGCTGAAATCAGCCCGTTCTTTGTAACGTTAAATGTTAAGTGTTTAACGTGTACCATCTCCGATTGTGAGGAAGTCTTAAAATATCTGCAGGATGTAGATTACCCTTTATGTCATGGGGCTGTGCTTTAGGTCAACGAGTTGTACAGAGTAATTGATTGTTTTCATATTCCATTGTTTTGTGCATGTAGAATGAATGTCATCCCATCACATATTATTAGCACTTTTTATAGCTAGTGTCCTTCCTTAGGCTGATAGACATCTCATCTCTCAAGAAAATACATCTTTTGTAAAGTTTACAAAGGCCTTCTGTTCTGATGAATCATCTAAATTAGGTGCTGCATATGACTTGTGTGATGCATAATAAATCACACTGCATTTCTTTAGTAGAGATTTACTAGACAGTTTTTATCTATGACTAATTCTGATTATTTTAATGTTTTAAGTGTCCCATAACAATTGTAAAACTGAATTTTGTTTTTAATTATTATTATTTTTGTTATTATAATTATTAATGGGAACTAAATAATCACATGGACAACAATAAAAACACATTATGCATTTTGCTTATTTTATTCGTAGTCATAATAATAAGAATATTGTTGACACAAGTCCATTATGACAAAGTTGAATGTTTACGCAAGGAAAATTGGAACATAATTTTTCCATTTGGTGTAACCTATTTCTAGTCTTTAGTACAGTTTACTACAAATGCTACTGAGAAATCAGGTAAAGTTTTACTGTACGTAAATGGCCCTTGTCTCTGCAGCATTTGTGTTCCCTCAACGGTCTGTCTTAATAGTTTTAGTTTTGTTTATTTTTTTTTTTTTTGCAGTTTCCTCCATCATACACAATTCCTCATGCACGACTTGAATTTCACTATAGAAGTGGTCAAAATTTAAGCCCTTTTAGTGTTCCATGCATCAGTTAATTTACTATATTTGCAGGTTATTTATATGAGTAAAAGACATGTTAAGACATATTTAGTTTGGTCTGAAAGAAGCTCAAGACATAAGTGGGTTTGTTTTAGAATGGACAGGTTTGTTGATGACAAAGGTTGCCATGTTCTGTTAATGCATGCAGCAATTAACATGTTAACATGATATTTAATGCTTTCTCTACTCTCTAGTCAATCACATTGATTTGTAGTCCATAGGCCTATACTGAAAGACTTGTTGTTCACTATAGTCGTCAGACAAGTGTGGCAATAAATGGATATGCCTCAATGATATACAAAATTATGAAAGGAAATGACTAAATGAAACACTTTGATTTCTGAATTACAAATTTAATTAAGACCAGATACCTTAAACGAGTAGAGTTAGAAAGTGTGATTCCAGCTTCCAGCTACTAGTTTAATGTTAACTACATGCTGAGTCGAGACTTACAAAACCCTGACGTTACTTGTTTGTTGTACCCTCTTTTGCAACCAGAAACAACTACTGTATATAAAGTGGGATTCTGGTAAAATGCAGTAGAAACAGTCTTGAGAAAGTTTTACCAGCCCGTCTGCTCAATATCAGCTGTTGCCTGCTTTGGCACAGTAAATGCTCAGCTGTTCCTGTCTTTATCAGTTTGAGAAGAAGGATGAAAGTGTAGTCTTTACATCAGCATTTTTACCCAGCTACAGATAATGCATTATCTATCTGCATTTTCACTGACATGTACTGTAGAAATGATTTCCTGCAGTACCATCATGAGAATCTGCTTTCTGAGTAGGATGTTAATGTGACCTTTTGTTGTTTGCTTTATAAAGGCTGGCAAATCCTGAGCCAGTTGGATAGTGAGATGCTACACTATAACTAGACTTAGTTAAACCCCATATGTGATGAAGATAACATGCTACTGCCATTGATCATTATAATTGCAACAAAATAAAATGCACCACCGTTTATCCGACCAGAAGCATAGCTGTGGAGAAGCTTGTCATGTCATGTGTTTAGTGTCTGTACAGGGTTTGGTGAAGGCTGGTGTTGCCATGCTTTTGCTGGACAGATGCTGTCAGGTTGATGTTAAGCAAAGCATACAGACAGACAGCAGCCTGTTCCAGGTGAATCAATGTGCGAGAATAATGTCTTCGTGTGAGTGACAGTTTACTCTGCCATCGAGTTGACGGGGCTGGGCGGCGCCTGGTGGTCTGGAATATTTTGACCTTGCAGAAATGTGCAGTTTGTGTATTTCTCTCTCTCTCTCTCTCTCTCTCTCTCTGTGTGTGTGTGTGTGTGTGCAGAATTTAACTTGTTACAGATACACACAAGTGCCCTCATGCATTGCAATGAATCCAATCATGCTGACTAGATTTGTCTAGGTAGTGTGAGATTGATTTCATTGGATATGTCTCTCTTCTTCTTTATTTTCTCTTTTGTTTCTCTCCCTTCATCTTACCACATACAGTCAAAGTAATTTAAGTAAACAGACATTTAAAGACCTTTTTCACTAGCAAAATAAAATAGTTGACTGGTATTTGCGATACATCTGATCTGACTCATTTTTCCTTAGTTTAATTTCTATTTTTGGTCTGAATAAGAACTAAATAATCAATGGACAACAAAATAAATATATAAAAAAAATCGAATATATTTTCACTATTATATTTATGTGCATTTAATTTGTGACCTGAATAGTTGCAAATTTATTTTGACCTACTGTTTACTTCTTAATGTGCATTTCTCACTTAAGAACTGTTATGTTAACAAAGTAATTTATTTTGTTCAAATAATTCATTCTATTCTTTTCCTCGCAAACACTGTTTAAAAAATAAATAAAAATAGTGCATAAGAAATTTAGTTAAAAAGTGTAAATATCAGTAAAAATAAAATTAATAAAAATTCTATCATATTTAATGCATCTTACAAATAACCAATTTAGTTGAAAAGTGTAAATGTCAGTAAAAAAAGTGTATATTTATTGTATCACACAATATCATATTTAATGGAAAATAATTAAACAAATTAAGTTACTAATAAATGAATAAATAAATGGAAAAATATCAGACCATTATTTTAATAATATTTCATCATGCCAGACTACTGCAATGGAGAGTGTCCAGATGACCACATCACACTGCTGGTGGACAGTAACTCAAGTTTACATAGTGTGACTAATGACTACTTTGGAAAATGTGACTTAACTTGTTCTGCAGTAATTTGCCTTTGCCTGATGGCTTCATTTTCATCCTTCTGTCTGTTATAGTGTACTAACAAATCAATGTGGCGTTAAATAATCCTTGTGTAAATGATATAGAGTAACTGATAGGAAGTAATGGACAGATTCATCCATCTGGTTTTATGGAGCTGTGTGGCACAGCAAGGCTTTCATTAGGCTGAACCGTCAAAGAGCCAAGCATATCTCAATGGACAGCAGCAGGACAGCCACGTCCCCCTCATGCCTCATAACAGCACTGTTTGGTTATTCAGGATCAGCTGTGATAAGACATTCATGAACTGTCTCGTTTGAGATGAGATCCACTCTTGGTTGTGTGTGGATAGAGATCATAGTTGATGATATCAACCTCCTCCGTTTCCCCTGTGGCCCATGATTGTTAGTTCATCTGATGGTAAAACCAAAAGAGCTGTTTGATGTGCTGACACATAATCATTGTCAGAAAAAATCCACTCAGTGTTTATGTGACACTGATTAGAAATGGATTGTGTTACCTCTTACACTCTTGAATTTGAATGAATTTACTTTTACACCAGCTTTCTTTAGTATTCTTTCTTGATTAATGTGACGTAAAATAAATATAGTTTAGTCCACTTACTCATGTCACATGTCATGACAAAAATATAGTTTTGAAGAATCTTCACACAGCTTTTTGGCATACATGACCGATCATATTGGCTGCCTTTTACCCTGGTCTGGTTCTTGAACTCACTGACTCTTTTTTTTTTTATTTATTTATTTTTTTTAGCCCAATATGTGAACTGGATCAACAATCAGAATGATTGTTATCATATGGCTTTAGATAGAAGACTTGAAATATAGTACATGAGTCACGTGGATCACTTTTATGCAGTGCCCTTTTGCCCTTTTTTAAGCTTGACAGACATGGACACTGTGAACTGTTGTGTATGGAAGAAAGCTGTGAAAAGATTCTTTAAACATTCTCCATAAGGACATAACATCTGTTCAACTGTTCAGCTATGCCTTTAAGCAGTGGAATTACACACTCGAATGTCAAAAACTAGGCCTTGAACTTTGATATTACAGATTTATGCAGAGAGAACAATAAAACCTTGCAAAATCATTGCTCATAGTTCAACTGTGAAATAGCCTATATCTATCATGCAATACAAATCTGTAATCAGCGTCTGCAAGCCATGTTAAAAGATGTTTGAATTTGTTCATTATTCATGGATGTACAAAGTGTCAGGAAGTAACAGGAAGTAGGCTAACTATCCGGCCCACGTCTGCAGTTCAAACCAGACATATAAGGATAAAGAACCACGGATGCATCACTTCTGTGTGACTCATGGCATCCCCCCAGACACAACACTGTAAATGCCGCTTACGCAACTCTCAGCATGGAAAATCAACCCAGTTATATAGAATAAATCCATGTAACTGCTTCCTTTTAGGTCTTTAGATGTCATAGGTTTCTTAAAAGTCTGAACACGTCACGTGGATATCTGTCCTTAGAGCACAATCTTACGACTTGGTATCGAGGGTCTTTTGTAATTGTTTTCTGCAGTCCTGTGGTAAATTGCTTATTGCCTGCTGCGTGCAATATCCTTCAATTAGACAGAGATAATGGAAAGAGTCGCATGCTGTCTTGCTGAGTGGCTTCGCTAATGTTGACTAATTGCCAGAAAGTGAAATTTATGGAAATGATGCAGTCTTGGACTATCTATTCGGCTCTATTGTCCTAAAAGGACACTCTTATTAGGCCTAGGTGGCGGTCTCTGTCCCAGGCAGATTAGACCCAGACTGTTTTTTTTTTTTTTGTGGAATGTAAGTCAGCGTTACAATCCGATTAAACGCCATCCCTGCTGAGAAAAGATCTTAGAATTGGGCATTAAGAAAGAAATGTTAAATAATGCTTAATACAACCATGATATTCAGTTTAGGCATATATCCACCTTTATTCTGTAATGGAAATTATTTTTAATATTAGCCTGTGGAGATTGTACAAAACCTATATATATATATATATTTTTAATTTAGTTTTTATCCTAAGCCTCATAGCCACTTTGGAAATGATGAGTATTTCACAATGACTACACATTGCAGCTGCGGTTGAATATTTATGCTTGCACAGAATGCACACTATAAATGAGATTCATTCAGAAGGAAATCATAAATCACTGTATGGGGAGGTCAGTGCTGTCTGCTGTAGGTACTCTAGAGCTGTACTTGCAATATTCGTTGTGTTGTTCATCATTATTTTGCAGCTATCTGGGACATCTAAAGACATATTTGTGTCGTTTGAGGTAAAGGTTTAGTTTACTGTGTGTTATATATGATTATGAACTCTCTCTGCCAGGATATAGTTGATATTCAGTATGTACCTTTCAAAGGTTTGGGTCAGTAAGATTTTGTTTTGAAAGAAATTAATAGCCTACTTTTATTTAGCAAGGATGCATTACATTAATCAAGAGTGACAGGAAAGACATTTATAATGTTACAAAAGATTTCCATTTCGAATAAATTTTTTCTATTCATTAAAGATTCTTGAAAAAAAATGTATCACAGTATTGACATTCTGTGTAAAATAGTGATAAGATCTTTGAGTCTTGTTCAGCAAAATGAAAAAATCTTTTTTCCAAGTAATTTTGTTCATTTCGTTCACTTCAGCAGAATATAATTGAAATGTTTCATGTTAAAACTTACACAAATGTTGATCACATTTAGAAAAAGAAAAAAACTAGCCTATAATGCAACCAAGGCCACATGAAACAGAAATTCTCCCCCACTAATATTATTTATCACAAAAGTAAAGGTTTATGCAGTGTAGGCCTATACTTAGGAAAGTTGTTTACTATGGCTGTTCACAGTCTCTTTTTGGGATTTACAGCAGCAGTTGCTTACAGGTGTGAATCCTGACTGATATGTTTAGTTCATTAAGGTAATTAAAGCTGCAGTCCGTAACTTTTTAAAAAATTATCCAAAATAATTTTTTGAGCAAGTACATAGCCAGTGTTCAAAACTATCTGCTTGCCATAGCTCGGTAAGCTTATAATAATGTTTTTAATTCCAGTGGTACTGGTGGATTTCCATGGGAAATTCGAGCATGTCTTTGCGTCATTACGTCAGATCTGTACACATAAAGGAGGAGTTTTGGCTAGTAGGCTATATTGCGTGTGATGATGTTGGAGGTGGAGATTTATAGCCTTTTCTCACAGCACTTGATATAATTAAACTTATCAATTTGATGGCGAATCCAGAAAGGTTCAAATGACAATCACCAGTGATAGCTGGAGATTTACCTGATTGTAAAATGTGAAAGACTTCGGAGTGGCTACAAAATAAAAAAAGACTCCACCGGCCCATGCGAAAACATGGATATCGAAAGGGCTTTTGAAAGGTGGCGTGAACTTTTGAAGGGGTTCAAAACTAACGCAGAGACGGCTATTTTTTCAGCTGGACAGGTCAGACATTTCAATGGTTCAATTATGTAACAATAGCGCACTTGTTAGCTTAATTCATATAGGAGTACTGAACTACAGGTAGCCCTAATACACATATAGTCACGCAATGCTGATGTTGTTAACATTAACAATTTGAGAACAAAGTAATTTGCACGGTTTTACGTGATATTAATCAGTGCGATTTACTGCAATGCTTTATTTCCCTTAGTTGGTCAGAACAAAAGTGGATGTCACTTATTTGTTCAGGTGACATTTTCCAGTGAAAATTCTTATGTTGGTCATACTTTAAAAAATTATCCATTAGCTATTTAAAATAACCAATAACAGCATTAAATGCTTTAAAAATCGGTTTGCAGAAAGCACATTTGAGCTGCTTTTTACAGCAGCTCATAAAAACAGAATGCTTTATGAACAAAGCTGTATTAAGCACAAAATATTGGATTGACAACCGTATTCTAGTAGGATACTGTGTAATAATTCACTCCAAATACTTACGCTGCTCTCTTGTCCTATTGAAATTAGAGAGCCCGGGGATATTTTCTTTTCAGAAGCTCTTCCCACACTTTATGTCGGGCTCAATATTTTTGTAATAACTGCTGATTTTTAGCATGGCTGGGTGCCAGCATCATTGGGGAAAATAAACAATGCCACAAATCGACGCATTCCACACAGAACGAGTAATTTATGTAGATGCGTCATTCCAGCCCTTCATTCTTTTGTCATGTCACATCCCCATTAGGGCTGGGTATTGTTAAAAAATTCTGATATCGATACCGATAATACCTAGCCTGGGGCTCCCCATGCTGCCTTGCGCGGAGCGCGATTCTATTTATGCTGCTAGGCAGCCTGGATTCCATGGACCAGATTTGCGCTTCAGCTAGGGAACCCATCACAGAACGGGGAGGGAGCAGCAAGACGATGACGACGTCTATGCAACACACTGGAGCAGTTTGTTTATATCTATGGATCCAACATGGCAGCAGACACAAAGTTACCTTTCGATGCAGCCTTAGATATTGTTCTAAGTAGTTTAGAATGCAAGTTTATTTTGAAAAAAGAGCAACTTTTCTGTCGCTCTACAAATCTTGCCGCAAATCACTGGCAGAAGTAGCTTAATGATTATGAATGTGTCGGGGAAAAAATAGGTCAGTAGCCATATTTATTTCCATTACAGATTTGCGCAAAACTTTTGCGATATTTTCTAAATGTCGATAAAAATCTATTGCGAAATGACGGCGTTTCCATTACCCGATGTTATGCGACTGAAATGTAGCTGCAGGTTTATTTGCAGTGTAGCTAAATGTAGCTGCAGGACAGAGCTTTTATTTATTATATTTTCAATACTTTGCATTTTAAAATACACTGTCTGTCTGCACAAATTTAAAATTGGTGCTTCTAATTAAGTGATAAAAACAAATGTTGCAAATGTTGTTTTGCACCAATAAAATGTTTTTACTACTAAATTATATGTATCTAATTTATTTCAATTACAGTGAAATGTTTTCCTCGACATCTCGCGATTTCGGGGCACATGAATTGCCTGAAAAACCACCTCAGGCAAGCGTGAAACCTTTGTGATAAATGGGAGTTTTTGCAAAAATGACGAGTTTCCAATGGGCGTATTTTCAAATCGCAATTTCAATTTACTCAATTTGAAAGGTAATGGAAATGCGGCTAGTAGTGTTGGCTACAAAGATGATGTTGACATCAGTGAATGTGCACATGCCTATAGAGAGAAATGCCCTTTTCATTTGGACCACATAATCAGAGATTATTTGTTTTCGATTCAAATTATGTAGTTTAAAAGACATGTTAAGCTTTCTAAATGCCTATTTCTCATGTCTGTGAGACAAGTAGCCTATACAGTGAGTTTTGGTTTATTTATTTATTCTTGCATTTGAAGATGGAGCTTTAACTTTAAGTTATTGTGTGCACTGTCAAGTGCTTCATCAGATTTGTCGTGTTGCCAGTCTTGGCAGCAATTATCTTGTTGCAAATATTGCATCGCTTGCTGTTGGCATCAAGCCTTGTGAAATGTATGATCCACTCTTTTGATCTTTTCCACGTCTTTTACATCTGGGGTTGGGACGCTTAGACACACAGCCTCACATGTGAGCAACATCTCTGGGCGTAATCAGCGTGAACTAGTGTTTTTCCTTGATGCCTCACCACAGCCAATAATGCTGTATGCATATTGGCCCACTTACATTGATGAGATTAACCCCTTAGCTATCAAAATTTGGGACCGAATGACGAGACATTTTTTGATACGCTATGGTATCGAGGCAGTTCGGTCATGCCTAAAAAGTATCGACCTCGATTCCCAGCCCTAATCCCCATAGGCTGAAGCAATGCAGTCTGTACCGGAAACCGAAATGATTAGGCTAGTTCACCTCTCGAGTCTCTTTGGGCCTGAGTCATGCATGTGTTCAACACAAGTTATGGAAAAGAACCATCATGACATAAATTCACAACTGTATAAATTGTAAGATACTTGAGACCAGAAATGCATCACGTAACTACTAACTTACTAACTTACTAACTAACTAACTAACTAACTAACTAACTAACTAACTAACTAACTAACTACGTACTTGTTTGTAAGGAAGGTTGGGAAATGGGAATATTAACAAGGCTAATTTCTGTATCCAATATGGCCATCACGTCACGTGACAAAACAACGAACGACTTAGACTCGAGACGTGAACTAATCATTTCTGTTTCCGGTACAGAACCTATGAGATGTTGTGCATGCACGGTCAGTCAACACAAAATGATCGACCAATCACTATTGTGAAATCGTGGAAGAGGGTCGGATCACAAAACTTATCGTCAGGTTTATGTTCTGTTCTGTTTTGGTTTAGTTTTTGTGTTCCCAGTTCCTGTCTTCCTCAGTTGACCTAGTTTCCTAGTGTGTGACCTAGTTTCCTAGTTGTTTTTTACCCTAGCAAGTACTGTTAACTCACTCATTTAGTCTCTGTGTGTATATATATACTCCCTGTTTAGTTTCTTGTCTGTTCTTATGTCTATTTAAGTTGGTTGTTGTGTTCCTGCATCCTTTTCTCTCTACTGAGTGTTTGTTAATTTTAGTTATTGGTTAAAGTTTTACTGCTGAAACTAGAATAGATCTTGCTCAAACTCATCCTTGCTGCAACCCCAGTGACACTAATCTAATGCTGTTTTTTTAGGAAACTAAACTTATTTATAAGTAAATTCTGAGTTTACTGTTTTAATTTATTTGTAACTACTTTTGATTGGCTAAATGAGATTAATATGAATAATATCAAATTTATTGTGGAAATTCACACTAAACTCATTGAAAAACTTTTTTGTTCAGACTGGATTTGTGAGGGTGTGAATATACACACAGAGTGTTTTCAGAGTATCTGATCCAGACTGTTCATGGTGATTTGGGCTGCGGGGGGTCATTAAGCTATTAACACAGTGTGAGAAGGATTAGACGAGAGTATCGCAATATGGCTTATTGACTCAAGTTTATGTCACATGCTAAGCAACATTATTAACTTAAACAGTTTCTTAATAGTACATGTACTTAATGTACGCTGTGTAACTTTTGTTTTGTTAAAAAAAAAAAAAATTGTCAATTCATCATTAATCCTTCTTCCATTGGTTTGGCTTTTTGGAGAACCGAGGGATTTGAAATGTTGTAAAAGTGATGCATAGATAGCAGTTTTTACTACTCAACGGTTGAGTATGGTAGCCTATTTTAGTGAACAGATAAATTGCCATATGTATTTCTCTAACAGAGTTTATTGTAAAGCATTATCTATAGGGGGTTTCGCACCGGAAAGTTCTATGAACTTAGTTCTTGGAACTAACCACCCAAGTGGTTCCCCGAGAACTAATGGTTCCCCCAGGAAGGTTTTCTGGTTGCATTCGCACGTCAGTAGGAACTCTGAAGTGACATACATCAGAATGCTAATTGTTTTGACTTTTATTTTGACGGCGCTGAGAACGACTGAGTTTGAGCAAACAAACAGTGCTTGCATTCTCCGTGTTCATTCATCCGTGCTCAGTTTACGATCTGTCTAACACGTTATTAGATAGAACTGTTATACATAGAAAGTAGTATATGAAAAGTTATTAGCGTATGCCATGTGAATGCAATGTGGTTGATGTGTATATTGCTAGAAATAAATTAGCAGAAATAAATGATCATGTTTAGCTTGGTCCACTCAAACTTGCGTTGGATTTTCTCCTCAGTGTAGAGGTTAAAAGGCCCATCTATCACTGTTTTCCATATTCGTAGAGTTAGTTTCTGGTGTTTCGTGTGCGTTCAGCCAATCCACGTACACTAACGTCACGGATAGTCATATGGTGCTGGTTTAGACCCTACTCGGAAGTAGGAGCTATATTAGTTCCTCCAAAAGATTTCCTAGAACTAAAATCGTTCCTAATTCCTGTTGTGCGAACACGCCGACATCCAGGTACTAATGCCAATAGTTCTAGGAACTATGAAAAGGTTGCTCTGGGTGCGAAAGCCCCTTATTGTGAAGGGTCCTTCCATTATGGTTGTCGTAGCGCTGTGCTGGGCCTGGAATTTAGTTTCAACGAAGTACCATGTAGGGGTATATCTTCAGTAACGTCTTCAGCTAGTCAGCTTGAGATCCTTTCCATCTAAACTGGTTATCTCTTAAGCCTAGTTATAAACTCTTAATAAGCAGTACGATAACCATATTCATCCGAAGCACAACCAAAACAATGTTCTTCCGCAAAATGCATGCAGTTTTGTTTTAACTGCTAGAGGGCCAAAAGTTACATAGTGTACCTATAATATTGCATTTTGCACTATAGTGGTTTGGACTTCTGATGAACTGTGACTGACTTTGGTCTGCTCTTATCTCCAGTAAATGCTAGTTAAGACAAATTTTGTCATCATCTACCCATCCTCATGTTGAAAGATGGTGAGACTGGGTTTAGTTTTCACAAAGCTAATATCTCAGTGACCAAAAGGTACAAAAAGTAACATGTTTACAGTTCAATAATGGCACTTTTTTTCAAGTCTACCCACAGGAAATGGACTGTAATTACAGACACAGATTCTGAAATGCTACAGCTAAAGGCTTTTAAAATTTATATTGGGCTTAAGCATAATAATCTCAAGAGCATGAAGAGAGAGGTAGAGACAGCGAGAAGCAGTCAAAGAAGGAGGGAAGGGCAGCTGTGATGTCAGCGTTCAGCTGCTCTCATTCAGGGCTTATGATGAAGGGGGTGGGGCGGGACAGCGAGGGGGGCTGCGCTTGGGTTTCTTGGTTACTGGGCTTGGCTAGAGCGTGCAGGAAACCAAACAATGAGCCAAGGTTTGCTTGAGAAAATCCACAGCTCTGTCTGGTGTGTTTTTCATGACCATGGATAATCTTTCTAGTGTTTTGTGTGTGTATACATGGGAATTAACGCCCATGTGCAGTAGCTAAGCAGTGGGGTGAATTTACTAAACAGTTGCACATGGTATTTCAGCTATTTTTGTGCATCATATGTGCTATCATTAAATTATATTATGATACAAACATATTTATGGCTTTTTAATGTTTCGGTTCAGGTGTCTGGATAATTTTTTCACCATGCATAATTTTTTGGGGGAATTTAGTGCTAAAACAAATAGAAGTTTTCAACTGAAACAATGCTATCAGCGGGCGTCATTTATTGTAAAAAAAAAATCTTTCTCGTCTTTATATTTATCCCAGTGGCTAGCAATGCCTAGTTGATCTTTCTCGCTCACTCTTTGTCTCTCTCTGTGTGTGAACGGAGGAAGGAACTGGGAGGATTTTTAGGAAGTGCCTTTTAGAGACTTCCTTTTATTCCTTCCTCCTGTGATGAGACAGAAATGAAAGGTATAGATAATATTTCAAATGTGTGTGTTTTTTATTAAAGTCTGAAAAAACACTTTAGGGAGCATAAAGAGAACAGAATATTGCCACAGCTCCAGGGCACCGCAGTCTGCTGCTTTTCCACAAGCTGGAAATGAAAGATTGCAAGAAGCACGGAGCGTCTTGACGTTACAGGTTAGTCATGATGGAATTGGGAGGTTTCTAATCCCATGATGTGAGTCTGCAGTTTTCCTGTCTTCTCACAGCTGCTGGTGTGTTCATTCATCACACTGCCCTAATGTTAGCTACAGAGTACAATCCTTATTTGATTTGACATGAGTAAAAACGAGGCACTCTAATCCTAAAACCAACAACAGGGAATCAGACGTGGGTCAGAGGTGGAAAATCACGGCAGACGAGGAAGCACATGGATGCTGAAACAACAAACAATACCATTTGCTTACAAAAACACAGACAGACAGACATGTGACTCTATTACAGAAAGGCTGTTATGTTTTGGGTATCATGGGATTTCACATTTGTTTGTGATTTGTGAATGATAAACTGCTGCTCTGTTGTTCACATTCATTTATTCTGAACAATAACATGTAGTTGATGGAGAGAACAGGGTTAATCTGTTTTCTATCTGAGCAGACAGATGTTCACATGGATGTGTGTTATGGATAGCTGATGGCCAAAGCTCCTGCTTTCAGACATGTCAAGCTGTTCATTCATATGGACACTTTTATGTCCTAGGGGTTGGTCTTTATGAAAACTAACAGATTTTCTTATTATACATACCATCATTCAAAAGTTTGGGGTCGGTAAGATTTTTTAATGTTTTAAAAGAAGTCTCTTATGCTCACCAAGGCTGCTTATATTTGATTAAAAAATTACAGTAAAAACAGTAATATTGTGAAAAATGATTACAATTTACAATAACTGTTTTCTATTTTTTCTATTTATTCCTGTGATGCAAAGTTGAATTCTTATATGCAGATGTGGGGCTTAAGAAACATTTCGTATTATTATCAATGTTGAAAACAGTTGTACTGCTTATATTTTCATGGAAACCATGTTTTTTAGGGGGATTCTTTGATGAATAGTAGCCTAAAGTTTAAAATAACAACATTTATTTGAAATATAAATCATTTGTAACAATATAAATGTCTTTAATTTTACTTTTCATCTTATTAATTAGTCATTGCTGAATAAAAGTAATCATTTAAAAAAATTCTCACTGACCCAACTGTATCTGTGTAGGAACTTTTCAAAGGCATGTTATATTTTATTTTCCCCTAGTTCTGGACCCAGATTTTCAACTTAAAAAATATGAAACTACATCATAATATGAATGATTACATTTTAAATACTGGATGGCATATTTTAGATAAAATATGAGATCCAAAATCAATACATTTTAATATTGTAAATATTAGAATGCGTTACATGTGTTTGTACTGTGCATCATTTTTAATCAATTAAATATTTTTTTTTATTCTTTTGTAAAATTGCAAAAAGTGCGGAAAGATTATTTAATTGTATTTAGGTGTGATTTTATTCCAGATCATGTTTAATTGTACTACCTTAAAACCTTATCATGCATAAAAACCTTCATTGTGTGATTTTTGCATGAAATGACAGTTTGAGATTATGCAAGATTTTCACTGGTCTTTGCATAAACATGGGATTGTAGAGATGAAATATGCATATCTACAGCTGTATTCAAAGATTAACGTTCTCTTTCTCTCTCTCTTATAGTCTGAGAGGCCTCTGTCTCTTCATTTGAATGCCTCTCACGATGGCTAAGCGGGAAAGCGGCAGCACCAGCCCGGTGGTGCGTCAAATAGACAAGCAGTTCCTGGTGTGCAGCATCTGTCTGGAGCACTACCACAACCCCAAAGTCCTGCCCTGCCTGCACACCTTCTGCGAGAGGTAAACTGACACATCACAATAAAAGTGCCTCGTGTGTGAATGATCGAATAGCCTGAATGTGACTTTCAGAAAATGCCAAAGACTGTCTGTGTTCACTTGTGTGGAAGAAATGCGCTCTATACTGCCTAAAACACTAGAGGTCTGTGGGTTTGGGGGTGTGTCTGTAAAATCACAGCAATCTAGTTGTCTTCAAGATGATCCAGTGTTGGAAAGTAAAATACTTTTAAAACAAAACAAAAAAACACACTAAATTAATTAAATTTTTAGTAGCATGACAAATCAATTCTCCAGCAAATTACGGTGTACATCTTATTCTTTGTTGTTGTAATATTGTATTATAGCCGAGCAAACTGAGGTTTTCACTGAAAAAAAAAACCTGAGCTGTCCACTCTCTCTTATGAAACGTTTGGGAATTGTATTCATTTTAGTGAATCGGATCATTTGGACAGTTCTGTTGAAGGAGGCTCCATCCAGATGCCGTTTTTAAGTCTTTAAGTTTAAAGGAGAACTCCGGTCAATTTTAACATTTTAACATTGATAATCGACTACTTTGGACTTCGACCGAAAACAGGAATAAAATACAGGTATGTGAGCTGGCTGAATTAACATCATTTTTATTAATATCTTTCACATCTACTGCAGTCAGATTGACCGTGTTCACTCTTAATAACACCACTCACATGGCTGTGCACTTGTAATGACATATCAAGGATGTTAAGAGTTTAAAAGCAGGTTTAAAACTTGCCCCATTGAAGTCAACAGGGTGCAAATTTTAAAAAGAAGATAACACGGTGTAGGCAACACCGATTTTTGTCGTTGTTCTCTGTATTGACAGCACACCAAATTTACCAAAAAATTAGCTCAATGTTAAAATTGACCGGAGTTCTCCTTTAAGTTTTTAAGTTCTGTAGCTATATTTGAAATTATACAATAATTTTTCTAAAAATACATAACAAAATCAAATAAACATAATTTCCCAATTGCTGGAGGATACATACAATGTCAATTTAATACACTTTTTAATTCTGCCACAGCCTAGCCACATTGAACATTTTATAAAATAATATCATATTTATTACATTTGAATAAAATGTGATTACATTAAAAACAAACTTGATTTCTGAATTGCCAGAGTATCTATTTAATACACATAAAAAATAAATAAATAAATAACCCTACCACAGTCTAGCCACAATATTTACTATAATTTTACAAAAAAATATTATATTCAATTAAAGCTGCAGTCTGTAACCTTTTTTGTGTTCAATATTTACAAAATGTATATAATAAACTAATACATTATGAACCCATTTTTTAAACCGTGTTTTTGTCTTATCCTGAATCACTACGGTACACCTATAATAAGTGTTTAAACTCAGGTCGTACCACTGCGGAGTATCACAGTATGACTCGTCATAGACATAAACAGAGAGAAGTAGCTCCGGCTACAATGTTCTTCCGCAAGACGGATGCAGTTCTGTTTATTAACCGCTGGAGCGCCAAACTGCAGCTTTAAATAATAATAAAAACTTTTCGTTTAATTATTATTTCTGGATTGTCTAAGTGCACATATAAATGTCATAATATATTTTTTTAAATCCCACAACAGTCTAGCCACATTGAGAATTTTACAAAATAATATTTATTAAATTTAAAAGTAGCACTAAAATATGAAAGAAACTTTATTTCTGAATTGCCAAAGTACACATTCAACGTCAATTTAATACACTTTTGTTAATCCTGCCACAGTCTATAGCAACATTGAAAGCATGCAAACTGCATTTAAAATTAAGTTTATTATTGAATTTAATATAGTAAATTATTTAACAATCTAATTTAGGCAAAATTTAAATGGTTGTGACAGACGTCACTGCCTTCACCTCAAAGTGATTGGCTGCCGCTCATTGTTTTTCACCACTCATTTTCATAAAGTTTAAGATTTCAACACTCTTATCACTGTTGTAAACCGCACGCTTCTCTGTGCAGGTCTGCCACTCAGCTCCTATAGAGAATGAATTGAAATACCCCACTCAGATCCACCGTGCCAGTGAACATGTTTAGTTTGACTTAATGCTCTTCCTGGGCTTCCAGAATTGTAAGAAAGCAATGACCCAGATGCTGGATTTTGGTTTAGAATGGCTGTCGTATGACATCATGTTTAGAAACCGCCCTGTAAAGCAAAGACAGAGATGACCATATTCCCTCTGCCGTCACTGACCTGGAATGTGAGCCTCAGATTTTATAAACAGATCATATGTCCTCACATAACTGTTAACTACTTTTATTTTCTATCATCCTGTCAAAATATTTACTACTGAGATTTAATGAGACTGAAAAATACAGATCACTATTAATCACGTCTTGGGTTATATCTTCTTTTACAATCCACTTGATGTGGAGGAAAATCTTTACAGCTTACTTTTATGTCTTGCACTATGTTTTCATCACAGATGCCTCCAGAACTACATCCCCCCTCAGTCCTTGACCCTGTCCTGCCCAGTGTGCAGACAGACCTCCATCCTGCCAGAAAAGGGTGTTGCAGCACTGCAGAACAATTTCTTCATAACTAATCTGATGGAGGTGTTGCAGAGGGAGCAGGACTGCACCCGTCCCGAGGCCTCCAGTGGGCTGGACTCAGCCGGCGCTGCTACATCCGCCCCACCCCTGTCCTGCCCCAACCACGAGGGCAAGGTAAGCACTAAGCACCCACACATACTGACAGGCCTTTACAGATGGGAGTAGTGCAGTGGCCTCCTACTATGAACTAAATGTACATACTTCACTGCTGATAGGAAAAATATATACATTGAACAAGTAGATGGTACAAGTATTGGGACATTTGCAGCCTTTAAGTTGTAATTATTATAATTTGCATTTATGTCCTCATGAATACATCAACCTAATTCTTATTTACCAGAAGTACTATTTTAGTATTATTTATATACTGTTTGTATAATTTGAATTTTAAAATATTGAATACAAATTTTCATTTTATATATAGGTGTAACTCGAAAAATTAGAATAGCGTGCAAAAGTTATCATTTTGATGATTATGGCTTACAGCTTATGAAAACCCCAAATTCAAAATCTCTGAAAATTAGAATATTACATGAAATCAATAAAAAAAAGGATTTTAAAAACATAAATGTCGGCCCTCTGAAAAGTATAATCATGCATAGGTATATAGTTATATATACTAAATATATTAGTTTCACATTTTATTTTGAATTACTGAAATACATAAACTTGTGCACGATTTTATTTATTTAAGTTGTTTTTATCTATGTATTTACTATTTTAATATTTTCAGTTTTCTTTTTAATTTTAGTTTAAATTTAATAATTCTGTTGTGCTTTTGTCATTTTTATTGTTTTAAATATATATTTCTATTTAAGTGTAATGAAATGTTATTTTAGTTTTAGTCATTTTAGTACTTCAACTTAAACCTATTTATTTCAGATAGTTGTCAATGCAATATTTCTAATTCAAATTTTCAAAGTTTTTTAAATGTAAGTTTTATAATCTGATATTTATATTTTATTTAATTTCTGCATGTTTCAGCTAATGTTTATATTTTATTTTATTTCAGCTAATATTATTATTATTATTTTTTTTTTTGTCTTTTCTCATCAGTGTTCAGCATTTCAATTAGTTTTTGCCGCCCTCTGCAGGTCATGGAGTTTTACTGCGAGTCTTGTGAAACGGCCATGTGTCTGGAGTGCACAGAGGGAGAGCACAGAGAACATGTGACCGTTCCACTGCGGGATGTTCTGGAGCAGCACAAAGGCGCGCTGAAGAACCAGCTGGATGCAATTCGCAACAGGTTCACGCAGCCAGAAATAATATTAAGCTTGCTTTTAATCTGAGCCAGCAGCTTTAACCCGTTCTTTATACACTAAAGTCACACTATGACCTCCTTATGGAAAGTATGGTTGAACATTGTCCTCAATCTGCATCTGCAGGCTTCCTCAGCTGACTGTAGCTATAGATCTGGTAAATGAGATCTCCAGGCAGCTCACAGACAGGAAGAATGAGGCAGTGAGCGAGATCAGCAACACATTCGAGGAACTAGAGAAAGCACTGACCCAGCGCAAGACTGCCCTCATCACTGACCTGGAGAACATCTGCAGCACCAAGCAGAAGGTGAAAAGCGTACTCCTCAAAAACATAGCTCACCCGAAATTTTTAATTCTGCCATAATTTACTCACCCTCACATAATTTCGAACCTAAATGCTATTATGTGGATGCATATTTGTAATTATATTGACTGTTGTTGCAGGTGCTGCAGACCCAACTCACTGCATTACTGCAAGGGAAGGAGAACATCCAGAGCAGTTGCAGCTTCACAGAGCAGGCACTGAACCACGGCAGCCCCACTGAGGTGCTCCTGGTGCAGAAGCAGATGGGAGAGCGGATGGGCGTTCTCGCCCGCCATGCTTTCCCTGAGCAGCCCCATGAGAACGGACACCTGGACTGTCAGGTGGAGACAGAGGGGCTGCGTCGGTCCATACAGAACCTGGGAGTCCTGCTCACCACCAGCGCTGTGGGCCACACAAGCGTGGCCACTGGAGAGGGTCTCAGACATGCTGTTGTCGGGCAAAACACCACTGTTACAGTGACCACAAAGGTTAGTAGTGTCAATCTTGTGTTTGAGTTCTATTTGTAAGCATTATGTAACTTAATTTTTTACTTTTAATGAAAAACCAAGTGGATCTGCTGTTGTGTCCAATATAATTTACACTGCTCCATTGTTCAAAAACAGCTTCTTTGCAAAGTCTGTATTACATTGTGATAGATTCATGAATCAGTCAGAGTTGTAATAGATTTCATTTGTGAAAATGACGCGTATGTAATTAGTCTTAATTAGAATTGGGTCCCACTTTATATTAAGTGGCTTTAAAGGCACACTGCGGAACTTTTCAACCTTTATAATATATTACTAAAACCCTTGAGATGGTACATCGACTTACAATAGGTTGAATGACACGTCTGCCATAGCCTGACAGTGTCTGTGTCACTTTTACTGGCTATATGTAACTTCGGGTTGCGGGTAGGAACCCGAGCACAAAAAGAACTACAAAATTTGACCGCTTTACGGCATACGTCACTTCCCCCCCCCCCCCCCCCCCCCCCCCCCCCAGATTCTGACATGAGAGCTCAACTCGCGCTTGATTGCCGTCTGTATGTTTTCGTCATTGCCGAACCAACAGCTACAAGGAAGAAGGCAAAGGTTTTGTCAGAAGACACTAAAAAAAGAAAAAGAGAGTGACACATTCAAAGCCAGGACGAGCCAGGCACGTACACGCAAGGTCTCTCGCTCACTCTCCCTCTCTGCCATGTGCGCGCGACGCGGTTCGGAGCAGTCTCTGTCTCCGTGTCTCGCATGCACGGTCGCTGTAGATTCCGGGAGATTTTAACTAATTTGCGGTATAACTAGTCGATCACGAGTGGTTCAACAGGAAGATCTATAGATAAACTCATCTTTCAGGCATTTGACCGACCGGGTTGACACTTCATCAAATCCGTGTGTCAAATCAAATCCGTGAGAAATCAAATCCGTGTGTCTCACGGCCAATGCGTGATGGCAGCTCTGCCGATTTCATTTCCAACCCTAATCAAACACACCTGTCTCTAATTTTCAAGAGATCCTGAAGACGTTAATTGTTTGCTTCAGGTGTGTTTGATTAGGGTTGGAGATGAACTGTGCAGGACTGACGATGGGCAGGAGCAGGATTGGGCACCCCTTGTCTATGCGACTTACATCAGACATTGTTTTCTGTTTACTTTAGTTCAATTTATTTTCTTTATATAATTTATATTATTCATCTTATATTTAAATTATTATTTTGTTCAATAGTGAGTCGATTATCTCTCTCCAACCAACAAGTCAACTACTGTCTGCACACACACAATCTAAAGACACGGGAGGCTGACCGGTTGACTGTTGGTTGCTATTGCTAGTACTATTGCGACAGTGCTGCGGCGCTTGTGGCCTCTAGGGGCGCTAGACGTGAAAATTACAGGTCGAGCGCCACCAGTGGCCAAAAGTTCCGCAGTGTGCCTTTAAGTACTATGTACTTACATAGAAAAATAAGTACAATGTACTTATTGTGTTCAGGTTGTGTTGTAAAACACTTTTGCTGCTATTGAGATGTGATACTGGTAAGGTTAGGGACAGGTGTGCTGGTATGGGTCGATTTAAGGGTAGGTTAAGGTGTAAGGGAAGGGTCAACGAACTGTGTAATTACAAATGTAATGACATCAATTAAGTACAGTTGTAATTACATGCAGGTATTTTCAAAATATAAGTACAATGTAAAAACATGTATGTACATAATAAGTCCATTGTATCAAAGTAGTAACTTCAATGTAAGTACATAGTACTTAAAGCCACTTAATATAAAGTGGGACCTAGAATTGCAGTGATAAAAGTCTGATACATAATCAATAATAAATGAAACAATATTATAATACATTTAAAATGAATGATAGAAATATATACATTAACATTACAAGAAATTAAAATATAAAGTAAAAAAATTAAGTAATCATAAAGTAATGATTTTTTATTTTATTTGAATGTTTATTTATTGTAAAAAATATATATAATGTATTAAATATTATTGACAATTTTTTTTATTATTTAAATATTATTTAAAAAGAAGATATATTTATGAAAATAAATAATAATATCTAATATCTAAATTTAATATTTGAAATAATAATTTAAGAATAAATTAAAGTTAAATTATGGAAAGTACTTTATATATAAATATTTAAATTATAATTATTTTTGTAATTTTTATACTTTTTAAATGTATTTATTTTTATCATTTAAAAGAAATGTATATATTATTAAAATATGATTAATGTCTAATCTCTAATATCTGCCAAAATTAAATCAGTTCCGTTCAAATTTATTTGTATAGTGCTTTTTACAATACATATTGTTTCAAAGCAGCTTTACAGAAAATGCATGTTGTTGTAGGTTTGATCTAATAAAATAAGCAAAGCACAAACCACATGATGTTTCAGAGGGACTGTCCTAATAAATGCTGTAGGTCGATTTCGGTTCGTACTTCGTAGCATAAGTCTTCAACTTCCTTCCCAGGACAAAGACGGTGAGCTAGTAAAGACTGGAAATGCTGCACTGAGGGCTCAGATCTGCGGTCCAGATGCAACCGTCACCCAAACAGACATAACAGACAACAAGAACGGCACGTACGAGATCGGCTACACGCTCCGCTCAGAGGGCGAGTTCTCCTTCTCCGTCCTGCTCTACGGGCAGCCTGTGAGGGGCAGCCCCTTTCGCCTGCGAGCCATTAAACTCTGCGACGCCCCGCAGTCGCCCGACGATGTGAAGAGGCGCGTGAAGTCTCCCGGAGCAGGTGGGGGGGCTGGAGGACATGTGCGCCAGAAGGCGGTGCGCAGACCCTCCAGTATGTACAGTACAACGAAGAAGAAGGAGAATCCCATAGAGGATGAACTCATCTTTAGAGTGGGTGAGTTAAGAGTAGGGTGTTTTATTTTACATCTTTACGTCAGATTGTATCCTGAAATCCACTAATACATATTTAGGATACATTTCTGACTGTAAATATACTTTAAAAGTACAGTTTGTAATATATTTTGGTATGTGGAGGTTTAAACTAAATATATTTCCAACATGGGAATTTATTTTTAGTTTGTACTAAATGAGATTCCAGCCATGGAAATGTGTATATAATCTTAAAAGTCATGGAATTTTCAATGTCACAGGAATTGCTTAGCAAATTGATATGAAAAGTATATTTTTCTAAATGTCTACAGAGCCCTTAAAGTGACATTGTAAAGGAAAAAGTTCATCTGTAAAGATGTAAAGGTCATTTCTGCATTGTGCTTTATTGTTGGCCTGCGTCAGAATGTGTCAGCTCAGCTCTTATTTGATGTGACAGGGACGCGGGGGCGAGAGCGGGGGGAGTTCTCCAACCTGCAGGGCATCTCTACCACCAGCAACGGACGAATCGTAGTAGCCGACAGCAACAACCAGTGCATACAGGTAACACTAAGCAGCCTGTCGGCCACCTTTAAAGGAGTAGTTCACTTTCAAATAAAAATGTCCTGATAATTACTCATCCCCATGTCATCCAAGATGTCCCTGTCTTTCTTTCTTTCTTTCTTCAGTCGAAAAGAAATGAAGGTTTTTGACTTAAATGGCAACCAACGGTTTGAAGGTTCAAATGTCAGTCTCAATGCAGCTTCAGAGGCTCGACACGATCCCAGCCGAGAAATAAGGGGCTTATCTAGCGAAACGATCAGTCATTAAAAAAAATATAAATAATTAAAAACTATAGGCCTATACTTTTTCACCACAAATGCCTGTCTTGTACTATCTATGAGATGCGCCACCCATTACGCAATCACGCTGGAAAGGTCACACGTGACGTAGTCGGAAGTACCAACCTAGTGTTTACAAGTTTGGAGTAGAAGGACCGTTCAAAGTTTATATTTATAAAATGTGGACTGTGTAGCCAAAATCACTTTTTGTGGTGTATTCTGTATTCTTATAGGTGTTCTCCAATGAGGGTCAATTCAAATTGAAGTTCGGGGTCAGAGGTCGCTCCCCTGGCCAGCTCCAGCGCCCCACTGGTGTTGCAGTTGACATGAATGGCGACATTATTGTGGCCGACTATGACAACAGATGGCTCAACATCTTCTCCCCAGACGGCAAGTTTAAGGTAAATTGCATTTCTTTTATGATTGCAGTTTTAATTGTTAAAAAATTATTAATATAAAAAAGAAAGACGGTGAAGTCATGTACATTAAATATAAAATGCATTAAAATTATAATAAAATACTGAAATTAATTAATAACTTTTAAAAATTATAAAATAAAACATTATTCTAGAAATCATAGAAAATTCATCTTTGAAGTTCAAAATTTCATATTATTTAACAATAAAATAAAATATAAACTGTGATTTTGTTCATCATAGTTTACTTATTTTAAACATTGTTCCTGAACATTATAACCCGTAGGTTTATCTGTGCGCTACACATTTTATTGAGAACAGATTGATTTCTGTTGCTTTTGTCAAGTCAAGTCACATTTATTTATATAGCGCTTTTTACTATACAGATTGTTTCAAAGCAGCTTTACAGAGATAACAGGAAAATAATGCAAAAAAACATTTGTTTCAAGAAGAAAATAGCATCACCGTCCAGCTTAATTACCTTCAGTGATGTTTCATTTTTGTTTAAAAAAAACTTATTAATTTAGTTAATTTATATACTGTATTTAAATAGCCGCTCTGGAGTAAACTGTGATGTCATCATTAAGCTCAGTTCAGTTCTTGTATAATAGTGTCAATGCAGGCAGATAATTAAATGTTAAATTAATGTCTCCAACTAAGCAAGCCAAGCCAGTGGCAACAAAGGTGGAAAAAGGCGACAGTTGCATCAGTGGCAGAATGGAGAAAAAAACCTTGGGAGAACCCAGGCTCAGTCGGGGGCCAGTTCTCCTCTGGCCAATGAATGTACAGTGTATGATTATGAATCAGGAAGCATTATAGGTCAGAAGGCAGACTGGTTTTGAACAATCAGAATATGTTCCAGTTCCATCTGGTTGAAGATCGGAGTCACGCCGGCATGGAGACGGGTTTGTTGAGGATCAGTGCCGATGGCTGTCGTGCCGATGAGGCCTTCATAGGGGAGAGTCTAGTTGACACAATCTCTGCTGACACTTCATGCGTTTTGAAAGCACTTGCTTTTGTAAGACATGCCCCCAAAAAATACATTTTTGAAAAATAACCCCTGAAATGATGACTTCTGGTGAATATTGTATGCTATCATACATTATAGCATATTACAATACAACTTATTAGGCCTATATATTTATAGAATAGCAAAGTATAGGCTTAATCAATAGACTGAACCACATATATATATTAATGCTATCATTATCATTTTGCCAACAATGAACCATGGATTTGTTTAGTTTATAATACGTTTTATTTTTAACTTAAACAAATCTACGATACGTGACTCACAATGACTAACGACCAATTAAAAGGGCATTCTCTGATGATGTTCCAAGATGTTAAAAACGCTACACGGCTGATCATAGACAAACGGGGAGAAATTAGTATCTACCGCACCGTCGTTTTTTTTTCTTATCAAAGCCTACAAATGTCTTCGTTCATAGTCTGTCTGACAAATATTAGAAGCTATGTTTCTGTCATGGATTTGCACTGAATTGATTCTCAAAAATACGGAGCAAAGTGCGTTCCGTATCAGTTAAATACGGTACAAGACTTTAATATGGCAAGCCATTTTAGCTTAAATTGTACCCAGCCTTACTCGTCGTAATTGCATTTTTACTAGTAAGAATTCAATTAGAGAGCTCTACAAGTGAATTCTTACTAGTAACAATTACAATTAGAGAGCTCTCTAATCCAATTATTGCTAGTAAGAATTACAATTAGAGAGCTCTCTAATTTAATTCTTACTAGTAAGAATGCAATTGCAGAGCTCTCTAATTGAATTATTACTAGTAAGAATTCCAATTAGAGAGCTCTCTAATTCAATTCTTACTAGTAACAATTATTATTAGAGAGCTCTCTAATTCAATTATTACTAGTAATAATTACAATTACAGAGCTCTCTAATTCAATTCTTACTAGTAATAATTACAATTACAGAGCTCTCTAATTCAATTCTTACTAGTAACAATTGCAATTAGAGAGCTCTACAAATGAATTTGTACTAGTCATATGTCTCCATTGACTTCCATTCATTTTTAATTAGAGAGCTCTACAATTGAATTGTTACTAGTAAGAATTACAATTAGAGAGCTCTCTAATTGAATTGTTACTAGTAAGAATTACAATTAGAGAGCTCTCTAATTGAATTATTACTCGTAAGAATTACAATTAGAGAGCTCTCTAATCCAATTCTTACTAGTAACAATTACAATTAGAGAGCTCTCTAATTCAATTCTTACTAGTAAGAATGCAATTACAGAGCTCTCTAATTGAATTATTACTAGTAAGAATTCCAATTAGAGAGCTCTCTAATCCAATTATTACTAGTAACAATTACAATTAGAGAGCTCTCTAATTCAATTCTTACTAGTAAGAATGCAATTACAGAGCTCTCTAATTGAATTTTTACTAGTACAAAAACAAATTAAAGATATGTATAATTGGAGAGCTCTGTAATTGAATTAGAGAGCTCTGCAATTGCATTCTTACTAGTAACAACTAAATTAGAGAGCTCTCTAATTATAATTGTTACTAGTAATAATTGGATTAGAGAGCTCTCTAATTGTAATTCTTACTAGTATCAATTGAATTAGAGAGCTCTCTAATTGTAATTCTTACTAGTAATAATTCAATTAGAGAGCTCTGCAATTGCATTCTTACTAGTAAGAATTGAATTAGAGAGCTCTCTAATTGTAAATGTTACTAGTAAGAATTGGATTAGAGAGCTCTCTAATTGTAATTCTTACTAGTAATAATTCAATTAGAGAGCTCTCTAATTGTAATTCTTACTAGTAACAATTCAATTGTAGAGCTCTCTAATTAAAAATTAATGGAAGTCAATGGAGACATATGACTAGTAAAAATTCATTTGTAGAGCTCTCTAATTGCAATTGTTACTAGTAAGAATTGAATTAGAGAGCTCTGTAATTGTAATTCTTACTAGTAATAATTGAATTAGAGAGCTCTCTAATAATAATTGTTACTAGTAAGAATTGAATTAGAGAGCTCTCTAATTGTAATTCTTACTAGTAACAATTCAATTGTAGAGCTCTCTAATTGTAATTCTTACTAGTAATAATTGAATTAGAGAGCTCTCTAATAATAATTGTTACTAGTAAGAATTGAATTAGAGAGCTCTCTAATTATAATTGCTACTAGTAAGAATGAACTTGTAGAGCTTTCTAATTGAATTCTTACTAGTAAAAATGAAATTACGACGAGTAAGGCTGGGAACAATTTAAGCTAAAACGGCTTGCCATACTTTTATGTATCAAATACGGGACGGTTGGCAACCCTACATTTCCTGAACATGCGCTAAGTGGTGCCAATCACAACACACTGGGCCAGCTAACCAATCACAGCACATTTCATATTTCGGAAGGAGGGGCTTCATCGAAACTGGGGTGTTTGAGTCAGACTGGGGAGAGAGGTGCTGTAATAATGTAAAATTTGTGAAAAATAATGCGTTTTTTGAATAATCAAGCATGAAAGTATATTCTAGTACACCACAAAAACAAGACTTCGTAAAAGGGCATAATAGGACCTTTTTAACATGTGATTATGTGGAAAATCTAAAGTGACAAGTAAACAGAAGAATGGTGACAGTTGAACAATTATTGATAAATTGATGAGTAAAATTCATTCTAAAAATTAGTGATGGGCCGTTATCGGCGTGCTGCGTTAACGTGAGACTCTTATCGCGCGATAAAAAAAAATCGCCGTTAATCTAAGTTGGGTTGGGATCATAAATAGCTTTTTCGAATATCGTTATTTTCGCGCAATTCTAATGTGTAGTATGACATAACGTTACATACTTGACGCCGCGGCCGCGCCTACTGTCACAGATCGCGCAGCAGGGTATTTTCTTGTCAGGGACACAAGGTGTACTTACTTTGCTATGTTGGGCGACGTTCCTCTCGTTACTTTATTTTAATGCAATACGTTGTTAAATGAGTTTATTCCAAGCGCGCTGTATCCTTTGTATGGGCATGAGCGATGCTCATTTACAAATGAATCACTCTTTTGAGTCGTTTCTGTTCAAAGACTTCATCAAACAAGTTGTCAAATCTGTCTAGATCGGTTCGCGAATCAGTTGATCTGTTCAGTTCCCCACGCACTGAATCGTCTGAAGCGCTTTCAATTCACACTCGAGAAGTCGTAAATAACAGGAAGATTTAAGAACATCAAGAGCGTTGGATGAAGTGGCCGTGGATCTACAGTTTAGTCTAGTGAAAGCAAATCTGCAAATTCATCATATCTTTGCCAGCGATGAAGATCTTTATTAGTTGAACATCTTCGTATGCTGTCTGTGAATGAATGATTCTACAGGACGATACATTCGAGTTCATTTCATTCAGGTAATACATTTTACAACCAAACAGATTATTACGCCACGATAGCACTACTAAAAAGTATGACATTATCCGGTTTTTGGACATACATTAATTTATAGGCTACAAAAAAAAACCGCTTCAGAGAGTCGGCGCACTGACTAAAGGTTAACAGGTTTAAATAAACTACCATTGTCCACAGTTTATGAAATGAACACCCGCCATCCCGCGGTAATGTATGTGCATTGCGCAGTGGCATAATCACACGAATAGTTTACATTGATTGAAACTAATTTGTTTAAAAAGGAGGCTATTGTAGTAACAAGGCAGGTTCACATAAAATCATTTTATACTACAGGGCTGTTGAATGCTTGATTCTGATTGGTTGAGAACGTTCTAAGGTGTGCAATTATTTTCAGGGAAACGCACGGCTAAAGTAGTTCCAGCAGGTCTTGACCGCATTACAGTTCCCTATCACTTCGCGTAATCAACTGTAATAACGGAAAATAGGATACAATTCATAACAAGAAAAACATGTAGCCACATGCGCTTGATCTGCCATTTTCGATGTCTAACTTCACAATAATTGGAAACATGCAGTTTAATTTTAATAAATAAAGTATAGTCCTATCTATAATCAATAGAAAATTAAACTGAATAGCCTAGGCCTAGCCTATAATAAATTGATAGTCCTGCTGCACGGGTTTTCGTAATTATTGCAGATAATAGGCTATAACAAATAAATGATTATTGATAGGCCTATACTTGTTAAAAGGACCTTGTGTTTCATTTATTAGGCTAGTCTACTGTCAATATTAGAAAAAAAAACAAAATACATGAACGAACTAATTAAAACGAATTTAATTAATAAATAAATAATAATATTGACGCACATAGCCTATGCTTCTCTCCCTCTCTCTCTCTCTCTCTCTCTCTCTCTCTCTCTCTCTCTCTCTCTCTCTCTCTCTCTCTCTCTCTCTCTAATAACTGCATAAAGCCGGGGACACACTTATAGGCCTACTGTAAGGCCCTTTATGAATGTAATTTATTATGATTGATCATGCCCAAACGCGCGTGTTCAGCGCGTTCAGTCTGTAATCGCAGTCTGGGTTTAACATCTGCTGCAGTCAATGGAAACAGTCAAAGAATGTTTCAGCCAGTCGTTGAGTGATAGCAGAGAAGCAGACTAATGCTGGGGACACCTCCGTTACTAACTCTAAAATGACGTTTTGGAATTAGCAACGGAGGCATGGGATTAGATGCGCAGGAAATTAGTTCTACATACAAGAGCGTTTTAATGACAAAAACTTTACAAACGTCTTGAAATACATCATTTGAACAATGTTTCGAGGTGTGGTAACTGTAGTATAAGCGGAATAATTGACGACAGGCCGTTGAATTATTATAAAAATAATGCACACCGAGGTGTAACGGCCACTGCGCTTCGCGTCGTGACCGCATTACCACCTCGGGTGTGCATTATTTTTATAATAATTCAACGGCCTGTCGTCAATTATTCCTTACATGACATATGATGACATTATTTTTTGATCTAACGAGCATTGGCGATGCAAAAACAGACTGTGGTGCGTATTGTTTTTCTTCTTCTTCCAATTACTGTTAAAAAAAAACGAAGTAAACATGTTACTTGTTCAATTAATAAACAGTTTGTTTGATGACAAATCGCTAAAGATGAAATTGGCCTCCCTTTCTGTCATTGCGTTTTTTTTTTTTTTTTTTAACGATATTCGACTTTTGTTCCTCGATTGTCGAATGGCATTTTTGGCAGAAATGCACATCCCTATGCGAGGCGAACTATTCTCAAAGACTTACTTTTAGTCATTATTTGGGTAGCACACATATTCTGAATGCCTTCGGGAGAATTCAAATGAGCCATTTTAATCTAGATTAATCTAGATTAAAATTTTTTATCTATGCCCACCTCTACTAAAAATACTTTAAAACTATGATAAATATTTAAGTGCTAATGTGTTTGACTTGGCTTTCTGGCAGAATAAAATCGGGGCAGGTCGGCTGATGGGTCCTAAAGGAGTGGCTGTGGATAAAAATGGTCATATTATCACAGCAGACAACAAGGCCTGCTGTGTCTTCATTTTCCAATCCAACGGCAAACTGGTGACCAAATTTGGTGCCAAAGGAACATCAGAGAGGCAATTTGCAGGTGATGTCTCTTATTTTGTCAAGGTTCTTGTGCTACTGCACTGGTCTTGAGCGTTTTATTCATGTTTTAATCTTTCTGTTTCTCTGCAGACAAAAGTACTCCGAATACACCAACTGAGCCAAAGCAGAGTAAATCTGGCCCTGCCTTCAGTGCGTATTCAACATTTTACATTTTACTATTTCTTGTTGTAGATTGCATTATTGATTATTGAATGAGGTCATTTTAAAACAGAAAAACAGAAAACGATGAAAGCTTTGTAAGATAATTGATTATCCACATAAAGAGAGCAATGCTGAGTGTGTGTGTGTGTGTGTGTGTGTGTGTGTGTGTGTGTGCACGCGCGCAGGTGGAGGTTTCATAAATCAAGTGTTTTCTATGCTGCCAAACTTCCTTAGAAACAAAACATCTTCTGAATGTAACAGTAACTCTCTCTCTCTCTTTCTCTCTCCTTCTATGGCCATAAGGTCCCCATTTTGTGGCTATAAACAACAAGAATGAAATTGTTGTGACAGACTTTCACAATCATTCTGTTAAGGTATTCTGAGTTCTTCCCTTTTATTGCGTAAATTGTTCCACATGCCATAACATGTATTCATCCAAATCTAACCAGGTCTGCTGTCTGTTTTATGTTCTGTCTCTATTAATGACATAGAGCTTTTGCACATTAAAATATGCTTGTTTTGATACACATTTCTTAACATTGTTAGCTTTTTAGCTAATCTTTAGATTTAGATTTAGATTTAACATGGATTGTTTGATTTACGACTTCTTGCAGGTTTACAATGCTGATGGAGAGTTCCTGTTTAAATTTGGATCGCATGGAGAAGGGAACGGCCAGTTCAACGCACCCACTGGTGTGGCTGTTGATGGCAATGGGAATATTATTGTGGCAGACTGGGGTAACAGTAGGATACAGGTGGGCTATGGAACACTCTGATTTTTATCTTCACATTTAATATAATTGATAATAGTTTTATAGTTTGAGCCAATTCATCAATATTTGTCATAAAGGTGTATGGAAACTTGACTGTTTCTATATAATGACCCAGGTATTTGCACACTTTAGACAGAATTCCAAATTTGTGAATTTCATTGCATTAGATAAAATATCAAACAGCATCTGCAAATATTAAAATGAATATAGATCTTTCCTCAGAACTAAATTCTAAATAACTAAATATAATTTTTGTAAAGAGAAACAATTTGACTTTTCTGAGACATATTTGCAATTACTTTGACAAAATAAAATTTTAACCAAAAAAAAAAGTATAATACAAATATATATTTCATTTAATAATGTGATCATATGGTAACACTTTACAATAAGGTTACATTAATTAACATGAACTAGCAATGAACAATACTTCTACAGCATTTATTAATCTGTTAGCTGCACTGTGAACTAACATTAACAAAAGTTAAATAAATATTGAAAGAATATATTGCTCATTGTTAGTTCATGTTAGTTAACGCATTAACTAATGCTAACAAGACCTTATGGTAAAGTGTTACCATATAATTTTATTTAAAATTTGTATTTATTTTATTTAAAAAACGATTTACTTTTTCTTAACTATTAACTTTTATTTAGCTTTTTCTTTCAACCACCTAGCCCTGATTTATTTTTATAAAAAAAAATTTGTGTATGTATATGTATATATAATTATTATAATGTTATAAAATCTATTCAAACTACATTTTTTTTTGTCATGTAGGTGTTTGACAGTTCTGGCTCTTTTCTGTCGTACATCAACACGACGGCGGATCCTTTGTACGGTCCGCAGGGTCTGGCTCTCACGTCAGATGGTCACGTGGCCGTGGCAGACTCTGGAAACCACTGCTTCAAAGTATACCGATACCTGCAGTAAAGACACGCCGTGATGGAAGAGTTAACAAAAATACTGTAAGGTCTTTGGAATTTCATGTTTTCCTTTGCACAAGTCTCTGCACATACATTTCCAGCCATTTGACTGATGTTGATGTGAACAAACCCAGGGCTTCATGAATGTTGCATCTCTATTTGATCAATTTGTGTTAATAGTCATTTCCTAAATGAATGTACTGTATATTGAACCCTAGCAAGTAATAACAGGCGCTGTGTATGTAACAGTGACCGAGAGGGCAGCTATATTTCTGCTTTTTACAAAATCTTTCATGCAAAACTTAAAGCTGCTTAGCAAACCCCTTTGTTAAATTTAACAAGAATTGCAGGGAATAAAATGGCGGTCAATAAATGTTTTCTGGGCAAATCATTAATGCAACGGTTTAAGAATGACCTGTGGATGGAGCTAAAATTTCACATCGAACTGGCCTTTTGTGCATTGACTAGCTGTACATGTGTACGTATTTGTATCACATAGTGTAAATTTGATCGCCATTGATTTGCTGTAATATCTTATTTTGAGTTCCACTCTCTCTTAGTGCGTAAAAGCTCAATATTAAAGTAACCCAGCTGTCAATGTGCTTTACTGGCTTTACTAGAACTGCTTGTAGGGTCATCGTGCCTCTGATTTTAAAAGCGACTTGAGCTTGCTACATATCACTGACCACAACAGCACAATTGACATATTGCATGCTTTGTATTCACGTAAAAAGGTTATAAAGCAAGTTTATTTATTTTGTACACAATGGTATAATGTACAAGTTATTTTTCTAAGTTGAAGTGTTTTGTTTATCTGCAGTTATCTGCCGCCTTCAGTGGTTTTCACAAGGTGTACAAAGCTAATGTCTAGTGAAGTATAGCAGTTTTTTCTCATGCACATGATAGTCACCACATCAAAGAGAATCTGTCATATCAAGACAACGGAAATATGAACATAAAACAGTAAGGGAAAATTAAATCACACAGCCACTGCTGAATTTTAAGTTGCCAAATTCATGGAAGAACAATTTGCAGGGTACTTGCCATAGTTTACTGTATTACTGAAGCATTTACTACTGTGTTTTTATTTTGTTTTATTGCTTGTTTTCTATGAATGTAGGAAAATTAATGAAAAATGTAAAAAAAATAATAATAATTACTGCATTGACAGTTTGATCATTTTGGCCCAGATGTTACAACATGACGTTCACAAAAGCAATGAATTTACAATCAGGACATCATCTGTACTTTATATGGAGTCATGAACAAGTGTAAGCGATAAAAAGACAGTCTTGTTTAAGCCACTAAATACAGTATTCCATAATAAAACTGTACAGTGTATATCCACAACAGGACATATGAAGCATTTTAAACATAGTATTTAAACTGCAATAATGCACTCTGGAATATTTCTCAGAAATGTAGCATCTCTAAAAATGCCCCTAAAAAGAGGACCCTTGTTTTATGGTGTTGTAATACTAAAAAAGCTGAATGTCAAGTCGTGTCAAAGAGATGATATCTGGAATTATTGTAATAAATTTCTTCCATTTGACTTCAGAGTGAAAGGTGACGTGAATCTACTGTATTGCCAATACACACGTAAAACTGAATTGAAATGCTTGACTCTATTTTCCAATGTATCAAACAACTGTAACAATCTCTTTATGTCAGTATATGCACTAGAAATAAAAGCACATGATTTACAGAGCCAAATAATTATGTTTTAAGTGGTTATTTTACCATCTCCATTATGTTTTCTAAATATCACAGCGTTTAATGGGGTGTTTCTTTATAAATTCATTAAGATGAAAGCAGGCAGAGCGACTTGAGGTTCCCTTGCACTGCTTTTTTTCTGGTATCTTCTCGATCCACATGTCATTGTTCAGTACATACCTGAAACTTCAGAAACAATAGAAGAACAATGTTTTATGAATCAAAAAACAATTTACATTTTGTCTTTTCAATAAACTTCAGATTTCAAGACTTACTGTTGTCCATCGTTATTCAGAACTGAGATTGCGTTGTTCTGACCCATAAACAGATATTGTGCTTCATTTTTAAGCTCCATTTTATCACAAGATAAGCGCAGTATCATCTGGCGTGTGACATCTTTTTGGATACCAGAGTCCATCCCTTTAACAAGAAAGGTTGTGTTGATATATCATTTATTGCGGTAACAATTTACATGCATTAGGTAGGGGTGGGAGATATTGACAAAAATGAATATCTCGATATTTTTTTTCAATATCTCGATATCGATATTCAGACGATATTTTTGCAATCCTTCAAAGAAATGTGTGCAAACTGGCAAAGAAGGTCCAGTTGGTCTTTTGACTTGCTGCATTTGACCTATTACTATATTACTACATAAAGATACGAGACATTATTGATTTAAATATGAACCAAGTTACTGTACTAAATATTTATTCTAATACAATAACAGTGCTTTTTCAGTATAATATATGTACGTAATAAATTAACTTGTGCTTTGCAAACTACTCTAATAGACTAACAACAATGTGACTATCTCTTTAAAAAAAAGTTGTGTTTTGCAAACCCATCTCAGGGCTCCAGACTAACTTTTTCACCTCAATCCTGGAACTGTCCTGAAAAACAATTTGAACCGTCATAAAGTGAATGTCAACCGTACCAAAATGAAAATGTTGTTACTTTGTTATTATCATCTATGCCTAGTTGTTAGTTGTTATAATAAAAACACCATACAAATGTTTATGATATATATTATTATATTTATTTAGCTCCATTCAAAGTAGTTATCTAAACAGGTAAAAACAGATTTAATAAAAATAAATAACTGGAGTTAAATGCTTTTTTGTATTCATGCAGAAACATTTTTTTTTTCCTTTTTCTTTTTACATAGCCTATATGAAAAATAAGAGAAAAATACATAGCCTACTCTCCAAAACGGGCATTTCGACATAATGTTGTGTGTAGGCTATTTGTCCATTCAGACACGAAAGAGAGTTCATCAGTCCTCGCGCGCTGTCTATGGGCATGGCTGCACGCTTCGGGTCGGCTGTGTGCGCACAGAAAACCAAACCGAATAGAGCTCTTTTTTTTCGTCGTCACTCTTATGCTCTAATCATTCTCCAAGACGTTTAATTTTTTTTTTACATTTTATGAGACATGCAGCGCAGTTCAACCCGTGTGCCGATGGGTAGATCAGCACGTTACAGTACACACGTGCGCATCTACCACAAACGCAGGACATCAGTTCTGACTGGATCGCTTCCCAATTCGTCACTATCTAACATTTTGTCTAGTTTTTATTCGTTGACGACAATGTCAATAGCTTTTCGTCATAGTTTTTGTCATTCAAAACTAGTTTTTATTTAGTTATCGTCTCGTTTTTTAACCAGCGCAACATAGCTATTTGCGATGTCATTAATGTGATAGAGCTACCGCGAAACAAGTCTCCGGGTGAGCCGGCCAGTGATAGTAGCCTAACTAATAGCATTAGAAGACGCACTCCGGACCGTTGTAGTCAGCGCTTGGTCGGTTAATTTGGGCATTTTCTAAGTAAGTTACCCTAATAGGCTTATAAATGAACACACATACAAAAATGTCTTTCGTCCTGTAGGCGTCCTGGAGAATATTTCTGTTTGTCCTTACATATGTAGGCGCCGACGCCGTTAGGCTCGAGCCCTGAGTAAAGCCTACATCGGCTTTACTCTTAACGTTTTTGGATTGTTGCTTCAACCTAAGAAAGAAACGTCATAACACACAGGTAAGAACTCTGTAGTTGTATTGCAAATTAGTAGGCTACTCAGCTTACTCTCGTGCAATTGAGGAACGGTTAGTTGTAAAAAAAAAAAAAAAAAACATAGGCTACAGTCAATCAAACAAACCCCTACAGTATTAAATTCGCTACATATAATTGTTTAGAAGGTTATACACTTCCTTCAGCTCTTTTCATGTTTGGGGGGTCGGATTGTACAAATTATGAAATATTCGATATCCCAATTTTGCATATCGTCCAGACAACAAATTGGATATTATCGTCTAAACGATATATCGCCCACCATTAGCATTAGGTATAATTTTCTATGAACTAGGTATAATGAAATTTGCAGAATCTATTACTTGAAGTATGTACAGTCAGTTTTCACAAAATAACTCCCGACAGCGTGGTCAGGTCGAGGTTTATTTTGCGATACCAGGCTAATGACTGACGGTACATTACACCGATACCACATAAACAAATACTTGGACTGTGGACAAGAGATGTTGGTTGAAATAGTTGTATGATTTTACCTGTATGTTATCTTAAAGATGCCGCTATGAAAAAATAGTCCATTACAACCAGGGCCTAAAACGAACTTTTTGCCACACCTGCCAAAGGCCTGTGACTTAAAACGTATTGCCCAAAAATATTGTTACTAGCCATGAAACTGTTTTTGCAAAAACGGGCAGTTATGACAATGTAATGTAATAAAGTAGGCTTATCAAATGTAAAATAACACTGTATAGTCTTCACTGTATAAATTAAACCTTATTAAAGGGGTCATGACATGGTTTATTTTTTTATTTTTATTTTTTTATGATGTTCCCCTAGGTGGAACAATAGTATTGCTATTTTTTATTTTTATTTTTATAAGTTTAGTGATTTATGACCTTTTCCCACCCTGTTCTCATCCTCTCATTCAAACAGTCTGTTTTGGAGTTGTTTCCCCTTTAAGAGTTCAGTGTTAACGCCCACTGTTATGATTGGCTAACGTCAGTGCTTATGCATAAATTATTAACGCCCCCTAGTCAGAACATGTGCGGATTCTGCGGAACTGTTTACAATAGTAGCGGGTGCTGCCGATTGCTGCGTGTGAAGCAATGGCTCTTGCAATGATACAACCATATATGTTTGAGCCAGAATCAGATGAGGAATCAGAAGGAAACAAATCATCACCACAACAACTACGAATGGATCAGCCTGTGTCCACATGGAAAGTTTGAAACTATTTTGAATGAATATGTCTTTTGTAACCCGAGGGCCGAGACACGAGAAACGGGTTATTGTTGCGTAATTATCCTATAATTTGTTAAGCTGTGTGTCCACAGATGTCTGAGTGGGTCGGTCAGTTTGACTGCCTACATCTTTAAATACAGGGTCTGAACATGACGGACTCTGAAAACAATATGCAAGTAAACTAAGTAAAAACACGGTGATAATGAATGAAACTGGAATTAATGTTTTAAAAAGTTTTAAGATTAAATACATTACTTACAGTTTGCGTCGTCGTTGTTGGGCCCAGAATAGTCGGCACGGCCTGATCCGTAAGCAAAAGTTTTCCAGCATCGTACTGCGTTTTGTTCTCAAAACAGTCATCCATGAAATGCAGAGAACACATGCTTAAATAATCACTGCCGTGAATGGGATGTCCGCAAAAATTTAATTGCATCCAGTTTTCCCTGATGTCTGGATCTTTAGGCAGTGTATTTAAACATGTAGTTTATCCACAGCCAGGAACAGCACATATGCGTGGCATCGCAACCTTGTAAACAGACCCACTCGCTGCACGTCGACTGAACACGTGCACGTGACAATGATGCGATGATGCGAAATGAGGCGTAGTTGTCCTGCGCTGGAGGCGGTCATATGCAAAAGACTGGTACGTCACTTCGTACCGTGACGTCACTTCGTACAAAGGATCTAGAACGAGCTGTATTTAGAGCTTGATTAAAGGTGCCCTAGAATGTGAAATTGAATTTATTTTGGCATAGTTAAATAACAAGAGTTCAGGACATGGACATGACATACAGTGAGTCTCAAACACCATTGTTTTCTCCTTCTTACTTAAATCTCGTTTTTGAAAAACACCCCTGAAAAATAGGCGAATCTCCACATAACACCAACAGTCGGCATCATTAATATGTACGACTCCAAAAATCTGCATATGCCAGCCCATGTTCAATGACAGGCGGAACTGCGCAGCCGAAGCATGGCAGTTGTTCAGTGTTTGGATGTACAAATGAACACAAAGGTATTTAGTTCCTTCCTCCGAGCCTCTGAAGAAACAATGGGTTAATTTTATTTTCTCTGGAAATTTCCAAACATTTCACTGACGAGACTGTTTCCTCAACTTGGGCCAATGCAGAGCTGGCCTGGATGAATGTCTGAAAATATATAGATCGAGCTACCAAGCAACACTTTCTGATGTGTAATTGTTCAAGTTCAGACAGGTAATCTTTCTCTCAAAATCGTTCAATACTGTATTTACATCATCGTGTTTGCATTGGTGAAAGCATTAGAGAGAGTGCAGAAACTGCGTTGTCAATACACTGTCATCTGTTTGCTCAATGCTCATCACGGCAAAATTTTATGTGATGGGAATAGATCTAAATACTTTAAAAACATCTCACGATTCGTTAATCTCGATAGCTGTAATAGTAAAAACGTGTAATATCTGTAGTAAAAGTATTTGAGAGAGTTTCACATGTAATACGTAGCTATTTCATATGCAAGCATGTCAGCCAATCACAGCAGAGGCCGGTTACACACAGCAGACACGCCCCTTCAAACAGAGCTTTCAAATCAGAGGCTAAAATCAGGCTAGGAAAAATGCCTTTTATTTCTAAATTATTACTATTTTTGATCTAAAAAACATACTAACATTATAAGGGCAACCCAGAAAACATTATACAGTAAAAATAAAAACCATTCTAGGGCACCTTTAAATAAATGCTTTGTTTATAATGGGGAGGACGTCTTAAGCTATGAAACTTGCAGGAGGTTTTAATCAAGTCAAGTCAAGTATATTTATAGCGCTTTTCACAACATAGATTGCACCAAAGCAGCTTTACAGTATCAATCAAAACAACAAAACAATGTTCAACCTCCACGTTTGGTAGGGCTGATCAATGGTATTAATGATTGGTTAATTAATTTGAATATCCCCAACTGAGCAAGCCAAAGGCAACAGTGGCAAGGAACCGAAAAACTCCATCAAGTGACCTAATGGTGTCAAAAAACTCCATCAGGTGACCTAATGGAGAAAAAAACAAAAAAAAAAACACCTTGGGAGAACCCAGGCTCAGTCGGGGGCCAGTTCTCCTCTGGCGTTTATGAACTACAGGCCGGATTTACAGTGACTGTCAGATAAAAATGTATATGAATGTCTCTAAACAGACTTTAAACGCGAACCCATAAACGCTGATGGCGTTCACATGCGCATTAAGAATTGATCTATAGTGATGTGCGTTTGAATATACGTGCGCAGGTTTGTAATTCCCTACAAAACCATGCCTGAACAAACTACTTGTCTTGTCTATAAATTTGATACAGAATTTTGTTTTATTTTATCACTTCGGGGTAGGTACGCAAAACGAAATTCACAACGCTTTATCTGTAGAGTGGGAAAGGGATCCTCCATAGGGAGAGGCTAGTTGGCACTTCAGCACTGCATTGTCATCGGGTCCAGGCGAAGCTCCTCGTCAGATCTGGATACGGCCTGGATCCGGCAGGCTGCGGGAAAACCTCGGGATAAACAAATACACTCAAATTAGCGTAGATGCCATTCTTCTTATGATGTAACGAGTACATCAGGAACGTGAAGGACTATAATGCGTTAAGAGCTCGCTCAAGTACTCTGGAGCTAAACCATTTAGTGCTTTGTAAGTAATCAACAATATTTTAAAATGTATACAAGGTGGGGTATGTGATTCTCTTTTTTGTCCATTTTTTCAAAATCACTTGAAATCATATTCATAACCCACTTACAGCTAGGGTTGCAAAGGGGCTGAACATTTCCGGGAAATTTCCAGAAACGTTCCAAAAATCCTGGAAACTTTCGGAAAATCCTGGAAAGTTTCCGAAAATCCTGGAAAGTTTCTGGAAACTTTGCAACCCTACTTACAGCCACTGAGTTAGAAGCACTGAAATGAAAATTAAGCAATTTAATCATCTGTGGAACGGGCAGGACTCGAAAAACTCCAGCCAATCATTTCCAAGACCACCTATAATCATTGGACAGTAAGTCCGTCAATCAAACGGTCGTACCATACCCCCTCCCCCCCATCCCCCTCGCGCGAATCAGGGCCAGCGTTGGAGGAAAGAAGGTAGGACCATTTGAGTTGTGTATTTTCAAAATCTGCCGGCCGTTTTGCAAATCCCATACCCCACCTTTAATAGGCAGCCAATGCAGTGTTGACAGAACCGGGCTAATATGGTCATACTTCCTGGTTCTGGTAAGAACTCGAGCTGCTGCGTTTTGTACTAGCTGTGGTTTGTTTATTAAGCGTGCAGGGCAACCACCCAGTAGAGCATTACAATAATCTAGTCTTGATGTCAATAACTAATTGTTCCGCATTTGTCAATGAGAGCATATGACGTAATTTAGATATATTTTTAAGATGGAAAAATGCGGTTTTACAGATACAAGATACGTGACTTTCAAATGAAAGATTAGCATCAAAGAGCACACCCAGGTTCCTAACCGACGACGAAGACTTAACAGAGCAGCCATCAAGTGTTAGACAGTATTCTAGGTTATTACGTGTGGACGTTTTTTGTCCAATAATCAGAATCTCTGTTTTTTTCATAATTTAGTAGTAGGAAATTACTAGTCATCCAATTTTTTATATCAGCTATGCATTCCGTTAATTTTGTGAATTGGTAAGTTTCGTTAGGTTTTGAAGAAATATAGAGCTGAGTATCATCGCCTTAACAGTGAAAGCTAATTCCATGTTTCCTAATGATATCTCCTAATGGCGACATGTACAATGGTACATGGTATGGTAATGGTACAAAGACCTCTTAAATATCAAAAGATCAAGGCAAATTTGGTTTCTCATGTCATGACCCCTTTAAAGTTATTCATGAGGTTATTTAATCAAGAGCAGTGAGTGTTTTTTAACAAGCAAAAAAACCTGCATAGCTGCAGGTATATTAGGCTGCTGTCACTTTAAGACCACATATACTAATTTCCAATATCCAATATACTAATACATTCTGTACACATGCATTTTCTTTCTCAACTCCGTTCATTTAAGACACAACCGACTATGTTTACAAGGATACTCATCATGACGGGCTTTTTTTTAACATAATTTTGAGTGAATTTGCCAGTGGATGGCACGATTCGCCAATCAAAACCAAGTATTCAAAACAGCCATACAATAACTAATAGTTATAATTTAATCAACCTAGAGAACCTTATTACAACTTGTTTAGTTTTAAATTTAAAAATACTGAGGACCAAATTGACCAATCTGAAGAACATCAGTGATTAATGTGGTAGGCTATAGTGCATAAACACTTCATCTCTGCTTGAGTTGATCATTTTAATCACATAGACTATAGAAAACAGAACACATTTAAGTTAGTATAATGTTAAGACTTGGCAACATACAGTATTTGTACATTATCTGACTTTAGTTTCTCACCATAGTCAACGGTAGGATCGTAGCATGCATATCCGCTCCGGTTGTTTTCTTTCTTCCATTGTCAATACGGCAGCCAACGTCCACTTTGAAGAGGACGCTCTGTCAGTGTGCTCTTTAGCACTGGAGCTCCCTCTGCTGTCCATAAGGTGCCTCTGCGCACCAGCCATTTCAAATCCAGCCTCCAGTATTTGGGCCACGCCTCCTTATTTGCATACACTCCTCAATCCTCAAATGCCCAATCCTAAATACCAAATTCCCAATCCTAAATCCCTAAATGGCTAAATGATTAAATGCCCAATCCTAAATACAAAATGCCCAATCCTAAATCCTAAAAGGCTAAATTACCAAATGACCAAATGCCCAATCCTAAATACAAAATGCCCAACAAAATGCCCAATCCTAAATACAAAATGCCCAATCCTAAATACCAAATTAGTTTTCGACTTTGACTTTTAGTTCCAGATTTAGACTTTTAGTTTTCGTTTAAGACTTTTAGTTTTAGACTTATAGTTTTCAATCTGTCCCAATAATCCCAGAGGCCTCCCATTAGAGCAAATATCCCTTTGTGGGACTTAGCCATAGTCCTTGAGGGGCTAGTCGAGACCATTTGTGAACCTAACTCTTTAGAAATGGGTCAGTTTATAGCTCTATCTCTTACAGCCTGAGCTATCCTGTCAAAGTTCTCTGACTCACTACAATGCACGGAAGACACTTTATTATTTTTAAAGAGTGACAATTATTTAGATTACTTAGTTGGGTCATTCTACGGAAATGTCCATTTTTCTGTCCCTAGCCTTTACAGAAATATACACTTAAAAAAACACTTTAGAATTACAATTTCGTTACATTTTAAAATAAAACTATATATTATTTGAACAATTACACCTTCTTGAGCCATCAAGTGGCAATATTTATTTTTTTATTAATTATATAGAATTCAAAGCACCACAGAAGTGCTTGTCCCCACAGTCATGTACAGAGGGACAATGCTTTATTTTGAGGTCAATAACAGGTTTTTACACCATTTAAAATACAATAATGTATACATAACTATCTAATATATTATGTAAATGACAAAATAATAATAATATATTATAAATAAATATTAAATATTATAATAAATATTATAAAATTTATAATGAAAGTAGTGGTCCCCTGGAGTTTTGTCACTGGTGTGTTACCGTTAAAGGCCATGTTGCAGTTTTTTTAAAATTTTTTTATTAATATATAACCATGTATGAAAATATCATATGAAAAGTTAATGCAGGATTTAAAATTGTTTTGCGAGACATAAGGGCACAAATTTAGTAGAAACATAACAGTTTCCTTGACCGTGTTGAAAAAACGTTTTTTTTTTCAACATCGCGTCATATTACGTCACATGAGGTAGTCGTTCGCCGGCCTCTGCATTTACTCAATGGAGAGTATGCTGGTATTCAGCAGGAGCGGTCGGGATTCAGTGTGTTTTCTGTGGTTGTTATATTTCAATTAATTATCGTCGTGGTAATTATTGTGAATTATGGCCTGTCAGGACATCGAGTCCACAGATTTCCGAACAAAAAAAGGACGGTGCTATATTCCGTGGTGCGTTTTGTGCGGGTGAAGACTGAAGAGACGGACTTCACTTCTGCATCTGCTTCGAAACACGCGGTCGTGTAGCGTTCACTTTAGACCGGATGATTATAATCTCGCCGATATGATGGAGTTCAACATCGGATGCCGAAGCAAGAACCAATTAAGTGAGACTCCTTCGATGCACACAGCTCCTTCATTGGGTCCGCCGGTCCGTCAACGTGTGGTTCGACCGCCGGTGGGAAACGCTCACGGATCCGTCAGAGATAACTTATTGTACATCTGTTTTACAAAATGTGCCTTCTCTTAATGTAATTCATGAACATATCCTACATAAACTTGTAATGTAATGCATTTATGTGTTTGTTATTAGTCTGCAGGCGAAACTTAATGTTATTAGGTTCCAAGCACCGAAGGTGCGGAGGCACCTATTGTATCTGTTCCGGTTCTTATTCTTCTTCTTCTTCCGACTGGGCGTCTATGGCAGCCCATAGAACCGTTTGCGGGAAAGTTGTTTTGGTTTGACATTCTGATAGAGGACAGTCCCAACATCAAATACACCAATTTTGGTGTCTCTAACTTATTGCCTCTAGCGCCACCACCTGTCCAAAGTTTCAAAAACATTATGCTAATAACTTTTGAATCGTAAGGCCTATCAACAAAATTCTTTTTTCTTCTGATTCCTGAGCTCCCTACGATTCGATTGCACCCTATGACGTCATTTTCCGTCACGAATTGAATTGTCCAAAAAACCTACTTTTGCGAACTCCTCCTAGACGGTTTGTCCGATTCTCACCAAAGTCGCACCAGATCATCTTCAGGCAGTGGGGACCAAAAGTTATGGAATTCAAGTTGATTCGCTTAACCGTTTTCGATAAACGCGCAAACAAAATTTACGTAGCGCTTGCGAAAACAGACGTAAGGCTGTATCTCTGCAACGCTTTATCGTATTCAAACCAAACTTGGTACATGTCATCACAAGCATGACCTGAGGCAACATACTGCGTTTCGGCGCAGTGCCACCTACTGGTCCGGAGATACGAAAAAAGGCTATTTTTGCTCATAACTTCTGAACGGTTTATCCAAAAATCATTAAAGTGGTCTTGATAGATTCAGGGCGTCATTCCGAGTCGACTGATATCCAATTTTCCCAGATCGGCCATTTTGGCTGTCGGCCATTTTGAATTACGTGCTAAAATGCTTTATTTGTTTAACGCATGAACGAATTGTTACGAAACTCGGTATGGGTCATCAGTACGATGCCTTGAAGGAGCCTGAGAAGTTTCAAAACAGCGCCACCTAGTGGAAATTTTTATTTTTCAAATGCTTATAACTCTGGCTGTGGTTGACTTATTTTCACGGGAGTCATCTCGTTGAGGTCCTGAATCCTTGCCGAGTCCAACGATACCTAACACGATAGGTTCCGACTTACGGTTTGTTAAGCGCTGTGATTTAGCGCTCAAAAAACATTAGCCTATATCTTCGAAACCGCTAGTCCGATCGAGACGAAATCACCATCAGAAGTTTGGAAACATAGGTCGATAGCCAATTCTCTAATGCCCAAATGCCCAAATATTGATAGTAAGGGGTCGTAAAATTCAATCAAAGTCAAGTGTCAGTCATTTTTTACGTGTTTTTTCACATAAATGTCTATAACTCTGAAGCGAATTGAGATATTTTCACCAAAATTGACACACATATGTATGGGCTCACTCTGAGGACACATAAAAAAGATTGAGGGATTTTACCTCTTGGTGGCGCTATAATAGAACAAAACATAAAAATTCCCATTGACTTTAATACAGTTTTGTGATGTAAAATGCTATACTTAATGAATGCATTGCTGTAACATTACGAAACTCAGTATGTGCAATCTGCACCATGCCCTGAATGTACTCAAAAAGATTTCCACTACGAGGACATAGATACCAAGTTTGCCGTATTTGGCTGAACTTCCTGTCCGCCATCTTGAATTTCATTAAATACCTACTTTTTCGAACTCCTCCTAGGCCGTTTGTTCGATTTTCACCAAAATCGAATCGTAACATCTCCAGACCGTGCCGACCAAAAGTTATGGATTTCGTGTTGATAGACAAAACCGTTTTCGTATACCGCAGCAGCAAATTTGAGGCATGATGCAAAAATGACTATTCAGGCTTTATATCTGCAATGCCTTGACATATTGACACCAAACTTTGTATGGTGTTATTGTCATTTCACTAACGCAGTTAGTGGCGCAGTTCTTAGCTGCGCTACCTATTGGTTGAGAGTGATAAACCATTAAGTGTCACAACCCGGCTCAACGGCCATGACAAATTCGAAGAGAACGCGAAGGATTGCCAAAAGTAAACATTTATTGTAAGAGCTTAAACAATAAAACTAATAGGTAGCAGCAAGTAGCGCGTGTTGGTCAGTGACATCAGTGGTGTAAATGTGGATGAGTGACTGTTGCAAAGTTTGGGTGTTGAAAAATAAAGGTAACAGAACATAATATAATCCAACGAAACGAAGATGCGCTGCTGGCAGGAGTGAGACCAGATCAGAGAGAGAGCGAGAGATCCAAAGGGCCGAGTATTTATCTCCCCACAGCATCTAGCGCAGGTGCTCCCAATCCGGCGCTGATACCTTCAAAGACAAACGGGAAAAAGTGAACTGCCCAACACCACACAGCAAAACACCCAACTATGCATGGCCGTCACCCCCCCCCCCCCCCCCCCCTTAAAGTCGGTGTCCCCAAGGACCACCGGCCTAGCAGTAACACCTAACAAAACTACTCCACATAAATAACCTAAACTACATCAATATGACACAAAGGCGAAATCCAACCTCCGTCCCAGCCACTTCACCTGCAAATTTCCCCATCTATGCTCATCAATCCCAGGACCTGAAAAACAGATTAAAAAAAAAAACCATATACAGAAGAAAGACATATGAATACGAGCCAAAAGTATACGAGGTAACATCAACTTGGAGCTCATACTAATCCCCATCAATGCAGAGGAGCACGAGAAAGTGCATCTGCAATAATATTCTCTGACCCCTTTATATATTTAATGTCCAGGTTATAAGCCTGGAGAAACAATGACCAACGGGTCAATCTCTGGTTGGGACATCTGAGCGTCCGCAAAAAAGTTAGCGGATTGTGGTCAGTATAAACCACAATCGGCCCTCCTGCTGCTACATAGACATCAAAATGTTGAAACGCCCAAATAAGTGACAATGCCTCCTTCTCGATCACAGAGTAATTACTCTGGTAACTGTTAAATTTTCTAGAAAAGAAACTAACTGGCCTCACCAAACCTTGGTCATCCCCCTGGAGTAACACAGCACCCGCTCCCACCTGACTGGCATCCACTTGAAGCATAAAAGCTCGATCAAAACAAGGAGCTGCCAGAACAGGAGCAGAACACAACAGCAATTTCACATTATCAAATGCTTGTTGACAACCAACCGACCAATCAAACTTAATCTTGGTCTTGAGCAGTTCGGTAAGAGGAAACACCACAGTGGAGAAGTTTTTACAAAAACCTCTATAATAACCCACTAAACCCAAGAACCTTTGAAGTTCCTTTTTTGTGGTGGGTTGTGGATACTCTGCTATTGCCATGACTTTGGCCTGGACTGGAGCCACACGGCCCTGTCTTATCACCCGGCCAAGATATGTCACTGTGGCCATGGCAAAACTACACTTAGCCAAATTGATGGTGAGGTGCGCTTCCACCAAACGCTCAAACAAGGAACGAATGCGCTGAAGATGTGAATACCAGGTGTCACTATAAATGACCACATCATCAAGATAAACAGAACAACCTGCCAAACCAGACACCACCTGATTCATCAACCGCTGAAATGTTGCGGGGGCATTTTTTAACCCAAATGGCATCACATTATACTAATATAACCCCAAAGGTGTAGTAAACGCAGAAACTTCCTGTGCACGCTTGGACAAAGGCACTTGCCAGTAACCTTTAAGCAAATCAAATTTGCTAACAAATTTGGCAGATCCCACCTGATCTATGCAGTCATCCATGCGTGGAATCGAAAACGAGTCTGATTTCGTGACCGCATTTACTTTCCTAAAATCCGAGCAAAATCTCGGTGTGCCATCATGTTTTGGCACCAAAATACAAGGGGAGGCCCAACTGGATGCAGCAGGAACAGCAATATCATTTTGGAGCATGTAATCAATCTCAGCATCCAAATAACTTCGTCTACCCGGTGCCACACGATAAAAATGCTGTTTGATTGGCTGAGCGTCTCCAACATCTATATCATGCTCAATCCAACTGGTACGTGAAGGAATGTCACCAAACAGACAAGAAAACTTGTGTATCAACTCAGTCAATTCACTACGTTTAGACTCAGGCAAATGAGCCAACAACTTATCCAAATTAACAAGAGACTCTGAATTTTTCAGTCTCCCACAGAGCAAGCTTTCGTCTGGCTCCGGCACCCCATCTGACTCCTGCGGCAACACCTCTGAACTTACCAACAATGCTGGGCAGACAACATTCTTCACATCTTGACCTGAATCAATCTCTACGCGCTTGTAATAAGGTTTAAGAAGATTAACATGATAAAATCGTTGAACCTTCTTACGTCCTGGTGTCTCCACAATATAGTTCAAATCTGAAATTCTCTCACTCACAGTGTAAGGACCCATAAACTTAGCTTGAAAAGGTGAGCCCACAATACTGCCCTACAAAGCAAAAAGGCAGTAACTACGCAGAGTGCAGAACAGAGAAAAATGACTTTAAAGTTATCCTGTCATCCAGCCTAAGTAGTTGTAGGTAGATTATTGGACATGTGACTGTTTTGTTACTTTATATTAGCTTATTCTTTGTACATATAAATCCTCATATTTAATTTGATATTTTACCCCTATTTTGCAGTTACTGTATTATTGGTTTGTATTACTTACCAAAAACGTGGCACCATACCAAGGAAAAAGGCAGTAACTACAGATTCTCCAAAAACTATTTTGCCACAACTTGGGCTCTGGGTGTTGTTAGATAGGCTACACTGTATTTGAAATAATTGGAACCATTTGGACAACATTTTCAAAAAATTTGTGTAGCGGATATGTGGTGTACATTTTTAGTAATCAAAAATCATGTCTAATTAATTGAAATCATGAAACTTTTATTATAAACTATTATTAAACTTATACAATAAAATACTATACAAAATTATTATATATTATTTATTATTTTAATAAAAAATATTGTTTATTTTAATCATATGAAATTAAACAAACATTTTTGGTCAAACAACATGCGCTGCACAATGAGCTTTACTGTTAAAATTAAAACATTAAAGAAAAATTGTGTTTATTCCTTTAAAAATTAAGTTTTAATCTTAATTTATTTGTATTAGTGTTAGTAGTATTATTACATTGAGACGTTTCTAAATTCTACTGTACAACAGTAGGCCTAATATATTTCTGTCAAGTTAAACCGAACTTTTATTTTGACGGGTTGCCGTGAAGACCTTTGAGTTTCTGTGTTTATGACATGACGATAGTTTTTCTCAAATTAAGCGGATAAATGCTCACAAAGTGACTTTAAGAGCGGATCTAGTTTGGTAGGGGAACAATTAGGGGAAACACTGTATCTCAAACAAAATTTGTGTGAAGTTAGAAGGGTGAAATCGCAAATGTTAAAACCGTCCCGTGAGGATGCCGCGAAATCAGCTGTGTGTTTACCATGGCAACAGTAACTACACTGCGCAGCAACACGGTTATTTTTTGTTAGGTAAAACATAACAAGAATGCAGTAATGGATGTTACTGTACTCTTGCTTTGTTTCACTCGGGCTTTTTGCAGTTACTGTACAAACGACTATCATTTTTCTCCAAAACGACACACATTTGAGATAAGATGTTTTGTCACATAACAAAGGATGCCTTGAATGTCATGAAAATGATAATAACTCATTTTTGACCAAAAATGCAGTTACTGCCTTTTTGCTTTGTAGGGCAGTATAGGCATTAGTGCAAGGACCTGGTCACCTGCCTCGGTACGTCTGTCATACAACTTTTTCATTTTATTTTGCGATACACCCAATTTCTCTTGTGCCATACACCCAGCTTTAAACAAACGGTGTCTGAACCCATTCACAAAGTCAATCAGATTTTTCGGTGGCTCAGTATCAACACATCCACTTTTCAAGACAGCCAAAGGACCCCGCACTGTATGCCCAAAAACCAAGTCATTTGGGCTTAAGCCTGTACTTTCCTGTACCGCTTCCCGCGCGGCCAACATAAGCCACGGGAGCCCGTGCTCCCAGTCCCCATCTAGCTCCGTACAATATGCACGCAATAGAGACTTGAGCGTCTGATGGAACCTCTCCAAAGCACCCTGGCTTTGCGCATGATAGGCCGAAGACTGGTTTTGTTTAACATAATCAGGTGAAACATCACCTTTTACACCATCTTCACTCACTGGAACCCATTTTCTGAACAGCAATTCCTTATGCAGGAAATAACCTGATGCCACATTACCAATCTCCAAGGCAGGCAACACACACCGGAACATTTCCTTTAACCCTCTGGGGTCTGAAAACGCGTCGGCGCGTTTTGCGCGATTTTTTTCACATAGCAGCAATATAGACTTAAGATACTCAGTCATTTTTTGTCATACACACTTAAGAAATATGAAAATATGAACTGTTAAATGTCTACTTTTTTATGGGTCCACTTCCAATCGAAATAAAACATTGTACTTTTGTAAAATAAAGAAAATAAACAGGGTGTGCTTTCTGCCTCTCCTTCTCCGTGAACTTTTTTTCTGGAGCACGTCTCTAAATGCATGAGCAATATATCTTTATAATCATTTAAGTGTGTACTTTTAAATTATCTAATTCAAAACTAAAACAAACATTCTCTGTTTATGTAATCTATATAAAAAGAGAGAGATGTCAGTCCTCCTCAGTTCAGCTAATTATCTTTTAATGTGACCACGCCCACAGAGAGCGCATGCTATTCAAACGCAAATAATCTGAGGCAAATCATGACAACTGTTAACGCCCACATATCAGCTGGACAAAACACATCAAGTTGAACAAGAATCGTGGACTTTACCTCTTGCTGCGCTCTGAGGAATAATAGCTACTATCGTCCTAATCCTGGAACAATTTACCTCAGAAGTCCTGGTAGTTTCATTCCGAGGAGCAGCGAATCAAGCTGATGTAGTAAGTTATTTATTCTTTGTTGTAATCACGTGAATGATGAATGAAAGGCACAGACGCGAGCGTGCTGTTGTTTACAGCTGTACAGCGCGCATCTCACACTCGCATAAACATGATATGTTATAGACTAAATATGAATATTTAGACAAGATTTCATTGATTAGTTTTGGATGGATTATAAAGTTTTTACTGTAAAAACAGCCTACTGCCACATTAAATAAGCTTTTGTTCGCCAATTTCTGCTCATATGTTACCCTTGAAATACGGATACTTTTTACAAAGAAGTAAAAAGATAAGAATCTTGTACTTACCTCTCTTGCTGCGCTGTGAGCAATAATACTATCGTAATAATCCTGGAAAAGTTACCTCAGAAGAAGTGCTGGTAACGTTAGATTCATTACTCATTTCAGGAGCACGGATTCAGCTGATGAAGTAAGTTATTTATTCTTAAATGCTTTGTTTGTTCTAATCGCGTTATTGAATAGTGTCCAATGTAGACTATATCAAACTAATGAATCCTTAACTTTGAAATATAAATGATAAAATCCAGGCTATAGGCCTACTTAAAAAAAAAAAAAAAGACAAGATAGATGTAAAAAAAAGCTTAATATTATTGTTTTTTATTAGTGACACATTTGAGGAGAGGATATATTCAATAACTTTCTGAAAATACAGTATGAGAATTAACTGCATACTAGAAATGTTTACCTTGGAAATTATACAATTTGAATGTATAATTTTTTTTTGAAAAACTACCTTTTTTTCCTCTCTGAGAACTCTAATTCTGTAGAACGGTCCATATAGCCTATTTGAACAGGATTTGTTTCCAGGTATGACTATGTTCTAAAAATGTGCTTTTGACTTTCATTTATGTTTGGATTATATATATACACTCACCGGCCACTTTATTAGGTACACCTGTCCAACTGCTCGTTAACACTTAATTTCTAAGCAGCCAATCACATGGCGGCAACTCAGTGCATTTAGGCATGTAGACATGGTCAAGACAATCTCCTGCAGTTCAAACCGAGCATCAGTATGGGGAAGAAAGGTGATTTGAGTGACTTTGAACGTGGCATGATTGTTGGTGCCAGAAGGGCTGGTCTGAGTATTTCAGAAACTGCTAATCTACTGGGATTTTCACGCACAACCATCTCTAGGGTTTACAGAGAATGGTCCGAAAAAGAAAAAACATCCAGTGAGCAGCAGTTCTGTGGGCGGAAATGCCTTGTTGATGCCAGAGGTCAGAGGAGAATGGCCAGACTGGTTCGAGCTGATAGAAGGGCAACAGTGACTCAAATAACCACCCGTTACAACCAAGGTGGGCAGAAGAGCATCTCTGAACGCACAGTACGTCGAACTTTGAGGCAGATGGGCTACAGCAGCAGAAGACCACACCAGGTGCCACTCCTTTCAGCTAAGAACAGGAAACTGAGGCTACAATTTGCACAAGCTCATCGAAATTGGACAATAGAAGATTGGAAAAACGTTGCCTGGTCTGATGAGTCTCGATTTCTGCTGCGACATTCGGATGGTAGGGTCAGAATTTGGCGTCTACAACATGAAAGCATGGATCCATCCTGCCTTGTATCAACGGTTCAGGCTGGTGGTGGTGGTGTCATGGTGTGGGGAATATTTTCTTGGCACTCTTTGGGCCCCTTGGTACCAATTGAGCATCGTTGCAACGCCACAGCCTACCTGAGTATTGTTGCTGACCATGTCCATCCCTTTATGACCACAATGTACCCAACTTCTGATGGCTACTTTCAGCAGGATAATGCGCCATGTCATAAAGCTGGAATCATCTCAGACTGGTTTCTTGAACATGACAATGAGTTCGCTGTACTCAAATGGCCTCCACAGTCACCAGATCTCAATCCAATAGAGCATCTTTGGGATGTGGTGGAACGGGAGATTCGCATCATGGATGTGCAGCCGACAAATCTGCGGCAACTGTGTGATGCCATCATGTCAATATGGACCAAACTCCCTGAGGAATGCTTCCAGCACCTTGTTGAATCTATGCCACGAAGAATTGAGGCAGTTCTGAAGGCAAAAGGGGGTCCAACCCGTTACTAGCATGGGGTACCTAATAAAGTGGCCGGTGAGTGTATATATATATATATATATATATATATATATATATATATATATATAAAATTTATTTATTTATTTTTGTCCTCCATTCTTTCTTGTGTGACACACCTGGATGAAAGGCTCATTAGTATGCAGGCTCATTAGTATGCAGGCTCATTACTATGCAGGGTCTTTGTCTTCTCAGGTGTGAATCTCAGCAAGTCACGCCCCTGCGCATATTGCCTTTGGAAGCAAAAACTGTTTTAAAAAATTTAAATCAATGTATTGTTTTATGTGAATGATTAGGCAGGGTGATTTTCAGATCATTTTGAAGCAAAAACACTAGGCAACTACATCCATTAGTCAAAAGTATTGTGGACACATGTTAAGTATGTGTTTTGTGGCCTTATTTCAGAAACTTAAATTTTTAGTTTTTTGAATAACCATGCATAAACATTATTCCCTAAAAAATACAAATATGTACATAGATGTTGCTAGCATGTTATGGTACCCCTATTTGTGCTAAATAGAGTGTAATTACACCTTTGCCATTAATATGTTTATAAGCAACTGAAAAAAGCACAAATGTCAGGGCATATCAAAACATCTCACGGACCTCAAAAACCCCTTAGACTCCAGAGGGTTAAAGAAACGTCATTACGCTGCTCTTGAATAACCTCACTAAGAGACAGTGACAAAGGCAACTCATCCAGAGATGGGACCTGTAAAGGTACATCAACACAGTTAGATTCAGGTAACAGATCAAGCTGCAATTTATGCATGGCACGTGTAACCACACAGGAGAAACTTCCTGCAATGCACCAGAATTCGAACCCGACACCAACTCAGATGGATATAATGTGCCTATTGGTGAGGGAGGAGTGCCAGCCCAAACTCTACTACCAGCCAAACCGTTCCCTAAAATAAGATGTATACCCTCAATAGGTAATGCTGAAAGTACACCTACAACTACCTCACCTTGAACCAGTTCACAGTCAATAACTATCCTGTGCAAAGGTGCTGGAAACACACTCAATCCCATCCCACGACTGAGAACAAAGTCACCAGTATCTGTGTCCCCAGCAAAAGGCAACACAGAGCTAACAATGTAGGAGTTGTAGGCCCCCGTATCCCTCAATATCTTGAATGGGATTTTCACATTACTCCCTACCAGTGATACAGACCCATCTCGAATGAAAGGAGCATAAGCTGCCAAAATATCGGATTCACAAATGGGAGCTAAGCTCACCTCAGCAACACAGTCGGTGTTCACAGTTGCAGCAAATGCCACAGGTCTAACATTGGCTTTCATTCCCTTTGTCTTACCCTTCAATACAGGACAATCCACCTTCCAATGACCCTTTTCATGACAATAGTTACAGACACCATCAAATGTACGATTTATCCTACTGTCAGGTTTCATATTACCGACTTTCCTCCAACTCCCCACATCCGACGGCGCATCACCATCACTACGTCGCGGACCAAAATCAGAAGCTACATGACGCTCCCAAAAACTGCTCTTATGGAGTAAGACATACACTCACCGGCCACTTTATTAGGTACACCTGTCCAACTGCTCGTTAACACTTAATTTCTAAGCAGCCAATCACATGTCGGCAACTCAGTGCATTTAGGCATGTAGACATGGTCAAGACAATCTCCTGCAGTTCAAACCGAGCATCAGTATGGGGAAGAAAGGTGATTTGAGTGACTTTGAACGTGGCATGATTGTTGGTGCCAGAAGGGCTGGTCTGAGTATTTCAGAAACTGCTAATCTACTGGGAATTTCACGCACAACCATCTCTAGGGTTTACAGAGAATGGTCCGAAAAAGAAAAAACATCCAGTGAGCGGCAGTTCTGTGGGCGGAAATGCCTTGTTGATGCCAGAGGTCAGAGGAGAATGGCCAGACTGGTTCGAGCTGATAGAAGGGCAACAGTGACTCAAATAACCACCCGTTACAACCAAGGTGGGCAGAAGAGCATCTCTGAACGCACAGTACGTCGAACTTTGAGGCAGATGGGCTACAGCAGCAGAAGACCACACCGGGTGCCACTCCTTTCAGCTAAGAACAGGAAACTGAGGCTACAATTTGCACAAGCTCATCGAAATTGGACAATAGAAGATTGGAAAAACGTTGCCTGGTCTGATGAGTCTCGATTTCTGCTGCGACATTCGGATGGTAGGGTCAGAATTTGGCGTCTACAACATGAAAGCATGGATCCATCCTGCCTTGTATCAACGGTTCAGGCTGGTGGTGGTGGTGTCATGGTGTGGGGAATATTTTCTTGGCACTCTTTGGGCCCCTTGATACCAATTGAGCATCGTTGCAACGCCACAGCCTACCTGAGTATTGTTGCTGACCATGTCCATCCCTTTATGACCACAATGTACCCAACTTCTGATGGCTACTTTCAGCAGGATAATGCGCCATGTCATAAAGCTGGAATCATCTCAGACTGGTTTCTTGAACATGACAATGAGTTCGTTGTACTCAAATGGCCTCCACAGTCACCAGATCTCAATCCAATAGAGCATCTTTGGGATGTGGTGGAACGGGAGATTTGCATCATGGATGTGCAGCCGACAAATCTGCGGCAACTGTGTGATGCCATCATGTCAATATGGACCAAACTCCCTGAGGAATGCTTCCAGCACCTTGTTGAATCTATGCCACGAAGAATTGAGGCAGTTCTGAAGGCAAAAGGGGGTCCAACCCGTTACTAGCATGGGGTACCTAATAAAGTGGCCGGTGAGTGTACTCATCAGCTGCAACAGCAGCGTTCCCAACGGTAACAACTTCTCGCTCCGAGATGTATGTAGAAACACGTTCTGGCAGAGTATTCTTAAATTGTTCTAATATTACCAAATCACACAAACCCTCAAAGGTGGTGACTTCAAGTGCGGTTAACCAACGCCTAAATTGAGTTGAAAGATCTCTGGCAAACTCTGCATATGTCTGGCCTTTTTCCTTTTCCCATGACCTAAAATGTTGGCGATATGCTTCTAGTACAAGCTCATAAGCTCTAAGAACAGCTGCTTTTATTTGCTCATAGCTAGAGCTATGTTCAGGACTTAGAGATGCATACGCTTCTTGTGCTTTCCCAGAAAGCACACACTGCAGCATCAGAGCACAATCACAATCAGGCCAGTTCCTGGCCTTAGCCACACGTTCGAACAATTAAAAAAAAGTGTCTGGGTCTTTCTCATTAAATTGTGGCAATAAGTGCAAGTTACTTACATCAAAACGGTCAGATGATCTGCCCTGCTGCCCACCAAGAGCCTCACTTGACAATAAGCCCTTTCTGATCATTGACAATCGATCTCCCTCTAAATCTATTTTTGCCTGTTCGATGCCCTGGCGAATTCTCTCCACTTCCAGCTGCTTTTTAATATCCAATTCATGTTTCATTTTTTCATGGTCTAACTGCAACATCAACATTTCTTTCTGCTGCTCAAAAGTTAAACCATGTATCGCTGGACTCTGAGAAAAATCTGTTTTAGATACCGACATAACTCCAGCTACTACTAACTTAGATTTAATAGCTAGTTTAATGGTTTCTTTGACACGTTTGTCTCCGACCACCTCCACTGTAAAATGCTCAGCAATCTGAAACAGCTGCTCTTTTGTGCACTTATCCAGGTATTCCTGAGATGGAGCAGCAATAAATGCTTCAACTTAAGACATTCTAAACTTTCCTATGCAGCAAAACACGCGCACACTAAATAAATAAATTTCACTCAGTGATCAGATAGACACAGACGTTCACCCGCATGGCTAAAAGCACTAAGCCCCAACGTGGCTCGGAGTTTCCCCACTATCTAAAACCAATACAACTAACTAAGCTCCCCCCTAGTCTTCATGTGGCTAGTTGTGGTGGGTATTTACGCACTAGAGACCGCTGGATCAGGAAAGCGACTGGTAAATCAGCAACCCTCCTGAAACCACGGACATGCTCCCAAGCAACAGCTTTTCCCACGTTCACCACAACACTACCCCCCAACAGCTCAACGAACCCAAAGGGGAACGTCGCTACAACCTACAAGGGAAAACTTCAAACCACCCGACAAGACCACACAGGCAAACCGGCCAATGTCAACCGGATCAGCTGATCGCAGAATGAAACACGCGCAAACAACAACTGCTTATTTAAATCCAAACAAACTACTGTATAAATAAGAAATAATACACAAATATAGTACGTATAGTACGTAGCTTACCGACAAAGTCATCTTCAAGTGCGTGTCTCTTCTGTTAATCCAAACAATCCCCACACCTGCTCAGCTAAAAGAGAGAACAAAGACCATTGAGCGCGCCGCACGAGCGCTCTGAACAAACTTCCCGCCTACACACTACAAGGCAACAAACTGAAACACTAAGTAACAAATATAATTTTCCGTAATCTTACCAAACAATCGCGGTACTAACCAAAACATCACGGCTGGACGAGCCCCCAATTTGTCACAACCCGGCTCAATGGCCATGACAAATTCAAAGAGAACGGGAAGGATTGCCAAAAGTAAACATTTATTGTAAGAGCTTAAACAATAAAACTAATAGGTAGCAGCAAGTAGCGCGTGTTGGTCAGTGACATCAGTGGTGTAAATGTGGATGAGTGACTGTTGCAAAGTTTGGGTGTTGAAAAATAAAGGTAACAGAACATAATATAATCCAACGAAACGAAGATGCGCTGCTGGCAGGAGTGAGACCAGATCAGAGAGAGAGCGAGAGATCCAAAGGGCCGAGTATTTATCTCCCCACAGCATCTAGCGCAGGTGCTCCCAATCCGGCGCTGATACCTTCAAAGACAAACGGGAAACAGTGAACTGCCCAACACCACACAGCAAAACCGTCACAATCATCTTATAAGTTACTTTATGTATGATTTTTCAACCATTTGCCGAAAATAATCTTAAAATGTCTTTAATTGCTCATTGTTGCAGTTGGTCTGACACTTTCAGCCATGTTGGCATGTCTTATCGTCTTCTACTGCTTGGCCCCGTATAATGGCTGCTTGCAGCTATATTTATTATTATTATTGTAAATATAATATATTATGTTATATAAATCATTTTCAATCTGTACAAAACCACTTTAATGTTTGTGTTGGCTGTTCACATATGACGTTTTTATACAGTAAGACAGTTGTGATTGTGATTATTTTTGTATTCGTTTATTCAAAACCTTTAACTATAAAGCCTCCGACCTATATAATGACTTACATACACAACACATGCAGTTCAAGGTCTACATACTAGCTTTGTTATTGCCTGATACATGATAATAATCTGTACAATATTGTGATCTGAGCATAGTGTTATACATAAGCTATCGTGGATATATCGATAAGCTAACACTGGTCTCTCACCAAGACACCTGCCCTGTTCTCCTCACACCACAAATGACCGTTGTTCTGTCTAACCCTGGCCTGTCTGCTCTCTTGGCCACATCGCAGGCTCATAATTATATGGCTGAGGTCCGTCATACGAGTAAACATTTAGGCTACAATTTCCTCAGCGTCCGAACTGTCATTGCGATCCATTGCTTTCCTATTGTTTACTTTGAGCGCACTAGTGTGACGTTACTTCCGGTTGGGCGGTTTTCGAAAGCGGGACTAAATTTTTCACACAAAATTGACTCTAGAAGCCAAAATATAGTTTTATACGTATATATTTATATTTAAATCTAGTTCCTACATTATTTTTCTATACATTGGCTCACTGGGTACTCTAACCTGCAACATGCCCTTTAAACAAAAATCTCTTATTTTGAAATAAAAATCACACTGATGACATCACTTGACTTCCTTCTTCCAGTTTCTTGAATATCTATGAAGAAAAGCCCAAGTAAATCCCTTTTCAGTTATCAGAAATATATTCTCATTTATCTCATGATTTCATATGAAGCTTTTAGTTGAGGTCACTGGTATTACCTACTTTATTGTTAGGTAATTGTAAAAAAAAAAAAAGAGAATACAAATGTATTAAACTACTTAATTTAGTTACTACACCATGATTGACAACATGTGGTTTGATACCTTGCAGCAGCCATTTTGTAAAATGAGTTTTTCATGAAAATTGTCACTGGAGTTACTGACTAGATGCCCTATTGGCCGCTGGGCACTGAGAAATGCGGCCGCCATCTTAAACCGGTCATACTCCTATGGAGTGCCGGGACTCATAAATTTTGGGGCATCTCGCCCGGGGGGCGGGGTTACGTCCTGCTTCACATCTCTCATGCGGGTTCTCGTTCGTTCTCGAAAACGGTTAAGCGAATCAACTTGAATTCCATAACTTTTGGTCCCCACTGCCTGAAGATGATCTGGTGCGATTTTGGTGAGAATCGGACAAACCGTCTAGGAGGAGTTCGCAAAAGTAGTTTTTTTGGACAATTCAGTTCATGACGGAAAATGACGTCATAGGGTGCAATCGAATCGTAGGGAGCTCAGGAATCAGAAGAAAAAAGAATTTTGTTGATAGGCCTTACGATTCAAAAGTTATTAGCATAATGTTTTTGAAACTTTGGACAGGTGGTGGCGCTAGAGACAATAAGTTAGAGACACCAAAATTGGTGTATTTGATGTTGGGACTGTCCTCTATCAGAATGTCAAACCAAAACAACTTTCCCGCAAACGGTTCTATGGGCTGCCATAGACGCCCAGTCGGAAGAAGAAGAAGAATAAGAACCGGAACAGATACAATAGGTGCCTCCGCACCTTCGGTGCTTGGAACCTAATAACATTAAGTTTCGGCTGCAGACTAATAACAAACACATAAATGCATTACATTACAAGTTTATGTAGGATATGTTCATGAATTACATTAAAGGGTACCCCGACTAGTGTGGCATGTTGGCCTTATAAGATTAACGTGGGCGTCAGCTATAAAAAGGTGATACAAAAACACTCCAAATGTTTTTGATTTTATTAAAAAAAGACGAAAATCCGATCACTCGTAGGCCGCCATAGTTATTTACATCTCAATGCATTCTGGGTAGTGACGTGTAAAGGTTGTAACTAGCCAAGTTTTGACAGTAGCGAGATGAACACGTCTGCCGTTCAGCCTTTTCAGTTTGAACCCGAGCGCACCGTAGGCTTAAATCAAGAGAATAACGCGGATAACGATAGGCCTACTCAAGAGTTACATGAAAATGAAGATTATCAGAGAGTTGAGGAAGCGAGAGTGGGGCAAAATAGATGGTGTCTGCGGCAGTTTGCCAATGCCAAGCGAGAACGAGAGCGTTTGCTGTAAAGAGCTCCACTTTTTGTCAGCAGCTGTCCTGGGTAGGCTATAGATCAGACGATCGTACTATCGGTATAAATAATTTAATAAGTCATCTACCGCCGTCGTTTGCTTTATTTTCCCTAAGCTGTCACTATGTAGTTGAACGCATAGAAATACCCTCTCGGATCTTGTTCAAAATCCTGCCGCGCCACAGAGCACCATTTACATAGTTTTATATTAAATTTACATTTATTTGTCTCAAATCGTTGTTAATGTATATACTGACTTCACCCTGCGCAGCAATATACATTTAGTTTTACATTCATTTACAGAAATCGGCTGGTTGAATGAAAATTGCTGATGTTACCGGATTTTGAGCAAGTTAACAGACGCTCTGAGGCAAAGTAAATTCAGACTGCAACGATTGTATTTAATTGTACAGTACAATCATAACATAGTACAGACATATCTTATTTCCATAATGTCCTTAAATATAACAATATTGCTGCCCATAAACTGACAAAGTGCGCGTCCGGTGTGCGATACCTCGAGTTGTCAGAGACGCGGCGCGGCGCTTCTCGTCCGGACCGGTGTGCAACCCCCTTTTACACTGAACAAAGCCAACACTATTCTGTTCATCTACCTCATGTACATTTTCAATCTTACAATTACAATATTAATAATTACCATTGCACTAAATTGCCGTGCACTACATATTTAAAATCTGAAATCTCAGACTATACTGACTATACTAAGCTCTTTACAGCAAACGCGGTCGTTCTCGCTTGGCATTGGCAAGCAGTTGCCGCACAGACACCGCGTTATTCTCTTGATTTAAGCCTACGGTGCGCTCGGGTTCAAACTGAAAAGGCTGAACGGCAGACGTGTTCATCTCACTACTGTCAAAACTTAGCTAGCTATCCGGTACGTTGGAAAAACAATAAACGAAGCGGCTACAGCGGCTAGGCTCAACCAACTACAACCTTTACACGTCACTACCCAGAATGCATTGAGACGTAAATAACAATGGCGGCCTACGAGTGAACGGATTTTCGGCTTTTTTTAATAAAACTAAAAACATTTGGAGTGTTTTTGTATCACCTTTTTATAGCTGACGCCCACGTTAATCTTATAAGGCCAACATGCCACACTAGTCGGGGTACCCTTTAAGAGAAAGCACATTTTGTAAAACAGATGTACAATAAGTTATCTCTGACGGATCCGTGAGCGTTTCCCACCGGCGGTCGAACCACACGTTGACGGACCGGCGGACCCGATGAAGGATAGACCTTATTCACAGCAGCGCCATCTTTGATTTTTAACAGGAATGAAAGCGAGGCTGTGAGGGATAGACCTCCATTTCTTCAGTGGGTTGTACTGCTATTAAATGTGTTTGTGGATTGTTCTGCTGACGAAACCATGCAAAAATATGTTTCTGAGAAATTCCAGTAGACCAAATAATCCAGACAATATGATCCGTTTAAAATTATAAGTGATCTTTTTACAGCGGATCCCATTGAAAACACAGTAAGTCTATCCCTCACAGCCTCACTTTCATACCTGTCATGGCGCTGGTCTGAATAAGGTCTATTAGGAGAATTCATTGATAGACCGATTTTTGTATTACGTCATAAATATTTAAATAAATGACGTTGCAAAAAAAAAAAAAAAAACGTTGGACATACAGGGCGCTGTTTCCAACGGCTGTTTATGTGAGGAGAATAAATTGTTTTTGAATGAGATCATTTAAAGAGATAAAATCACAAATAATTGTTACTATATCATCTAGTCAAGCAAATGTTGTTGTTTTTGGGCTCACATGTACTATTTGCATCATGTTATTTAAATGCAGGAGTAATTACATTTTCATTTAAAAACTACAAAAGAAAAACCGTTTAACTTGGAATATAACTAGGAATATTAATAACTAACTTTTGCCAAAAGTCATTTGATCCTTGTTTTATTTCGCAATGGTAAAATTATATCAAATATATGAACATAAATTAAATAAACAATGAACATCACAAAATGTACAATTTAATGTAAAATTGTCAATGAAGTAGAACAATAAGAAGAGTTGAGTCTGTAGTAAAATTATCCATTTATTGTAGTGTTTAAATGGGACAAGCTATATTTTAGGGGTTCACTCACTAGACAACCATGTTTACATCATTGTGCTTGAAAGTGACTTTTAAAGTTATTCTGGATCTGTTCATGTCAGTGATTATGAGGCCTGAGGTGAGCAAGCACACAGTAAATAAAGCCCAATGATTAGTTGAAATCAATCCCTTAATTAAATATTTCCTCTGGTCTGTATTCAACATAATTTAATGTTATTCGAGGACAGTATGAGTTACAATTATTTCACCCTGATACTCCAGAAGTGTAGATGGAGATGTGAGATTAGAAGAGTACTGAAACACACCCTTTATGGGTAAATAACTATACTCTGTACTTGAATTGTACCAACGGGAGAAAATCTCTGTTTTGATACACCGCCTATCCGATGAAAAATTACTTTCTCTGTCTGTTTCTCTATAATCAAAATCACTATGACTTGGCTGAGTCAAGTACATGTCTACAGCAGCCAAGAGGGTGCTCAAGGGAACAAATTCAACTTTACCAAGAGCTGTGTGGTTTATTGCAACTTCAGCATTTCTGTCATAGATATATTTATAGTTTGAATCAATTTCTAGCAAAGAATACATACGGTAAAGAGCTCCCTCCACGGTCAGCTGTTCACTAATGTCAAACCCAAACCTGGAAAATTTAAAATCAATGTAACCATTTCTAGTAGTCGTCAGATTGGATTTCAGACCATCAGCGTTCACATAGGTGTTAGCTTGATTATCCATTTTTCCCTTAAGTTTGATACCATTAGGGAATGTAGAATCTGTGGTTACTTGGGTTGCAGACTCAATGGAGATGAAGGAAAGAGTTACATCCAGCTTTAAGGTATTCTCAGCATCTCCATGTCCAATGGCCTCCGAATCTGTACGATCAAAAGTGTACTTGATCTTTAAGTTTGATGCTGTCCGCAGAAGTCCGCAGTGCTTGGTGTCCGCAGAAATTTGATGAGTGGCATCAATAGTGAAGCTTGTCAGATTAATATTAGCAACTGTATCCACAGACAATACAGCCTCATAGATGTCTTCCAGAGTCAAGGTACTCTCATGATAACCGCCAATGTGTGTATTCTCCAAAGACAAAGAAGAGGCCAGTTTCAATCCACTTTTTGTGGTCAAGCTAGTGGTTCCATTAAGCTTGGCCTTCAATCCCTGAAACACGGAGGCAGTTGTGGCACTTACACGCATCCAGTAATCCTTCGGATAAATACCTGCATTAGCATTGAGGTTAAGAATGGAGGACTTGAAAGACGCCTCGAAGACTAGATTACCCAATGAAGGAACATTGAGACCCAAATCAATAATATGAGCAAACCAGCTCTTCTGGTAGACAAGTCTGGCACTTAGATTAACAGGCTGGTCATTTGTGGTAAAGTCATACCATTGGCTATTGTCATTCAAGTTCAGCTCTCTAATATCTGGAATCTTGAAAATGGCTGGCACAAACATTTCTACAGCATTTAAGTACCCAAAGCTGGTCACACTATTCACGACAGCGTAAATACCCATCTCTGCTTTGTTATTGCTGGATGTGAAGTTATGGCTGTAGTTGTAATTGTTTAAGAAGGCGACTGCCACACTGCTGATTTCTTGTATGTCAGAGTTGAAGGTAACAGCATAGTCTTTCTGGACATCAACATTGGCTAAAAAAGACTTGAAGAGGTTGATCTTTGCAATACCCCTGTTCTGAAACCCAATAGCAATCTCACGAGGACAAGTCATGATGTTGGCGGCGTTAGAGAGGATACCGCTGATAGCTCCGACAACTGATGTGACATGGGATGCCTTGATTTCCACCCTCATATCGCCCAAGCGAGCCTTCCCAGAAGCAACCAGCAAACTGTTCTTGATAAATGAAGACTCAGTATCAACACTAGCATTGAATTCAAGGTGGCTTAGAGCAACAGCATCAGCATTCACTTTCATTTTCATCTTGATCTGCAAAGCATTGCTATCAGTGTGGCCAGTAAAAGACAGCTTGGCTGCGCCAAGGCCCATGTTCAAATGCAGGTCACTCTCATGGGTACCTTCCTCAGAGAAGTCTTCACGGGAAAATCTACCAGTTCCTTCATTTTTAACTGTTAATGTGAATGCAGCATCATCCTGGCAAGCTACAGCCTTCTGAATCAGGATGACTTCACCAGACAGGGAGTGCGAGGGGATGTTCACCTGGTTTTTGTATGAAGTTTCAAGAAAGAAAGTATTGTTAGAGGCAGATCCATTCAGAGTCAACCATGCCTTTTGGTCTAAAGTCAATTCAATGTGTTTTAACTTGAAAGTTTCAGACACTATTACAGGACTCGTATCTGGGATCGATATCTGTGCTGTGGATTCTAGATCGTAACTCAGAATGTTGAGGTTTGCAGAGATTCCTTTAGAGTTAATGCAAGCTGTGAAAAAAGGGTATATCTTTGAGGCGTTCTTGAACTCTGCAGAGGTTCTGACGTTGTAGAGAGGGGTGCTGATTATGAATTCACCATACAGCTTTCCAAAAGATGATACTAGAAGAGATGTCGAACTTGCAGGAATCTTACTGTCAAGCTTGTTTTCAGCACTGGCAGGATAGAAGATTTCATTCAGCTTTGTGTAACCTTGGGTTTTGATCAAGCTGAGAATATTTTTTACATCCTCAATGATGGAAAATATCAAAACCTTGAGGTGCTTTGGTAGGATTTCAACAACTTTGTCAATATGCATACCCATCACAATCAATTCTCCCAAAATATCCAATTCCTCACTGAAACGGTTGAGTATATCACTCGCTAATTTCTCAAATGCACTGATCAGACCTTTCAGCTTTAATGCATGCTCTTGGTACAGAGCTTTCAAGGCATGTTTCAGCTGCACAGCTCTTCTCTCAAAGTTCAAATTAGACACAAAGTCACTTACATGATAAGGTATGCTCTGAATTTTAGAAGCAATCCCCTCTCGGTTAATGTATTTCCTCAGGGTCTCGCCCATGCTCATAAGTGTTATTCTGATGTTTTCAGGGACTCGAGAAAAACTTTCAATGAAAGGCAAGCTAATTGATTGTGTATCAGTGCTTTTATCATACTTTAGGAAGCCAGAGACTGCAAAGTCCTGATAAGTAGTGTTGGCAGTGTTGAACAGATTGGTGTGCATTTTTCCAGACCCTTCCAGCCCAAGCCGCGCTGGACCGTTGTAAGCGCTGATTTCCTGTTCAATGGCATAGTCATTCACTTCAGCCTTAACCGTCACTTTAATCTTTTGCTCAGAGGGGATAAGCAGAGTGTCAGCCATGCTTTGAAATTGTGATTTAATGTAGACATCGTTGTATAGGTCAAGGTTGGATGAGATCTTGCATTCATGAGAGTGAGCTATGGATTGTGGTTCTGCTTTTAGAAAGACTTTTGCGATAAAATCATGACTTAGACTTCTAAATGGGAAGTGTGTGTAATCATTCTTACCATTAACAGAGGCTTTAAAATTAAATCTGAATGGAAAAGTTGTACCATCAGTGTTGGTGTCAAAATCAAATAATCTGGAGTTGAAATGTATGTGATTTTTGATTTTGCCAGAAAGTCCAGCAATCTCTAGCTCAGTGTTGTGGTCAATGTCACTTCCCATGATTTCTCCAATGGTTTTGCACTGAGCAGTGGCAGATTTGTCTTTGTAGGTAATCTCGAAGGTGTGCTTAAGCTCTTGCAGACTCAGGAGGCTTTGCAGTGAGGTTGTGCCTTTAGTTCTCAGGCCATCTTTATTAAAGTTCAGAATGGCTTTGTGGACAGCTTTGTGTCCAATGAGTTTAAAAGAGGCATCACTGTGAATAGCTAGACCACTGATGTCCAGTGCTCCTGTGACCAGGGAATGAATACGTTCTTCAATGTTGTAAGTTGAGGTCTCAATCTTAATGCTAACTGCTTCAACATTAGCTCTGGTCTCAACCATGCTTTGGATCTTCAGGCCAAGAACCTGTGCTTTTGTATGAGAATTTAGATCAAGCTGGGATTCCTTGAAGGTTATTTTAGCAATGTTTAGCAATGTTAGAAGGTTGTCAAATGCTGTGTTGTTGAACAGAATTATCAGCTCTCCATTGGCAAAGGCTACAGCAAAGGAATTCTGACTCTGAAGAAGTTTTGAATCTACTTTCAGTGAAGAATTAATCTTTGCCTCTTGTCTGAATGGGAGGACTGAGACTGATTGGAAAAGTTTTCCTGAACCATTGACTGAACCAGCCTGGAAGAACCCTTCCAGGTTTCCATCTCCAGAGATCTCCTCGGCATCGACGCCAAATTGTCCAGTGTGCTCCAATGAAATTTGCACTCCAACACGGCTAGTTACTTCAAGCTTGCTTTTGGATTTCACACTGAGTTTTTCAGCAAATTCCACTTCCCCCTCAACACCAATCGTGGCATCGATAATCTTGTGGCGAAGCACGGCCTTTACGTTAGCCTTGAGAGAATCGCCAGGTGTGGTCTCAACTAGAGTAGATCCTGTGAAATAAATCAATCAATAAGCAACCATCCAAAACAAGTGCATGCATACAGTGCATATGGTACTTAAATTATCGGGTTTACCTTCGAACTTTAGGGAGAGGAAGTCAACAGGACTTGTACCAGTGACTTCAAACTTAGCAGAATAACTTTCAGCTGGATCTCTGGCTGCAGACACAGCTGCTTCTAACATGTAATAGTTGCTGTTTAGTTTTCCGGACAACTCTACCAACCCGAGAGTTGGCACAGACAGTGACACACTCCCAGGAATGAGGAACTCTGGAAGGTTAACGCTAGCAGATTCAAATTCCAGACCAAGATGAGGTACAATCAGGTTTGGTGTGGAGAGGGTTGTGGGAAAGTTCAGATCCCTTGTGGATTTTCCACCCAAGGGCAAGGGAAGAGTGATGGTATAGTAATGCTGGCCAAAGTGATATTTGACAGCAGCCTCTCTGTTTAAAAAGCATGAGTTAATTTTAACTGGAAACTGTGAAATAAATTGAAATACTGGTGAAAATGGTGACATTAACTCACACATTCAGGAACAATCTTTCAGGAAGAGTGATCACAGGCACGGTGTGAACTCCTAAATTCTGCACATATGCAAAAAAATATATATATACACTACCGGTCAAAAGTTTTAGATCAGTAAGATTTTTTATGTTTTTAAAAGAAGTCTCTTCTGCTCACCAAGGCTGCAAAAAAAAAAAAAAAAACAGTAATATTGTGAAATATTACAATTTAAAACAGCGGTTTTCTATGTGAAAATATAGTGAAGTGTAATTTATTCCTGTGATCAAAGCTGAATTTACAGCATCATTACTCCAGTCTTCAATGTCACATTTTTTAAATTATTATAATATGAAATTATTATAATATGATGCTCAAGAAACATTTATGATTATTATCCATGTTGAAAACAGTTTTTTACATTTTTATTTCAGGATTCTTTGATGAATACAAAGTTCAAAAGAACAGCATTTATTTAAAATATAATCTTTTCTAACATTATAAATGTCTTTACTGTATAACTTTTGATCAATTTAACTCATCCTTGATGAATAAAAGTATTTTCTAATTTCTTTCCCCCAAAAATAAAAAATAAATTCTTACTGACCCCAAACTTTTGAATGGTAGTGATTAATGTTACAAAAGCTTTCCATTTCAGATCAATGCTGTTCTTTTGAACTTTCTATTACACTAATGCAAATAATAATAATAGCTAATTATTCTTTTTTCCCCTACCAAATGTGACCAAAACGGTTATAAAAATGCTGTCATTATAAAAGGTTTCTTCAATGTATTGCTTGTTTTTTCTGTTTATTACATTTCATGTTGTGACACTTCTCTTCTCCCTGCTACGTCAGAGCGTCCAAAGCGTCAACGAGCTTCCCCGTGCTTTTTGACAAGCGTCCTTGACAGAGCGGCCAGAGCTTCTTTGACGCTCAAGTCGGCGGCGGTGTGAACGTACAGTAAGCAATAAGGTACGAGAGGCTGTGTTGTATCGTGAATAAGTTCGCGGAGTGCCTGCAACCTCTTCAGCCGTTACTTATTCACGATACAGCACTTGCCTTCGAGTACCTTATTGCTTTTGTAAAACGATTACCACACACAAAATATATTAAAGTCGAAAAATATGTATCTATGCAACTTTCATGAAGCAAAACCACTAAAAGCATTCCCTCCGCTGGAAAAAATACTCCCTGACCGTAAACAGCAACAAAAGTCACATACATTATTTCGCCAATAGATGGCGGCAAAGACTGTCTTTATGAGTGAGTCAGTCAGTAGAGAAGACTTTTACATTGAAAAGGATTCAAACTTGTGATCACGGAGAAGAAAGACGCAACTGACAGATGACTAACGGAAAACCCCTTAACTGTTAAAAGGACAAGATATCGCAGCGGACATTCAAACTGATTTTTGTATTATAGGACTGACCTGAAGGAAAATGCCATGTCTACTGTAAATGCAAGTAACATTAGACATTACCGCTTACTCGATCTCTCGTCCCGCCCCTCCGCTTCCGGCTCAATTGCCATGGTTTCATTCACTCCGGCTCCGACACAACGCCACGAAGCCTGGGTGGTTCCGCGGAAGCTGCGAGCCAGGACCAGAATCTTCTCGCCCCTTCCGGTTTTCGAGATCTCCACTCAGAACCGCTTCTCCTCTCTTCGCGAAACGGAACGCGATGCTGTGATCATCGGCGATTCCACCGTCCGACACGTCCACGCTACGTTAGGTAAAAGTAAGGTGCACAGTCATTGCTTTCCTGGTGCTCGTGTTCTTGATATCGCTGCGCGGGTACCTGAGATCTTGAACGGTGACGAGCGCGTCGGAGCTGTTGTGTTGCACGGGGGAGCTAACGACACTAGGCTGCGACAGACAGAGGTTCTGAAGAAAGACTTCAGGAGCCTGATTGAAACGGTTCGCAGCACATCGCCTGAAACAACGATCATTGTGTCTGGACCGCTTCCCACGTACCGACGAGGGCATGAAAAGTTCAGTAGATTATTCGCGCTAAATGAATGGTTAATGTCATGGTGCAATGAGCAGAAACTGCTCTTTGTAAATAATTGGAATCTGTTCTGGGAGCGACCGAGGCTCTTCCGCGCTGATGGCTTACACCCAAGTAGAATCGGGGCAGATCTTCTGTCGGATAACATCTCTAAGATGTTAAACACCGTTTGACTAGTAACCAAAAATCCAAATCACAGTCTCTGCTGCACCAATTTAATTTATATTAATACTAGTGTAGAACATTGCATAGAAACTGTGTCTATTCCTCGTTTACTGAGATCAAATAATAAATCTACTGCGGGATCTAGAAAAAATCTAATTGTTATTAAAACAAAAAAACACGCTATTAGTGAACAAAAACAATTTCTAAAGCTAGGTCTTCTTAACATTAGATCGCTCACACCTAAGGCGGTTATTGTAAATGAAATGGTCACAGATAATAATTTCGATGTACTGTGCCTTACTGAAACCTGGCTTAAACCAAATGATTATTTCGGTCTAAATGAGTCTACTCCGCCAGGATACTGTTATAAGCATGATATAATCTATAACCGTCTAATCGGTCGTGGCGGCGGTGTTGCAACAATCTACAGGGATATCCTTAATGTTACTCAGAAAACTTGTCATAGGTTTAATTCGTTTGAAGTACTTGTGCTAAATGTTACGCTCTTAGATGTAAGAAAAAAATCCCTATTATCTCTAGCCTTGGCTACCGTATATAGACCTCCAGGGCCTTACACTGTTTTCCTAAAAGAGTTTGCAGATTTTCTCTCAGATCTATTGGTCAACGTCGATTAAGCATTAATTGTTGGAGATTTTAACATACACATCGATAATTCAAATGATGCGTTAGGGGCTGCGTTTACAGATTTATTAAACTCCTTCGGGGTCAAGCAAAACGTCACCAGACCAACTCATCGTCTTAATCATACACTCGATTTAATTATATCATATGGAACCGATCCAACCGATATAGATATCATTCCACAAAGTGATGATGTCACTGACCATTACTTGGTAACTTGCATATTACGTACGTCTGTAATATGTCATGCTGCGCCATGTTATCGACCAGGCAGAACAATCCTTCCATCCACCATAGATAATTTCTCAAATAGCTTATCTGATCTGTCTCAGCTGCGGCCTGAACCCAAACGAACAGATGAACTAGACGAACTAACTAGCACTATGAGCACCATTCTCTCTAGAACATTGGATATTGTTGCACCCATTAGATTAAAAAAGGTCCGAGAGAAAAGTATAGCACCATGGTACAATAATACTACGCATGCTCTAAAGAGAGAAACCCGTAATTTAGAGCGTAAATGGAAACAAACTAATTTAGAGGTCTTTAGAATCGCGTGGAAAGACAGTATGTCACGTTATAAAAAGGCCCTAAAAGCACCTCCGCAAACTAATAGAAAACAACCAAAACAATCCAAGGTTTTTATTTAACACCGTGGCTAGACTAACAAATAAACAGACGTCGTCTGAACAAAATACCTCGTTACAGTTTAGTAGTAATGATTTCATGAACTTCTTCAACGAGAAAATTGAAAGCATCAGAACCACATTGTAAATGTTCAATCCTTGCTCCCGCCTTATGATTCGGCCACAATTGTCGCTCCGCAAGAGCAATTACAATGCTTTACAACTATAGAACAAAAAGAGTTAAACAAACTTATCACTTCATCTAAAACAACAACATGTTTATTAGATCCTATACCAACTAAACTACTGAAAGAAGTGTTACCTATAGTGGAAGAGCCTCTTCTCAATATTATTAACTCATCTTTATCTTTAGGTCATGTTCCAAGAACGTTCAAGCTGGCAGTTATAAAACCTCTTATTAAGAAACCACAATTAGATCCAAATAACCTAGTAAATTACAGACCCATTTCAAATCTTCCATTTATGTCTAAAATATTAGAAAAAGTTGTGTCCGCTCAACTCGGCTCTTTCTTACAAGAAAACGACATCTATGAAAAGTTTCAGTCTGGATTCAGACCGCATCATAGCACTGAAACTGCGCTGGTTAGAATAACAAATGATTTACTTTTAGCTTCGGACCAAGGCTGTATCTCAATACTAGTTTTACTTGATCTTAGTGCAGCGTTCGATACTATAGATCACACAATACTCCTAGATCGACTACAAAATTATACTGGTATTCAAGGACAAGCATTAAGCTGGTTCAGGTCATACTTATCCGACCGCTACCATTTTGTCTATTTAAATGGAGAAAAATCGATCATAACTTCGGCAAACTATGGAGTGCCACAGGGATCTGTGTTAGGCCCTCTATTATTCTCAATATATATGCTGCCACTTGGTAATATTATAAGGAAACATGGAATTAGTTTCCATTGTTACGCCGATGACACTCAAATATATATTTCATCACGGCCAGATGAATACGCTAAATTATCCAAATTGACAGACTGTGTTAAAGATATAAAAGATTGGATGACGCGTAATTTTCTTTTATTAAATCCAGACAAGACAGAGGTAATACTCATCGGTTCTAAAAACCGTCCACAAAACCTCTCACAACACTACTTTAACATAGTAGGATGCCCTGTTACTTTATCCTCTACTGTAAAAGACCTGGGTGTTATATTAGACTGCAACCTGTCTTTTGAAAAGCATATTTCATATGTTACAAAAACAGCCTTTTTCCACCTTAGAAACATTGCTAAACTACGTAATATGCTATCAGTCTCTGATGCAGAAAAGTTAGTTCATGCATTCATGACCTCGAGACTAGATTATTGTAATGCTTTATTAGCTGGTTGTCCTGCATCCTCAATAAACAAGCTACAGTTAGTCCAAAATGCAGCCGCTAGAGTTCTTACTAGATCAAGAAAATATGATCATATAACACCGATTTTATCATCACTTCATTGGTTACCTATAAAGTTCCGTATTAATTACAAGGTATTGCTACTGACCTATAAAGCCCTAAATGGTTTAGCTCCAGTCTATTTAACGGACCTTCTATCGCCCTATAATTCATCGCGCTCTTTAAGATCACTAAATTCGAGGCTTCTGGTCATACCTAGGATATCCAGATCCACCAAAGGAGGGAGAGCATTTTCACATTTAGCTCCGAAGCTCTGGAATAGCCTTCCTGATATTGTTCGTTGCTCAGACTCGCTCTCCCAGTTTAAAACTAGACTAAAGACGCATCTCTTCAGCCAGGCATTCATATAAAATTTTAAAACTTACAGTTACTGTAAATCCGGCCTCTAGTTCATAAAAGCCAGAGGAGAACTGGCCCCCGACTGAGCCTGGGTTCTCCCAAGGTTTTTTTTTCTCCATTGGGTTACTTGATGGAGTTTCAGGACACCACTGGGTCACTTGATGGAGTTTTTCGGTTCCTTGCCACTGTTGCCTTTGGCTTGCTCAGTTGGGGATATTCAAATGAATTAACCAATCATTAATAACATTGATCAGCCCTTCCAAACTTGGATGTCTTTTTTATTTTATTGTTTTCCACTAATAAACAAACATTGTTATGTTGTTTTGATTGATACTGTGAAGCCGCTTTGATACAATCTGTATTGTGAAAAGCGCTATATAAATATACTTGACTTGACTTGACTTGAATGTATTATTTATTATACCTTGACCGCTGATCTTCTGTGCTCAACTGCGGTCATGAGACTCTTATTAGCGACGCAGTTCACTCGAACTCACCCAGAAAAACACACAAGTTGTGAGACATCAAGTGACACAATTCATGTCCTTTTTTCTCTGTGGTGAATATATCAGTATGTTTGTCGTGACAAAAAATATTTGCATTCACATCTATTATCAGACCAACAGAGTTCCAATCGAGGGTATATTTGATTCAGTGAAGAAAGTACTTTGGTAATTTTTTGGGATTTATAGGGTTTTAATTAATCTTGATTTCTCACAACTTGTGTGTTTTTCTGGGTGAGTTGGAGTGAACTGCGTTTTGTTAAATAATACATAAAATTTCGGTTTGTTTTTCACCAAACCCTCAGAACAATTGGAATATATGACATGTGTCAGAAGGGATCATTCTGTGATGCTTTTGCATCTTTAAAAAAAAAACAAAAAAAAACACTAGACGCTGGTCGCTATTCACTGCCATATGGACAAGAGCAAGCACTTCATTTAAAAAAAAGTCAATTTTAGGGTGAACAATCCCTTTAAATTTAATAAGCATTTATTTCTTTGGGTATTTTCAAAAGCTGATGAAAAAAAATTGAGGGAAGTTCTTACCGAAACTGCCTTTGCCAGAACACCGATGACCTTCAACTCATTCAGGCCAATCTGGTGATCAAGAAGGCTATTGACTATAGCATTGATGTCGGGAATGATTCTTTGAATCTCAGATCTGACATCAGACTTCAATTCCGCCTCAATCTTTTTATTCTCTGAGAATAGATATTTTGAGAGAGATAATTCACTAGAATTATACTGTCATGATCATACATTCCCAAACTGAGACTGTTATCTAAATTTGATCGGATCACCACAATCAGACAATTAATCAATAATCGCGACAGGCCATTTGTACTGGACGTGTACCATATTTCAGGATGAGTGTTTGAACAGAAGTCGTCTCTGGGAGTTTTAGGTCACTTTCAATTTCCAAAGTCAGCTTCTCACCACACTTCAGTTTTGCGGAAACTTTAGAATCAAGCTGAAGAGAATCGATAAGCAACTCTGCAGAGATGCTGTACTGCTGTCTGTTTAATATCACTACATTTCTGGCCTCATGGGATGTTCCTGTTAGTAATCAAAAGACAAATGACAGTTATTTTAAATGTGGGTGTTTTCTTTTTTCCAGTTATGTATTTTTTTTAAGCCGTCTCTAACCTTCAGCCTTCAAGCTAAATGTGACTTTGTCTGCCTCATCCTCGTAGGCGTAGCTAATGATGGCAATATACTCTGTGACCTCTTCAGATGGATGCAGCTCAACAGCAAATCTAAACACAGATGCAGTGTGGATTAAATGTTTGAGGAAAAGGAATATTTTGATATCAGTATATAGATGATTTTCACTTACTTGCTGTCACCAGTGAGAGGAAAGTAAGGGGCAGCATCGTTTGACGTTGCATCAGGATACTTCAGGACTGTACAGTACTTCAGTCCAGGGAAAAAAGGAGTGCATTTGTTCATATTAATATACTCGCCCTGGGCAGGAATGGGCTTAGCGTTGGCACCAACAACAGACACCAGAGAATTGCTATAGATGAGAGAAAATAAAAGCATTTAATGTATGTCAAATAATTTGACTTGTTTTTAGGCTGTACGATTAATCATATTTAAGGGGGGGTTCAGTCATGGAAAGTACAGCATTGTGTCTGAACAAAATTAGGTAACACTTTATTTTGATGGTCCATTTTGAACGTGCTATTGACTATAAATAACTTTGCAACTGTAGACTCTGCTTAATATCTGCATATACTTTATTGTGATGGTCCTCCAACAGACACTATAAATATATATATATATATATATATTCTAAGTATATATAGTCACTATAAGACTATAAGTAACTTTTCAACTACATGTCAACTTAATCTAACCCTACCAGTCTACTAAGGCTCAATCCCAATTCACCCCTTGCCCCTACCCCTTGTTTTCGAGTGTACCCCTTGGCCCTTAGAACAGAGTTACAAGGGCCAAGGGGTTGAAATATTCCCCTACGAAATGGAACAACCCTTCATGAACCCGATACGTCATCAGTCGTCGAAGATGGCTCTGGCGTTACGGAAGCGACGAGTTTTTACAGGATTTCTCCATGACAATGACTGACAATGAGCGCCGCTGCTCTTAACTTTTGATTAAACATGATGATTATAACGTTCCTCGAAATTGATGTCTTTTTTGTTTCAGAAAGGTAATTTATTATACAATTTCTTAATTTAAATGACTATATTATTATTATAAGAGTAAATTAAGTGCATGGTGGTGTCATCTGGGGCTAAATTTAAATGTTTAACCGTTTGCGAAGCCATCTCGCCGGTTATTTGCGATGCATTCTGTGAACTTTCTCGTAGCCCTCCGTTCGGGGTGTGCCTCTGAAAAATCTCTGTTTCGAGGGCTATATAGCCCTACCCCTTCGCCCTACCCCTCTATCGCAACAAGAATCGGGACACCCTACCCCTCGACGTGAACGCACAAAACGGAGAGGAAGGGCTAAGGGGTGAATTGGGATTGAGCCCAATACTCAACTAATACTCTAATGAGAGTTAATAGACATGGTGGATCAACGTTACGTATAGTCAACAGAATGTGTTAAAGGGACCATCAAAATAAAGTGAAACCCATTTCAACCTGCATTTCATATAACTTGGGATGAAGTACAGGACCTTTTTCAGGGTTGTCCCAGTTGTGCTTATTGAACAGTAGACTGGTGCTTTCGTAATCTGGTGTAACCCACATTGGTTGTTAACTGAGAGCATTGCATATGTGGCCATGCAAAAGTTCTTGAAGAGTGTGCACTTTCACACCACTAGTTATTTGGTCTCAAATAATAGTTGTCCATAATAATTGAATTCAAGCATGGTTTAGATAAAGAATGCTTTGGTAGTGAAACCAAGTTTTATTTGTATAACCATTTCTTACCCACCTGAGATAACGGTGGTGACCGCAGGCAAAATAATGTTGTATGTTTTGGTAAAGAGAGACTTTAGAGAGACAAGACTCATATTACAATAAATGTGCATGTTTAAATTAATTTGAGGTGTATTATTGCCTCAATTTTAGGTCTAGTCTGAAACCTGCTACATAAAATATTGAGCTATACTGAATGATCTTGCAGTGTGTGCAGGATATTAAAAGCCTTTATTATATAAATTAGTTTTTGAATGATGCAAAATTTAACAGCAGTAATTGCTGATAAAGGCTTCCATATCATTGCATCATAATCCTGCATATCAAACTTTTGAGTCAGTCTGAATACAGGCAAGTTGCCATGAGAAATCCAAGATGTTTTAAAGAAAAAACAATACAGAATAGCCAAAACATCCACTATTATGATGAAGTATAAAACAAAGGCTGAATTCTGAACAGCAGAAATAGTATTAGTAAAAATATTCTGAATTCAGATCAATATGTGCATTCTATACATGTTCAGAAAGGGTGGAAAAACAAGGAAAATTTGCCCCGTTTACACGTACATGGTTATTTTGAAAAAAAAAAAAAAAATACTATTTTCAAAAAGACATTTCCCTTCGTTTACACGCAAACATAGAATTCACCTCTGAAAACTATTCTTTCTAAAAACTCCAGCCAGAGTGGAGATTTTGGAAAACATTTGTTTTAGGCATCCGACGTTACAGTTGGCGATAGATTTTGCACTTGCGTCAAAAGTGAGACCTCTTTGTTCAAAAGGGAAAGAGGAAGTGATTCGTTGCTGTTGTTGCTTTTCTGATTAGCTAACATGAGCTTGAGCTTCTCGTTACACTGCCACCTACAGGTTTGGCATGCTCTTGACGGCATATATACATGTGTTTGTGTAAACTAACACTTTTCTGAAAACTGACAGGAGTGCACAATGTTATTTTTGAAAACGGAGAGGGTGAAATGTCAGTTTATGAAAATAGCCAGCCACATGTAATCATAGCCAGCCACATGTAATCGTAGCCTGAATCTTAAGAACAAATGGAAACACCCAGTTGCATAAACTCCACACTCATGCAAGTCTGGAGAATCATGACTGTTAATGCAGAGGGACGGATTATCGTTAATTAGCTAACATTTGTAGAGTACAAAAAGACCAAAGGGCAGCATCTCAACAGTGTAACTAGCTGTTGAACAATGGCTGGAAGTTGGTGTGCTGTTCAGTCTCTGGCACTTTGTGTTTGGTTCTGTGCTTTCTGTCATGCTGTTCCAAAGTGGAGTAATCTGCCTCAAAATCCTCAAGCTCTGGGGCCTCATTTATAACCGTTGCGTACGCACAAAACAGGCCCTGAAAGATGTGTAAGCCACTTCCGACGCATAAGTTGTGATTTATAAAAACAAACTTGACGGGAAAATTTGCGCATCTGCACGCAAACTATGACCCATGCGTACGAACGTTTTGGAGACGGAGCAGTTTGGCGACACCGATGGTGAGCTGGAGTTAAATGTATTTTGGTCACTTAGACAGAAAATCTAAAGAAAATTATACATAAATATGAAAGATAATACAAATATAATTTGACTCACCAAGCCTATCACTTGAAGCAAATATCCATCCCTTCTTAAATGTCCGCACCAGTGAGCGCGTTAAGGGCCCGTTAGTGAAACTGACGCATATATTGCCTATCTAACGGCATGATGAAGTAAAACCGTAAATCTTCATTATCAGTCCTAATCATAAATACAGTGCATGTTCACAATAACAGTTTAAATAAATAAAATAATGATTTAAACTATATTTTACTTTGTTTTATGCCATTCTCGTTAATGGAGTTATAGCTAGGCTACATTTAAACTAGCCTACATGAAATCATAGGCTACTGAGAAGTTACACATTTTTTTTATATATTCAATAAATTAAAATATTTGTTGTGGATGCAATGCTTTTCAACACTTTTCCTCTAGCATGCTGTGTTTTAACTACAGAGATAATTTGCTTATCATGATAATAGATTGTCTGAGAAAATATTTTCGTGCAAATAATGCACAATAAGGTCTATCTGTTTCCATTAAAAAATACAAAATCAATTAAAAATACTATTTGGCCAGTGAAAAAAGATTGAGAAAAACTTTCTCTGAAATGTATTTTACACTATTTGATTTATTTATTCAAAAACAAGTCAAGGATAGGCTACTAAATGATTTTTATTAATGTAATGTGACGGCACATCCATATTTCATATTTTCCTAATGTCTTGTACCGTTAAACATGTCATCACGTGGATGAATAATCATATGCAAGTGATATGCAGATGAGGATATGCATAGTAAAACGAGGCGTTATAAGCTCCATATATGGTTATTTCGGGGTGGAGACGCTTGTGCGCACAATCTTCCGCTGACTGGGATTTATAAAGTGAATTCTGCGCAGGTTCTGGCGTACGAACGGTTTTATAAGTCTGAATATATTTTTGATGTCCCGATCAGGTTTTTTTGCCCTCGAGTCCGAGTCCGAGTCATTTGATTTTGAGTATCTACCGATACCGAGTCCCGATCCGATACTTATATAATACATAAAAAAAGAATAAAGAAGAGCGGAAAAACAGATCTAGGATGTTCCTTATTTTTTATTTAATTCACCTTATTTTAACATTCAACAACTCTGTAAACAAACAGAGCACTTCTATGAGGTAGCTTGAACAATCAAGTAATAAATAACATAAATTCTTCACTTTTGGCCTTTAGTGCAACAGTAATAGAAAAAGTCTAATATAAAAACAAATAGCACCTCAACTTAAAATAGGCTACCCGGCAGGGATGTAAACAAAAAATAAAAAGTGTTTCAAAAGTGTATAAAAAAATAATGAGAAATAAATAAATATATATATATATATATATATATATATATACACACATACACACACATTAGGGGTGTAACAGTTCACAAAATTCACGGTTCGGTTCGATACGATACAGCAAAAAGAAAGAAATGCCGGAGACATTTCCTATTTATTAAAAGAAAAAATATTTTTAAATAAGTTTGAGTTTTCCTACATCTTGAAACTTTCAGGTTTATAAATGGGGTAATCTTTGAAGGATGAACAAATAATGTTTTGGTAATCACATTAAAAATGACATTTAAATATATATTTATATAATATTTGAGTTTTGAAGTGCAACAATAAATCCATGTTTATTCACGGCACAGCGCTGTTTGATCTAATAGAGATCTAGGTTAATAACGGAGAAATTTGAATGCTTCTCACTAGATCTCGCAGCGATGTTACTTCAGTGGCGAATTCAAATGTTTTCTTCACTGGATCTCTTAGCACAGTGTCTCTTGATCTCGCGCTGCACAGATGTTGCTGGTCCGAACTGATAAATGGTCCGTTAAGCACAATATTGAGTAGCGCAGTTTCGTTCCGCTCTCATTACGTTTGCCATTTGATGTTGCGCAACGTTGTGGTGGTCGCGCCAGCGCGGATTTTGTCGGCAGGAAAAATGGTCCTAGGAATCGTTCGGTTTGTATGCGTACCGAACCGGAAGCCTCGTACCGAAATGGTTCAATTACGAATACATGTACCGTTACACCCCTAATTTACATATATCCGAGTCCTGATCGGGAGGTAACGTCCGATTCCGATCGAGTCTGAAACCACGTGATCGGGCCTGATTTCCGATCGCGTGATCGGATCGGGACATCCCTACTTTTCGGTGTACGTACACTTTTAGTAAGAATCCTACGCACAGTTTTATAAATGAGGCCCCTGATGTTCCAGCAAACTGACCAGCGGTTTCAACTGCCAGTTCAACAGCAAGCTAGTCAACAGTTTCCTCAGTCAGTTCAATGGCAAGCTAGTCAACAGTTTTCTAAGCCAGTTCAACCGCAAGCTAGTCAACAGTCTCCTCAGTCAGTTCAACAGCAAGCTAGTCAATAGTTTAAGCCAGTTCAACAGCAAGCTAGTCAACAGCTTTCTAAGCCAGTTCAACAGCAAGCTAGTCAACAGTTTCCTCAGTCAGTTTAATGGCAAGCTAGTCAACAGTTTCCTCAGCCGTTTCAGCCTAAGCAGCCAGTGGCACAGGCAGAGCTGCTTGACAAATGTGCTGTAGCTGATTATGAGCAGATCCAATGTGGACCACCTGGTATCAGTGGTGCTGAGTGTGCTGCTATCAACTGCTGCTTTAACGGACAGCAGTGTTACTATGGGAAGGCAGGTAAGAGTGTTGAGTCAATGTAAAGATGTTCATGTTAAACAGATCATCAGCAATAACCTGCTCTTGTTCCAGTAACGGTCCAGTGTATAAGAGATGGTCAGTTTGTGGTAGTGGTGGCTAGAGATGTTACGCTGCCTCGATTGAGCCTGGATTCAATTCGTCTCCTGGGTGGAAATGATCCTGCTTGCAGTCCTGTGGGATCCACACCTTTCTTTGCTATATACCAGTTCCCTGTCACTGCATGTGGCACGAGCATGATGGTGAGTGAGAAGCTGCTTGTGGTTTTGTTCTGCACGGCTTAGAATGGACTGGATGCCAACAGTCTAACTATTTGCAGGAGGACAGTGGATATGTTGTGTACGAAAACAGAATGACCTCCTCGTATGAAGTGGGTATCGGACCACTTGGTACCATCACAAGGGACAGCCATTTTGAGTAAGTGATGTATTCTTTATCAAATGCTAATCATTGACAAATGCTACAAGCTCACTGTTTGTTTTCCAGGCTTCTCTTCCAGTGTAGATACTCTGGTACTTCAGTGGAAGCTCTGGTTGTGGAGGTCAACACTGTTCCTCCACCTCCACCAGTGGCTGCTCCCGGACCCCTCAGGGTGGAGCTGAGACTGGCAAATGGTCAGTGTGTCACCAAAGGCTGTGCAGAAGGTAAGTGTTTGTCCCAAGTGTGCCTAAAGCCTTTCTAAAACTCCAGGTTGCACTAGTTTCTGGTTAAATGCTGGTATTCTTCCTCAGGGGACGAGGCGTACACGTCCTACTACAGTGATGCTTATCATCCAGTTACAAAAGTCCTGCGGGAGCCTGTGTATGTTGAGGTGCGTGTTTTGGAGAGGACCGACCCCAACATTGTCCTGATGCTGGGACATTGCTGGGCAACATCAACCCCCAGTCCATTCAGTCTACCCCAATGGGATCTTCTGGTTGATGGGTGAGTAAGGCCGGTCTTTATCCATCAAGTGCTGTAAGGCATTTCTGACGGCCTCTTTTCCTTCCAGATGCCCTTACCAGGATGATCGTTACCTGACCACATTGGTTCCAGTGTCTGGATCATCTGGTCTTAAGTTCCCAACCCACTACAAGCGCTTTTTTTGTGAAGATGTTCACATTTGTTGATCCAGCATCACTGGCTCCTCTGCAGGAAACCATTTGCTCGACAGCCTTACCTCAACCTTATTTTTTTTTTATTCTTTGGCTTAACCCTTTCCCCCTCAGTTAGATCTTCATCCACTGTAGTACAGCGGTGTGCCATCCCTCTTCTGGCTCCTGTGAGCAAAGCTGCTCTAGGAAAAGTGAGTGCTTGCTGTAAACAGACTACAGGAACTGTGAAAATTTGGTATTTAAATGCTCCTACCACTTCTATTACAGGAAGGGACACGCACGTCAAGACCATCTCAAGTGGGCAAACTGTGGTTTCTAGTGGACAGGTTAACCTGGTCCTGTGAATTTAGGTTTAATAAATGGTATGAAACCCAACAGTGTCTCTTTGGTATTGATTGTCAACTGGAGTCGGATGACTTTACTCAGTTTTATTTATTGGGCCACACTATTAAAATTAAGTTTCATGTACTTTAGCAGGGTTGTTTTATTCAGACTGGTGTGCTTGACTTGAACTAACCAAGCCATTTTACTGAACTACTCGTCAAGCTCCAGTTGTTAACCTGGGCCCCTATGCTTCTGTATAGCTCAATATTTTGTTGCAAGGTGCAGACTTTTACCACATTTTTTTTCTTCCACCATTTAATTCCACCAAGGAATAAAATGTATAAAGCTAATTGTGACTTTCACAATTCTTTTCTGAGTCACAATTATGACAGTTATATACTTTGGCAAATAAACTCTTCATATGAGTTTGACTTTCTCTTGGTCAAATGAAAGTGCAATAATTCTAATGAACTGTAAAAATTTCATTTCAAAAATTTCAAAATTTCAATATTATCAGTTTAACCATTATTATGGAGCCCTACTCCCTTTATGTGAAGGGCTTTTAAATTCTTTATGCATTGATAATCCAGTTTTACTTACGTGACGCTGATGAGCTCCGTTGGCCCATGAGGAGCTGGAATGGAGAGCTTGAGCTGGCTGTTGCTCACAGAGAGCGTCGCTTTAACACCGCTCTCATGATAGATGTTTGTGTGCATCTCCAGACCACAGTGAACATAGTCGGGGAAGTGAGTCCCAATCTCAATCACAAACTCAATGCCAGTAGACAGCATCAAATCAAATTCCCTCTGTTGTGTAGACATTAATTCATGTTAGTATACTACCAGTCAAAAGTTTGGATTAAGATTGTTCTAACATTTATTTGATAAAAAAAAAAAAAAAAAACTGTACAATTTGTGATACATTATTACAATGTAAAACAGCTGTTTTCTATGTGAATATATAGTAAACATTTTAATTAGGGGGACAAACCCTATTGCAATTTTTATTTTTCTTATTCCTCCCGAATGGGAGTCTATGGCAGCCCTATCAACGAAACAGAAAAAGTATGAAATTTGGCACACTTGTAGGGATGGTAAAGAATAGTAATTGAACCAATTTTGGAGGTTTAGGGCCAATTCTATAGTGCCACCACCAGTTCAAATTTCAATTTTGAAATGGTTTACTTTTTAACCTTTTGATCTAGAAAAATAAAACTTAGTACACCTGATTTCTCTCATTATGCAGATCACATTCAATATCTTACATTAAGACTGCCCATTACAGTAGTGACCATTTTGAAAAGTACAGTATTCTGTTTTTTTCACTACTCAATTGCTAAATTTTTGGGCCCAATGGGTCAAGTTTTCATCAGCTTCGTCTACTTGCAAAAATTAAACATTTCCTTAGTGATAAGACCTTGGAGATGGCAGTGCACGCTTTTATTACGTCATGTCTTGATTATTGCAATTCGTTATACTGTGGCATTTCTAAGGCCCAAATTGCCCGTCTCCAATTAGTTCAAAATGCTGCCTCAAGATTTCTGTTGAAAAAGAAGAAAAGGGATCACGTCACTCCACTTTTAAAGGCCCTTCATTGGTTGCCAGTGCAATTTAGAATACATTTTAAAATTCTACTATTTGTTTTTAAATCTGGAGAACAGAATCTTATTTTAATTCCACATTCGAGACTTAAACGCAGAAGTGACCGTGCCTTTTCGGTAATCGGTCCGCACCTCTGGAATGACTTGCCAGTGGAAATTCGATTGGCTCCGAGTTTGACCATTTTTAAGTCTCTTCTAAAAACTCATTTGTTTTCTTTGGCATATTAGGATTGTATTATTGCCTAATATGGAAACCTTGATGGAACAGAAACTGTATGCCTTATAGTGGAATGTGTTCACTCTATGTTCTTTTCTGTTCTGTTCTTTTGTTGTGAAGCACTTTGGTCAGTCTGCGACTGTTTTAGATGTGCTATATAAATAAAGTAAACTTAAACTTAAACTCAATTCTTACAAAAATTGGTTCAGATGATCTTTGGACTGAGCCGCACAGAAATGACTGAACAGATCTTTGTTCAAAAGGTATGATGTCAGAAACTTAACGAGGTCGACCCAAAATTGGTTCTGAGGTTTTATCTTGGCTAAACTTTGATCAATCGAAACGAAAATTGGTACGCATTATCGGAACCATGATCTGAGGGACCATTCCAAATTTGGGAAAAGCGCCACCTACAGGTCATGAGATCTGAAAAATGGCTATTTTTGCTCATAACTTTTGAACAGTTTGTCAGAAAATCATAATCTGTGGTGTCTATGATTCCTTGTGTCATGACAGGATTGGATGAACCATGTGTCCACCATTTTGAATTTTGACATGAATTGCAATTTTTGGTAGGTACCTGAAGGTACCTGAGAAGTTTGAACACGGTGCCACCGTGTGTGCCAGAGATATACTTTTTTGTTGTTGTTGTTGCAAAAACACTTCTAACTTTTGAAAACATTGATTTATGCCATTATGCTCCCTGGTTTTTGCCGATTCCGACGATATCTCATTTGTCATTTTCTAACAATGTGTCTGTCCGCCATAATAAAGCAAATGAAAAACTGTTGACAAATTTTGCTAGTTTTGTTAAAAATTGGCTCAGATGATCTTTGGACCAAGCCGCACAGAATAGAACGGATTCACCACCGTTCCCGAGATATTAATCTTCAAAGTTGATGTTGCTAATTGGTTAGCATGCTAACCAGATGCCATTCTTTCTAATGTGGCTCTTCAGTTATCAGGTTAACCATAAATTACATTAGCATTAAACTAGGTTAGCATGCTAATCTGGTTAACATGCTAAGTAAAGCTTTTGTGTCCTCAGTCTCACACCGAAGGCTCTCCTCTACAGTTCAGTGAATCAGCTTCAACTGAGTAACGTAAGATGCTAAACCCCGTGCCATGAGCCCCGAACCTTTCAGGTCGAGGGTTCGAATCCTGTGTGGTACATGGCCAGGCCGCATGAGGTACTGTGACCAGAAGTGGTGCAAAAGTTGCTTGTGTTCCAGACATGGTGTCTTTCTCATAAAATATAACATGTGGTGCATTTATATAAATTTCAGTTTGAGGTGATTCTTACGTGACCCTGACCCAGAGATTGTGAGTTTGAGTCCCGTGTGGGACAACTTTATAAAATTGTGTGCAATGTTGTTTCATTTCAATTCCTTTATTATCTGAGTTAGTCTTGAACTAATCTTTCTTCCTCTCGGATTAAGATTATGTTATAATTTCTATTTTTGTGGAAACCGTGAAACACCATTTAAAAAATGTTGGTCAAATAAGATTAACAAAAATGAAATTAAAATTATACTTTTACAAAGGGGCATTAAACTGCTCTAAAGTGACATTAAAAAAAAACATTTATAAATGTTACAAAAAATTCATAAATGCTATATAAAAGCTGTTCTTTTGAAATCTATATTCATCAAAGAATCCTGAAAAATAAAAATATATCACGTTTCCACAAAAATATGGCAACATTCAACATTGATGAAATCAGAAATGTTGCTTTAACTTCAAAACATCATATTAGAATAATTTCTGAAGGATCATGTGACACCGAAGACTGGAGTAATGATGCTGAACATTCAGCTTTGACCACAGCAATAAATTACATTGACAACAGCTATTTTAAATTGTAATAATATTTCAAAATTTCTACTGTATTTTTGATTAAAAAAAATTCAGTTTTCAAAAACATGAACACATCTTAGAGCATAATAGTAGAAATGCAAGATAATTTGTTGTTGACAATAACACGTGCACGACTGGACTCACACTGCCTGGATTAAAGCTCAATCCTCTCTTGACTCCAGGAGTAAAGGTACCAGTCAGAGCCACTCTCAGTGGAAAGCCAGCTCCGGTGGGCAGATAAAACTCATTATCCATGAAGATGTAGTGAAGGAAAAGGTCGTTGTCGACACTTGAGAGCAGTCTTTTGAGGAACTATTTCAAAAATATAATGCTGATTAGCAATGTAAAGAAATTTTAGTGACTGAAATTTGTTGTTTCGGGCAAACGTGTTTGGAGGATAGAAATCATTGACCCAAACAGTGACGTTTAATTAGCGTTTCTCTAATGATGTGTTCAGCTTCTATTTTGTTCCACAACGTGGATAAACTACAACGGGTAACATGTCAGCTGTGTGGACGCTAGTGCTGGATTAACAATGTTGATTTCTCATTTTTAGGATTGTCAGTTTTTTTTATGTGAGTGTGTGGAGGCGGGGGCTAATTTGCATATTCATGATTCCATACTAAATGACACAAACATAATTGTGTTATTAAAAAGTTGATATAACAACTGCTTGGTTTGCTTTACTAATTCTGATGACAGAATCCATGTGATGACTGCTGTGGTTGGTAAAACTGTACTCACGTCAGTGTGGATCATCTTAAGGAGATTGTGAATCATCTTGGCATCTTTTGAATCAAGATACCCTAGTTCAGCACCCAGAAGCTTGAGGTACACCATTGCTTCAGGAGCATCCTGGGCTTTTAAGTCCTCCATAAGCTTGTTGACGTTATGACTGATTTCATTGACTATGTTTTGAGTAGCCTACAGCACACAGAAGAGATTGAGATTGGAATCCAGCTGTGAAGAAATACATCCATTTGCAACTTCCTCTACATTTAATACCTGTCTCTTCTTCCTATCGTTTCCCATTAACGGCAGCATGTTGTCCAAGACCTCATTGAGTTCGGCGGGCATCTTGTCGGTGGCATATAAGGTGGTCTTCATGATAGTATCTGGGAAGAATCCATCGTCACCAAAGAGAGCCTCCACAATGGGCTCAAAGCCCTTTCCCTCCATGCCAATCTGAAAGCAAGAATCAAAGACATTAGGACTGCTTGATTATTGCAAACAGAATTTGCCAAATATCAAACAGATTTCACAGGGCCATAATCAAGTAACTGTTGGACTTTTATTGAACTCTGAACCTCAATCAAGTCCATATCAAATCCAAAAGCATCCAAGGTCATCTCCAGCATGACCTCCCTTGGAAGTTCATTGGGAGATTCAAAGATCATGTTTCCCTCTAAAGATCCAAGTCTGTAGTACCGAGAGAGTTCATCTGGCTCCATGAGCATTGCAATGTCATTGCCTTGAAAGGCCTCTCGAATCTTCTGTCTCAAGCTAGGGAGTAAACAAAAGAACATTACCTTTTCTTCTGAAAATTAGATTAGGTTCTTCTCATATATTTTTTTTTACTTACTCCAGGGTCTCTGGTGCTGTAGAGCTCAAGATGTTGCTGATATGAGAAAAGATGAAGCTCTTGACCTGAGGATTTTCCTCATTAAGGAGAGCCACTGCCAGTTGAGCGAGTTCAGCCGGCGTAGGGTTCTTCATCAAGATAAGATATGCAGCTACACGCTTCTGTACGGACGCGGCTCTGTCCAGAACAGCATGCATGAGCACCTCTCGGCCCTGTAAAAGCCATGAAATTACCTTTTAGACTAGGGCTGTGATATATATCGGAATAAAATCGATAAAGCGCATGCTGTGATTTTATTAAGTAAATACACGCACAACCGGTTTCAGAGTGAAGTTTGTCATTTGAAACACTGTGCCATGTAATAAACGTGTGTAGTGTCTCATTAGCTGTTTCTACCCATCTATTTTTGGGATATTACTGGATGGAAACGCCAAGATGCAGATAAATTCCAAAAATGTGCATAAAAAACACATTCGGATAATTTTTTATCCAATAAGAAGACATGCGCATAAACATTTACAGAATAAATTCCTCTATGCACAACAAAAAAAGTCGACTTGACTCAGAGGATATGATTGGATAACTGGACTAACCAGCAGACCAATCACATCACAGCATCTCAGATGTTGGTTTGATCTGAAATGCCTGAGCCAAAGTCTGTCATCAGAATAATTTGATTTTATTCCCTCCTAGAAGCGTCTCACATGATTGCGTTCAGAAAACAACAGGAATCCAAACGCAAGATAACTTGATATCACCAATTTATGATTTACGGAAATAAAGAGTTATAGTTTCTTACCCAATTGCAGCCTTTTTATTACAGATATTTTGCTGCAATTTCCCAGGAAGTGACGGTTTTGTTCACAACTTTGGATGTAAACAGAGCTAATTACCGTTAATCAAGCTGTTCTGAAACGCTGTGAGCTGCACGCGTGTAAATGAACATAGTGCTTCACTCTGAAACCGGCAGTGCATTTATTTATTTTCCAGAAACCCATCAAAAAAACATTTAAAATATTTTCTATGCAGATGAACTTCCCAACAAATTAACCCCAATCATTTTAGAATGATTCATTCTCTACAAATAGAACTATTAGAGTCATCAGGAGGAACTTCCTGTATTTTCTTCAATATATATCGCAATATACATCACAAAATATCGTAATGTCAGTATTTTCCAATATTGTACGGCCCTATTTTATACTGACTTCAAACTCACCAATAGTTGTGGATTTATTTAACAGCTCACCTCTTCAGGTACAGGAATCTGTCTGTAGACCTGGACTGCGGCCTGTTGGACTGCAGGGGAGGCCGCCGGCTGCTTGATGCATTTCATAACAGAAGACTGCAAAGCAGGACGCGCAGCTCCCAGTGCAGCCCCCATGTTGCCAATGACCTGTTATAGACTTTTAGGGTAATCTAACGAGACCAATCTCATGACGTTTGGCCAAACAGTTCAGCAGTTATAAGCAAAAACTCAAATCTTAATTTCTCTTGAACAGTAGGCTTTGCAGTGCCAAAAATGTGCAAGTACCCTTGAGTCATGATTATGATGACATGTACCAAGTTTCATCCCAATTTAGAGCCTAACGTCCATTTTGGCGTGTCAGATTCATTGTATGGTACGAGTAAGATTTGGTCAATCAAGTATCATTTACAAACCGTACACTGCTTGGCAGTGGTCGAAAAGAATTTAAAAAATGACTTTTTGATTGATCCCTTCTTATGGATTTGTTGGCAATTAAATTACCAACATGACCTCCGTCAAAAAACAGACGGTAATTAAGCCGTGAATTTTTATGCAGATAGTGGGAGAAAAACAGACATTCTGTAATCAGTCGGATGATATTCTCAAACGGGGGTCTAGATCAGCAGGATGCTCTCTGCACACGCAAGGTCTCTCGCTCGCGTTCCTTCAACTCTCGTCTGCGCGGTTTTGAGCACAGTCTCTGTCTCGCATGAACGCTCGCTCGATTCCGAGAGATTTTAACTAATTTACGGTATAACTAGTCGATCACGAGTGGCTCAACAGGTAGATCTATAGATAAACTCATCTTTCAGGCATGTGACAGACCGGGTTGACACTTCTGCGTGAGAAATCGGGGGTGTGGCGTGTGAAACCATGAGCGTGCCAATGCGTGAGTTGTCAGCTTTAGATTCTTGCTGCGTCCTGCTGGCTATGAAAGACTAGCAACCTATGAAACTAATAATGAACAATTTGAAACTAAAATGACATAAGCTTAATTAAAAATGGCTTAGGAACTATAGGCTATTTAGAGGTGGATAAACGCTATTTAGAGGTGGGTAAACGCTATTTCCGAATTTTGGGAGGTGCGTAAACGGCGTTTACGTGCGTTTAGCCTCCACTACATCACTGTCGGTAGCCAGCAGTTGTTCGCGAGGGGCTGCTGGCAGGTATTGTTTTACTTTAATAAATGTTTAAATGATCGCCGGTTCCCGCCTCCTTCTTCCTACAACCTTCAACTTCATTACAGTCCCCATGAGAAACTATTACCATCCGAATAGGGCTTTAGTTGTAGAGTCTGAAGTTGAATTTATTAGCATGTAGGAATTTGTGTGAACATACCTTCAAAGAAAGAAAGACGTGTTCCTGGTCACCTGTGCAATCACCGATCAATCAGCCACTGCCTGCATCTCACTGGTGACTCCATCCGTCTCAAAGAGCCTTGGGTCACACAAAGAATAAAGATGTTGTTTTGATGAAAAGTTCACTTGCGTAAAACATGGACAACAGTCAGTGAGACAAAACTGTGATTTGTCAGAAAATGTCTTTTCACATGTTTGCAAATTCAAGAGTACTATATACAGTGAAGAAAATAAGTATTTGAACACCCTGCTATTTTGCAAGTTCTCCCACTTAGAAATCATGGAGGGGTCTGAAATTGTTCATCGTAGGTGCATGTCCACTGTGAGAGATATAATCTAAAAAAAATCCAGAAATCACAATGTATGATTTTTTAACAATTTATTTGTAAGATACAGCTGCAAATAAGTATTTGAACACCTGTCTATCAGCTAGAATTCTGACCCTCAAAGACCTGTTAGTCTGCCTTTAAAATGTCCACCTCCACTCATTTATTATCCTAAATTAGATGCTCCTGTTTGAGGTCGTTAGCTGCATAAAGACCCCTGTCCACCCCATACAATCAGTAAGAATCCAACTACTAACATGGCCAAGACCAAAGAGCTGTCCAAAGACACTAGAGACAAAATTGTACACCTCCACAAGGCTGGAAAGGGCTACGGGGAAATTGCCAAGCAGCTTGGTGAAAAAAGGTCCACTGTTGGAGCAATCATTAGAAAATGGAAGAAGCTAAACATGACTGTCAATCTCCCTCGGACTGGGGCTCCATGCAAGATCTCACCTCGTGGGGTCTCAATGATCCTAAGAAAGGTGAGAAATCAGCCCAGAACTACACGGGAGGAGCTGGTCAATGACCTGAAAAGAGCTGGGACCACCGTTTCCAAGGTTACTGTTGGTAATACACTAAGACATCATGGTTTGAAATCATGCATGGCACGGAAGGTTCACCTGCTTAAACCAGCACATGTCAAGGCCCGTCTTAAGTTTGCCAATGACCATTCGGATGATCCAGAGGAGTCAGTGTGATTTCTGGATTTTTTTTTTCCGATTATGTCTCTCACAGTGGACATGCACCTACAATGACAATTTCAGACCCCTCCATGATTTCTAAGTGGGAGAACTTGCAAAATAGCAGGGTGTTCAAATACTTATTTTCTTCACTGTATATGCATTGGTCAGACACTATATTCAACATTACCAATCAACATTTTGGAATAATTACCTTGTCCAATCCTTAAAGTACAAGTGTTTTACACTTAAAGCCCCGTTTTAATATCGTTTCTGATTGTAATGTGGACACATGCTGCTGGCCCGAGAGTGTTGGGTTTCTGTGGTACACCCCCCCACCTCCACAAAATCCTTCATAAAACACATTAAACTTTAGTTTACAAAGACGTGAAACTCATCAGTGAACACCCCAGACCACTCGGTAAGCTCACACAAAAATCGCTGCAAAAGATGCTTTCCAACAGGTTTTATCGTAGTTTTTGTCCAACTCCATTGACTTGTATGGGATGTTCTGTGAGGTACGGTATTACTCCGCCGCCGGTAACGGAAATGGGGTTGTTTGTTTTCTTTCTGTATAGTCTTATGCAGTCGCGGTATCGTAGGCTACGCAAGCCAAACATTTTTACGGAAGAATGTACGAGTGTGAGGCGTTTGGAAAAATAGGTCCACAGTTTTACAACGAATGGTAAAACACCTGTTGGAAAGCATCTTTGGCAGCGATTTTTGTGTGAGTTTATCAGTGAACACCCCAGACCACTCAGTGAGTTTCACGTCTTTGTAAACTAAAGTTTAATGCGTTTTATGAAGGATTGTTCCAGTGCACCTATGCACCCATTAGAAACCCACAGAAACCCAATACTCTCGGGCCAGCAGCATGTGTCCACATTACAATCTTAACCGTTCTATTTCATCAGAAACGATCTTAAAACAGGGCTTTAAGTGTAAAATACCGAACTTGTCCTTTAACTGTGTGACCTACAGAAATGCTACCAATTGGTTAAATTCAACTCATATGTTAGTTGACGATTTAGTTTTACCTTAATAAAAAGTTTTAAAAGGAATACATTACTACAGCTGTCCCTCACCTTCTCACAGCATTGCTGAGAGCGTAGTAGATGGGTTTGCTTGGCTTGAACTTTGCCATGGCCAACATTTCCTTCACAAGGACGCGAGAGGACCGGGGTATCATTCCCATGGCATATACAGCAGCGTCAATCTCACCCGGGAACTTGTCAAAGGTCCTGAATATCTGCATGACAGCACTGCAGCATTCTGGTGTACCGCACTGTAGCAAAGCCTGGTACGTGAAAGACTGAGAGATTTCCAATGCCTCTGGAACAATGGCCGTCAAAGTTTCAGCTTCCATCTTGCGGATCACGGCTACGAGCTTGTGGGCCAAGTGGGCTCTCTTACGTCCATCATTGGTCTTAGAAAGCCCAGCAATTTCCCTCAGAACAACAAGAGCAGCTTCTTTATTCTGGATAGGGCTCTTGTCAACACTGCTGTCTGGATGGAGGGGTTTCATGTTGGCCATATCTGGAGGAATAACAGTGCATTTTGCATTCAGTTTGACATGCATGCAAATTATGAACATTCATAACAAAGAGATGTTCTCTTACTGTGGTCAAACATTCGGTCATTGTAGTTAGCGACTCCCAGAAGGGTCAAGGCCTGTTTGCCAGAATTCACCACTCCATATTCTCCCCTGGTTGAGTCAAAGTCATAGGGCCCTATTTTAATGATCTGAAACACAAGTATCAAGCGCGAAGCGCAAGTAACTTTGTCTTGGGAGCTGTTGCTATTTTACCGGCGGGATAAATGTCTCTTGCGCCGACGCAAGTTTAAAAGGGGTTGGTCTGAAGTAGCTTCATTATTCATAGGTGTGGTTTGGGCGTAACGTGAAATAAACCAATCAGAGCATCATATCACATTCCCTTTAAGAGCTATGTAACGCTCAGCCTAATTAAGGCAGGATACACCACAACATCTACGGTTAATACCCTCTATATGATTTTTTGTATCGAACTGTTCTATTTGCTCACCAGATAAACACAACAACAAACAAGATGGAATGATCCCTCAAAGTGTATTAAATAGAAAGCACCAACAATAAATATATACAATATAGGCAAGTCCTGTGAGTGTGTGTGTTCCAGTCCAGTGTATGTGTGTGCGTTGAATCGGCCTCACCGGTAACGCCCGTTTCACACATACTCCGTTTGCAGTGCGTATGCGGTGCGTATTTTTTTCCGTACCCATGTTAACAGGTTAGAGCTTTCACACTGCACGCGGATGCGGTCCGGCGATCCGTTCCAGGTGCGGTGGGTATACAGCAGTGCAGCGATCGTTTCCGCACCGAGTCTATTTTTGCTGTGCTGCACGCGCTGAATTAACGTCACAGCGCATAGGTCGTGGTCAAAATGAACACAAATTGATATGAAAATGTAGTAATTTCATCATAAATGCATTTAATTAAATAAAATGTATAGTAATTTTACCATAAATTCATTTAATTAAATACTACTATTTTTCATATAGTCATCTTTTTACTTTAAGACCGGGGTAAAACAAGGAAAATTACAATTTACTTCAACAAGGCGACATAATGAACGACACTCGTCTCATTCGTGGAGGTGGAAAAAAAAGTTCTTTGTGATGCAAGATTTATTGTATAAAGATTTAAATTATACAAAAGAAAAGGTATGAGTCTGCTGTTTTTGTCAATTTTAAGTTTTAATTTAAAATGTTTGCGATTTAATATAAGTAGGCTACATATGGTTCAATATGTTACAGTACTTGCTTGAGCAACTTAATATATAATCTATAAAAAAGTAATGCATTGAATAATACGTTGTTTAAATTGTGTTTAAATGTGAATACGTCTGTGTGTAGCCTATGTGTACAAAGAGAATCGCACTGGTAACAACTTGTTTTAAATAAAAGTTGCTGATAGATTTGAAATACAAATAGTGAGTAAATATGCTTGTTTGTGTTTGTGGTAGCCTACAGCCGCGGATCAGTTGCGCACCGCAAACGCATATGTGTGAAAGCTCTATAGCGCGTGCTGCTGCTGTACCGTATACGCACCGCATACGCACTGCACGCGGAGTATGTGTGAAACGGGCGTAAGCCTTTCAAAGTCCGTGCATATGAAGAGGAACAGCGCTGTCCTGTGAAGCGCTGTCCAGTGAAGCGATCTCCAAGGTGAAATAATCCACTTGTATACTTCCACAAAGAGTCCAACAATCACAGTCAATGACAAGCAAAGGGGTGAAGTGCGATCGATCGCTAGTCCCAAAAGAGCAATTGTTTCGTTGCTCTCGAACGCCGATTTTCCGGCTCTTTTAAACGGAAGTAAAAGTCATTAATCCAGCTGATCAGACTGACGTCACGGGGATTCCCTGGAGCTCCGCGACCGAACTCTCGCGTGAGAAAACAGGAACACAACCACATGTCCGGGCAATCAACAGAGGAAGAATAATTATAAAAGAACAGCTGTCTGGTAAGAATTATACAAATACTTCACAGCAATATAAATATTCTTTCCTTATGTGGCCTGGCTACAGCATGATGAACGAGGTGGTCTCGTTCCATGGCGCAATACTATTATAACGGCGCATTTACCAGGCGCGCTTCAGAATCGGTTCACAGCCGAGGAGATCGATGTTCTCGTCAGGGCCATAAAAGAAAGAGAAGTGACATTGGGGATGGGACAAACCCACCCAAATTAGCTTCGGTTATACATGCATATAATAATTTGGGTAAATATGTTAGCTTTATGCCTATTTTTACCATCGTCATGGACACAACAATGATTTTCCTCGTGTTTTCATATTTTTCCTTATAATAATGTATAATTTGCAAAAAGGAAAATGCATCTGTGTAGATGAGAGAATCATCTACAGTGTATGCGCATTGTTCACACTCTGTATTATGACCATGCATGCGCGCTTAAAATAGCATTATGAACAACGCGCAACGCGCCACTGACTTGACTAGGTTTTTTCTGGTCAGTGGCGCAATTGTTTTCTGGAACTGCAAAATAGCACCAGGGATTATTTGCGCCGGAACACGCCTCCTTTTTTGCGCTGAACCGCCCAGGGAGCGCAAGTTCATTTTCTAGTTTGCCGGCGTACGTCTGTGGAGGGAAGAGTCCGCTTTGCGCGGGTGCAAAATACGAATGATACATCCGTCAGTGTACAAAGTAATTTGCGCCCTTCTTATACTGTCTATGTTTGCGCCGGGTGCAAGATAGGGCCCATAGAGTTATACATCAGTGCATGAGCATCCAAGATACTTAATGTACATTTATGCATTTAGCAGAACCTTTTATCCAAACCTTTTAAATAATAAAAGTAATAAAAGTAATATTGGACAATTCTTATTTTTTATGAAATATCGCACTATTTATTACAAAGAAATATCTCTGCACTTCAGTATTTTGATAAATTCATGTTCTACATAATCTTGAATCAGAACTTCCTCTCACTCTGGCAGTGACATCTCTTCTCTTCTCTGATGACGAGGCAACCTGTCACTCACATGAGATCGGCCAATGGCAAACCACAACCATCATATATATAATATATACAGTATGTCATATATATATATATGACATTGGCATTTCTAGAGCTATGCACTACAGTAACATGAGCTATAGGAATTCATTATTTCACTTACTTATGTGAAAAGAGCACAAGAACATGTTTTTCGGTGCAGGTTCCAGAGGTCATGTGGTGCTGGTCATTATTAAACGTGTAGTTGCAGGTCTGGCTGCTTCTGATCAGCTGAGCAAGATGATATTTCTTGGGAAGAGAGAAGGACAAATATTGGACATCTCAATCTACTCGTCTCCACTGGGTTTTAAAATATATATATTTATGGCAGGTAAATATTCTTAAGTCACCGGCCACTGGCAGGTGTGGCAAAAAGTTTTAGGCTTGTAGTGAAGAACCACTGATTGGCTAACATCATTGCATAGGAAAAGTATCAATGCCCACTCGCTATTGCATGTAATAAATGTTTTGAAAATTTTATCCATATCAGAGTATGTGAGCGGAGTGGAGTGGGAGCGGAGCGAGGAGTGGAGCGGTGTGATTTTGAATGGAGTGCGGAGCGGATTTTTAAAAAGTCGGAGCGTTGTGGTTTTCACTCGCTCCGAGAGCGCTCCTCTACCGCTCCATCACGAGTACAATTCATGCCAACGGCCCATTATAGAACTGCATTTTTTGTATTCAGGATTCACACATTAAACACATTTAGCTAGCAACATTTTTTTCAAGGTTATGTTGACCGCGATGGACGTCTGTCGTTGCTGACCTACGGTGCGCTTGCGGGATTCTGAAAAGTTTAGATGTTTTTATCTCGATGCGGCGCGGACGCGCTTGGAAAAAACGAGCGCGTCGCTTCCATTATGAGCGCGCATACCGCGCGCCTACATTTGAAAAAACGAACTTCAGCGCGCAAAAGACGCGATATGTGAACAGGCCCTAAATGGTACGAGAAATAAAATTTGTGCTATAGATAGGCTACGCTCTTTCATGAGATCGGACTGCATCGGGTGAAAGCACATTTTAAACAGGTAACAATTATTCACACACGCAATCGCTCTCTCACTAATGCATTTCATTCAAACAAATGTTACAGTGCTGTCTGTATTTGATTTCGAATGAGCAGAAATCTGTAAGAAATGTAGTGACCCGTAGATAAAATAACTGATGAAAACGTAGTTTTGTGCACTGCAAAAAGCAGCAATGATATTTAACTTTTAATGCTGATAACTATGTAATAAGCTTAGCATGTCATAGGAATAGTTTGTACACTATCCAATAAACCACATTGAAACTATTCTCCTAGCAGGCACGTGCACACATAGAAAAGGGGCTTGAGCACCTGCCCTTTTTATTCCTGGAGAGAAAGTGCCCTTTTTTCTGGGGTGCTTTTAAAAAAAATATATATATTCCTGTTTGCGCACAGCTTCCCTGTCAAACAACTATATTTATTGAACAGTGTATCTAAATATCAGGTCAGGAGTTCTAAAGCGCTCCCTCTCTCTCTCTCTTCTCATGTGAATGTCCTCACTGTGACTCACACAAAGACGCGGGCGGCCAATATAATGCGCATGCACAGACCGCGCGCCAGAATACAGTTCTCTTTCGCGCTTGAACGAACAATAACACAATTATGCCAAAATGTAGTTTGTCAAGTATCTTCATAACATAAGAGCAGTCTTATATGATGGACATAAAGAGTTGTGAGAGAATGAGGCGCGTGTGAGATCCGCGTCTCTGGCTCTGCAACGGCTGGTCTTAAAGGGCCAGCTACCAATAAATCTTTCTGTCCGTAAAGTTAATCAAAGAACAAAGGGAACAGAGAAAATTACCCACTGCTCTTGACTAAATAACTTGCGTAGCTTTAATAAGGATTAGTATATATACAATTTATAATTTATGCAGTGCAGACTGTCTGACAACTTTATTCAGTTTCTGTACCTGTTAGACAGGAAGGGCACAGGTAGCCTAAATATGACATTTATTGTTTGAGGATTGTTTGAAGTTCACTTAAATTAAAAGCTGTTTTATTTTTTGAAGCCTAATAAATGTTTTTAAAAAATTGAATACTAAGGAGACCATGGCTTCTGTGTGAACTGATTATTTTGCAGACATCTTTCGAAAATGAAACAATTGCGTGAGTTTGAGGAAGATAGAATTAATTAACTTTTTAAATAAATTGTTTAAAAAGGAAGTCAGAGTTGTGTTCATATATATACTTTTTGGTTTAAAAAAAGTAAAAAAATAAATAAAAAAAAAGTAATTATGAGAAGTGCCCTTTTTTCCCCCTGAGCCCCTGCCCCTCAAAATGTCTGTGCACGTCCCTGACTCCTAGTATTGTTTTTTTTTGAATTATTTTTTTTAATATGCCCTATATATTATGAGCAGAACTTTTGCGAGATTTCAAAGCATACTTATAAATACTTTATTCGCAATTTCCTCGGGGAGCGAAGACGGAGCGGTGTCTGATATCAGTGAGCGAGCAGTGGAGCGGGGAGCGGTAAATGGTGAACCCGGAGCGGAGCTGGAGCGGAGTGATTGTTAAATGATTGGAGCGCGGAGGGAAAATTGTTGCCGCTCCACTCCGCTCACATACTCTGATTCATATGTAGTGTAATAGAGATGTTTGTGAATGTAAAAGGTCATTAAGGGTGTATTCACACCTGCCTTGTTTGGTTCGATTGAATCGAACTCTAGTTCGTTTCCCCCCTTGGTGCGGACCTTTTGGGCAGGTGTGAATACAGCAATCGAACTCGGGTGCGGACCAAACAACCGAACCGAGACCCAGCTGAAGATGTGGTCTCGGTACGGTTCCAAACGAACTCTGGTACGGTTCGTTTACGGTGTGAATATGAACCGACCCAATTGCAAGAAAGCACTGCGCGAGCTGCCTTATCAGACATCCCAAGTCTCCCGGAAGTTCCGGGAATCTCACGCATATTGATAGCGTCTCCCTGAAGCCCGCAAATTAGTTCAAATCTCCCGGATTCAGGAGCGCGTATGCGAGACAGAACATACTGCGCGCAGCGCGCGCACGGCAGCCTCACGAAAGCTAGTCGCACATCGTCGTCTTCTCAAAATTCGAATTACAACATCGTATAGATGACATTGTATCATATGATACTCATTAGTTTCTTCATATTGCGTTTGTACAGAATAACACAAAATTAGTAAAAGAACAAATATTGCAGTACGAAATATCTCCATGCTGAGCCTTTTTTGCACTTCCTGATTTCCCTACTTGAGAATCCTTGTCCAATGAATGGACGACCTTAGCACACGTGTGGTTTTGTTTACAAATTTTGGTTCACTTGCAAAAAGAGCAGTGTGTAAGCGAACCGTACCAAAAAAAAAAAAAACATTTTATTTGGTCCGGACCAAAGCAAGTGAACTATCGGACTTTCCTGGTGTGAATACACCCTAAGTCTCACTTCCTGCTGAACCTGTGTAGGTTTTTAACTAATTTGCATAATGCCAGCCTCTGGTCTTGATTGGCTGAACAGCGTCTCTTTGCCCCGCCCTCAAACACTGTAGTGTATCTGAGACTGGAAGAGTTTGGTTCGTGTTGTTCGTGTCGAGAAGACGCTGTTTTCTGCTGCCAAAGCAAATCCACTTTGATGAGACTGATACGGCAAAACCGACGCCATCGTTACTGTTTGTATTACTGTGTATCAAGTGCTGAGAAAGAGCTGAAATTCAGATATGCTAATGAGCATTTGGTTTCAGACCAATCACAACAGATTGGGCCGCCTGACCAATCAGAGCATTGGATGAATGTGTAAAGACTATGGGCGGATCTAATCCGTGGGGAATTTGCATATCATAATTAATAATTCATAATTAATAATTATTCATACATGTTTGGATTAGATCAGTCTTACATGTTAATAAATCTCCCTCTAAGGGAGGATGTCCTTTTACCTGCATATTTGACTGTGTATCCTTGCATTTTAACTACAAGTTGATTACAGTTAATTACACTGATCACGTCTTACAAAACAGGCAAAATTAATTAGCTCAATTGCCAGAATAATATTGTGGGGATCCACAATATCATCTTACTTTATAGGATTTCAGGAAACGCAATTCTCTGGCCAGAAGAATTGGGTTTGCTGCCCTATAAACACATACTCTTTAAAGTATCTTTAATTGATAAAGCGAGTAGGACCTGTTTGCACTTTTGTACACTATCCAATAAACCACATTGAAACTATTCTCCTAGCAGGCACGTGCACACATAGAAAAGGGGCTTGAGCACCTGCCCTTTTTATTCCTGGAGAGAAAGTGCCCTTTTTTCTGGGGTGCTTTTAAAAAAAATATATATATTCCTGTTTGCGCACAGCTTCCCTGTCAAACAACTATATTTATTGAACAGTGTATCTAAATATCAGGTCAGGAGTTCTAAAGCGCTCCCTCTCTCTCTCTCTTCTCATGTGAATGTCCTCACTGTGACTCACACAAAGACGCGGGCGGCCAATATAATGCGCATGCACAGACCGCGCGCCAGAATACAGTTCTCTTTCGCGCTTGAACGAACAATAACACAATTATGCCAAAATGTAGTTTGTCAAGTATCTTCATAACATAAGAGCAGTCTTATATGATGGACATAAAGAGTTGTGAGAGAATGAGGCGCGTGTGAGATCCGCGTCTCTGGCTCTGCAACGGCTGGTCTTAAAGGGCCAGCTACCAATAAATCTTTCTGTCCGTAAAGTTAATCAAAGAACAAAGGGAACAGAGAAAATTACCCACTGCTCTTGACTAAATAACTTGCGTAGCTTTAATAAGGATTAGTATATATACAATTTATAATTTATGCAGTGCAGACTGTCTGACAACTTTATTCAGTTTCTGTACCTGTTAGACAGGAAGGGCACAGGTAGCCTAAATATGACATTTATTGTTTGAGGATTGTTTGAAGTTCACTTAAATTAAAAGCTGTTTTATTTTTTGAAGCCTAATAAATGTTTTTAAAAAATTGAATACTAAGGAGACCATGGCTTCTGTGTGAACTGATTATTTTGCAGACATCTTTCGAAAATGAAACAATTGCGTGAGTTTGAGGAAGATAGAATTAATTAACTTTTTAAATAAATTGTTTAAAAAGGAAGTCAGAGTTGTGTTCATATATATACTTTTTGGTTTAAAAAAAGTAAAAAAAAAAAAAAAAAAAAAGTAATTATGAGAAGTGCCCTTTTTTCCCCCTGAGCCCCTGCCCCTCAAAATGTCTGTGCACGTCCCTGACTCCTAGTATTGTTTTTTTTTGAATTATTTTTTTTAATATGCCCTATATATTATGAGCAGAACTTTTGCGAGATTTCAAAGCATACTTATAAATACTTTATTCGCAATTTCCTCGGGGAGCGAAGACGGAGCGGTGTCTGATATCAGTGAGCGAGCAGTGGAGCGGGGAGCGGTAAATGGTGAACCCGGAGCGGAGCTGGAGCGGAGTGATTGTTAAATGATTGGAGCGCGGAGGGAAAATTGTTGCCGCTCCACTCCGCTCACATACTCTGATTCATATGTAGTGTAATAGAGATGTTTGTGAATGTAAAAGGTCATTAAGGGTGTATTCACACCTGCCTTGTTTGGTTCGATTGAATCGAACTCTAGTTCGTTTCCCCCCTTGGTGCGGACCTTTTGGGCAGGTGTGAATACAGCAATCGAACTCGGGTGCGGACCAAACAACCGAACCGAGACCCAGCTGAAGATGTGGTCTCGGTACGGTTCCAAACGAACTCTGGTACGGTTCGTTTACGGTGTGAATATGAACCGACCCAATTGCAAGAAAGCACTGCGCGAGCTGCCTTATCAGACATCCCAAGTCTCCCGGAAGTTCCGGGAATCTCACGCATATTGATAGCGTCTCCCTGAAGCCCGCAAATTAGTTCAAATCTCCCGGATTCAGGAGCGCGTATGCGAGACAGAACATACTGCGCGCAGCGCGCGCACGGCAGCCTCACGAAAGCTAGTCGCACATCGTCGTCTTCTCAAAATTCGAATTACAACATCGTATAGATGACATTGTATCATATGATACTCATTAGTTTCTTCATATTGCGTTTGTACAGAATAACACAAAATTAGTAAAAGAACAAATATTGCAGTACGAAATATCTCCATGCTGAGCCTTTTTTGCACTTCCTGATTTCCCTACTTGAGAATCCTTGTCCAATGAATGGACGACCTTAGCACACGTGTGGTTTTGTTTACAAATTTTGGTTCACTTGCAAAAAGAGCAGTGTGTAAGCGAACCGTACCAAAAAAAAAAAAAACATTTTATTTGGTCCGGACCAAAGCAAGTGAACTATCGGACTTTCCTGGTGTGAATACACCCTAAGTCTCACTTCCTGCTGAACCTGTGTAGGTTTTTAACTAATTTGCATAATGCCAGCCTCTGGTCTTGATTGGCTGAACAGCGTCTCTTTGCCCCGCCCTCAAACACTGTAGTGTATCTGAGACTGGAAGAGTTTGGTTCGTGTTGTTCGTGTCGAGAAGACGCTGTTTTCTGCTGCCAAAGCAAATCCACTTTGATGAGACTGATACGGCAAAACCGACGCCATCGTTACTGTTTGTATTACTGTGTATCAAGTGCTGAGAAAGAGCTGAAATTCAGATATGCTAATGAGCATTTGGTTTCAGACCAATCACAACAGATTGGGCCGCCTGACCAATCAGAGCATTGGATGAATGTGTAAAGACTATGGGCGGATCTAATCCGTGGGGAATTTGCATATCATAATTAATAATTCATAATTAATAATTATTCATACATGTTTGGATTAGATCAGTCTTACATGTTAATAAATCTCCCTCTAAGGGAGGATGTCCTTTTACCTGCATATTTGACTGTGTATCCTTGCATTTTAACTACAAGTTGATTACAGTTAATTACACTGATCACGTCTTACAAAACAGGCAAAATTAATTAGCTCAATTGCCAGAATAATATTGTGGGGATCCACAATATCATCTTACTTTATAGGATTTCAGGAAACGCAATTCTCTGGCCAGAAGAATTGGGTTTGCTGCCCTATAAACACATACTCTTTAAAGTATCTTTAATTGATAAAGCGAGTAGGACCTGTTTGCACTTAAGGGACTTGAAAATGAGCAAAGTAAATGAATCAATCAAATGAATATAATGGATTTAATAAAGGCATGTCTACTTATATATTTACTACAGTTGCCATGGAATATATATATATACATATATATTTACAAACATAATAAACAAACAAAACACGATAAGGCATCGATGAACGAGAAAGGCATTGCGTTTGGACAAATGGAGACACGTGTGGGAGAGTGAGGGTGTGAGAGAGAGAGAACGGAGAGAGAGAGAAAGAGAGAGAGAGAGCATTAGCAGCATTATCCTGGACTTCACCTTTTCTGTAACAACACGAAAACATAATCTTAAGGCTTCTTAGAAGCTCTGTAACAAGAGATACTTGCGCAAATGTAATCTTGGTCATGCACTCTGTGTCGCGTCGGTCCTGCACCGTGAGCGGTGTCCTTTGTGTGGGAGGAAGCGTCACGTGGTCACGTGCGCGTGCTTCTGGTTCAGAGAGAGCGCGCGGTGGTTTAAATGTCCCTCGTAGCCGGCTTTGCTGAAGAGATATGTCCCGCGGTGTTCTTTTCACTCGTGGAATTAAAACACAGGGACTTATCTTAAGACTGAAAAACACAAACTAACTAGAACGCATAAAAGAAAGGCGAAAGACTCGCCTCGAGACGAGACGTTACATTCTGAAACCAGGACGAGCACGGAAGAGCTCAGTAAGATCTGACTCGGAGGGAGGTTCAGTTCTTCTTTAAAGGAACCTTCTGAGGTGCGAACTGGCCAATGGCATTCAACGAAACTTTGGCGGCAACCTCGGCTTTGTCTTGTCCGCGTTCGATTTATGGCCGCATTCACAGGTTTTACAAGCAGTCAGAATTTGGTCAGAATCATTCCAAAGATGATTAAACATAGTAAAATACATTTTACGGCTTGTTCAATTACATAGATGACCTCGTTAGATCACAAAGGTTCGGAAAATAGGAAGAAAGACGTATAAGGAGAGTTATATTGCAGAGTTACATTAAAAGCATAATTAAATGCCCTTGTAGTACGTTTAGAACTACCATACACTCCCAGATCCCTTCATAGGGCCTGGACAAATCGACAAACATAACATATCAAATATATCTCCGTAAAGTCTTTAAATGAGTGAATTAAAGCTTTGTGTATGTGCGTTTTCAGAGGGGACTCTTTGACCGCATGGCATTCCTTTCTCTGCAGAAAGGAGGGGGGTTAGTTTGATAAGGTCTGCTTGAAGCTCGAGCCACAGTCATGAAGTGTTCTGGTGAATCTCGCAGGACATTTGAATATGTCAGTTCATTGGGTGTTTAAGAGAGAGAACCCTCAAGATTTCTTATAACACCCCTGTGTCACAAAGTTAGCGAGATGTAATGTAAATCAACAAATGGGGAACGAGGATTGGAGTTTATCGAGACTAAACATGCTACACAGTGATTTCTGTTTCTCATAGTATGCAAGTCATGTCTCAAACATTAACCCATTAGAGTTTACAAGGCCACACAGACCAAACAACATAAAGGACAAATCATGAGATGGAACATTGGATGCATGTATCACATGGTTATATATACATATATATATATACATAGAAAATATAGGTTTAAACCAGGGTTCGTTTATTCTTCTCAGCAAGAATAAGGAGGAATCACACTCTCTGGGACATTCCAAGGGGTAATAAAGCTCAGTCTTGTAATAGAACACCCCGTTCTTGGTGTGTGTGTGTGTGTTTTTCCAAGTTCCAGGCCTTTTGGGGCTAAAGGCTTTGGGATTTTAGCATGGGGGTATTTAGTTATTCAGATTCACCTTCGCCCAGTCCTTACAATATCCCCCTTTTTGTCTGATGAAGTCCCTGTGTGGACTTAAATCGGACAACAATCATCACAATTGACGGATGACAGGTGAATCATGATGATAGGGTAGCAGGTGCTCTCGAGCCGAGGCTGAGGGCTCAGCTTGATTAAGTTTGACGCAGCCTCCGGCGTGGTACCCTCTTCCTGAGGGTCCCGTGAGCTTGGCTGTAGATTTTCGCATCTCGTTGAGCCTCCTGATTGAAAGTCAAGTGTCAGGGTGTGGTTGATTACCGTAGAGGTACCCAGCGCAGGATCAGCTGCAGTCCAGGATTGGACAACAGGTGAGGCAGTTAAGGCGGGCAGTTGAGACACAGCTTGGAGGGCTATGTCGATGGGGACAAGGTCAGTTCTGATTGGTGCTCTTCGCTTGGAAGAGGATACGATGCCAGGTCGTCGAGGTGAAGGATGGCACCTTTGATGCTTGGATTACACGCTCTGGTCGAGCGAGGTGACACAGGTGTCAGTGTCATTTTGGTCGTCAGTGAGTGCGGCTGTGCGCACAGGAGTGTTAAGGAGTCCCCCTTTCACCTACAATCTCTGCGTGGGTCTCGGTGACCTGAGTGCGAGGCTTGGCTTTGGCAGGGCAGCGTGTGCCGCTGATCTGCAGCCCGCAGATTCCGTCAGTGTTGTCTGTGAGGAAAGGTTTGTTAGGGGCAGAGATACTGAACGTCTTTGGTCAATGTGCACATGTGCGGATTCGGAGCTGGGGCAGCTTTGTGTCGCTGTCGTGTGAGGCATCCACGTCCAGCGTGCATATCTTGAAGTGAGTGTTACTTTTCAAAATCTGGCATTGACAATGTTCTTGAGCTTCGGCTTGACTCTAGGATGGGCAAGTTCAGGAGAAAACCCCCTTTTCTCTGCTTGTGGTCGACGCAGAGTGGGATGGCACTACCCAGAGAGTAGGCAAGGTGTATTTGTAAAGAGTCAGTTGGCGTGGTGATGGCGGACACCAGCACGGTTTGCATGAGGCCTAAGGGTATCAGGTGCGGTGGAATTCTACCCATGGCGAGGCTGTCGATTGAGGGGTTCACTCCCCGCAGCGGGTTTGTCCTCAGGGCTGTTACCAGCTGAGTTTGAGCGACGTCATCCTGGGAGACAGTAACAGCTTTTTCATGGAGTTCACTGTTGGGGTCGGCAGAACGCTGTGAGTGTTGAAAGTTACCACAATTCCCTTTAGTGTCTTGTCGATGGTCTGCAGGGATGCACTCTGTGTCGTGAGTTGCTCTTTTATCTGTGGAATCTCAGCCTGAATTTCGGCTACATGCCACCTCACGGTGGCTAGGTTCACTGCATTCACACTGGGCATACAAATGTTAAACAGAGTTCCGACGGCAGTGGCGGCTCCGAGCAAAGCTCGTAGGAACCATTGGGAGCGGCGGTTGTGGCCACCTGGCTCCGCTAGCGTGACAGTCATTTTCTCAAGTTGGTTGAGCATGCGTTCAACATCAGCCTCAGCGTGAGTGAGGGAGTCCTCTGTCCATCGGGCACCTACCCAGCTGTATTGTGTCGTTGCGCAGGGGTAGTGTGCTCTGTAGACGTTGCGAGGATCAGGTGGCACGTACACTTTCTGAGTTTGGGTCCGGCCATTGGTGATGAGGAGTCCCGGTTGTTCCTTTAGGACGATGACTGATGCCGGATTTGGTGGTGTCCGATTGCGGCTGCTCTCTGGTTGGCTGGAGGTACAGGATGGCGAAGCACAGCAGCATCCTGGTAAAAGTGAAAGAGAGAGAAAGAGAGAAAGGGAGAAAAAAACTTTTTGGCGAGTGTCGTCCTTGGTTGGCTGGGACTTCGCTTTGAGGATGCCGGTATGCCACTTGCTTCGGTGTCTTGCAAGTGTCTCTGGTGCTGCGTCATGAGCATATATTCGCATGACCCCCCTTTTGCACTGTGGCACCACAAGCTGTGGCGCAGTGATGGCATCAAGTGCAGAACGCTGAATGTTGTCTTGTGCACGCAGCATGTGCCAGGTGCATAGCGGGTGTTTGGGGCACCGGTTGTCGGTGGGTCTAGACAGCGTGCTAGGGTGGTTGGAGGGGTCTAAAAGTGGTGGTGACTCCGAATGTTCATGAAGTTGTTATGGTCTTTGGCGAGCTGGAAGGTGCATGGTAGCGAACTTGAACCTTGACTTGGTGTTGAGGCTGTGTACCGTTGGATGGCTGCTGGAGTTCTATGAACTCTGTGACCTTAGAGTCTGGCTTTGTTGTAGTTCTCGTTACCTCTATGACCGGCCAGTCTGGCTTTGGTAACCTGTGTGACTGGAGGGGGGGGAGGGGTTCTTGAACTTGGGCCCAGACTGTCAGGTGTTTGAAGTCTAGTAAAGGCTCAAAGCGCTCTAGCAGATCTTTGCCAATCAGAAAGGGGTACGTGTCCATTTGTGAGATGTACACAGGGTGTTTCAGACTAAAATAACCAATTGTCAGGTGAATGTGAGCTACCTGTTTGAGCCGGATGTCGTTCTGGCTGTATGACTGCACAGTCAGCTCGCATGTTTGAGATGTAAGAGTTCGATTTTGTCTCTCAGAGTCTTTAAAAGAGTTTCCGGGCCATACCCCGTTTGATCATGTGCCCGAGGAGTCTTGGCGTCGGGGCTGGTGTGGTGATCGACGGGCGGTTAGGGCCGGTCTTGTGTAGTTCTTTGCGGAGACAGACAAAGTAGCATTTCTTGGTCTTTTGGGATTTTGGTCCTAGACGTGGGAAGTTGTCAGCTGTGTTAGCTGTGTTAGCTCTGTGGTCTGTTGTTGACGAGCAGTGTTCTGTGTGCCTGTTGCAGGTTTTATGCTGAGGCATAGGATGTCGCGTTCGTCCCTCTTGTTGTCTTTGTAAAGTCTTTTGTGAAGAAGCTCTTTAAGCAACTTCAGGCTCTTGGCTGTCTCGGATATGGCAGCACTGTTTTCGTCTGATGTGTGTTCAGACTTGTGCTGACCAGTGGCAGGTCGAGAGGGGTTCTGCTCTGGGCTGTTGAGGTCAGGCTAAGCAGGGTCTCTGTGACATTTTGGCACACTTGTGGTGAGTGACTAATGCATGGCCCTAAACGTACAGAACTACTGCTTAATGGGTTCGCTAGATATGTAGCCTAAAGCTAAGTGTCTCTTGTTTAGCTAGCTAGTGACGTGTGTCTTGTATCCTTATCTTAGCTGTGATTGTTAGGAGGCTAAGAGTTATGTGGTTCCAAGATTATTCCCTGGAAAGGGCATAGCCGAGATAAAATAAATGACGTAAGATGGTTCTTATGACTTAATTATTTCTCTGGACTTAACTGGGGGGGGGGGGGGGGGGGTCACTACGGCTTGACGAAGTGAAGGATAAGAGGGAAACGGACAGCTTTCTCATTTGAATTTTGCTTATTATCAATCCTTAGGATTATAGTTGTGCCCTAGTAAGTTGTTGAAATTACTTGTGCTGCAGGGTCACGAAAATGAGTGCACTGGTTGAAACTAAGCCAAAATAACAAATAAGGGTGTCTCTGTTTCCTTTCTGGGCCCTATGGGAAATGGAACCACATTTGAACAAGAGAGGAAATTAAATTAAATCATATAGATGACTGATTAGCCAAGGGAACAGCTGACTGCTGTTATTATGAAAGTTAAAGAAATGAAAGAAGTAACAAGAGAAAAACAAAATTTAAAGCAAAAGGGAATAAAGTGATCAAACACCGGGAATGATCGGTTTAGTCACCTGTCGATGAAAATTCCTATTGCTATATGAATTATTCTCTAGCTACACAGTTTACATTTAGTTAAACGTAAGTTTAATTAACAGGGTATCTGCAAAGTTAGCCTTCGACGGTTAGCAAGGACGATGCCTTCACTAGTGAAGGTGAACTTAAGCTGCAAAGAAGTGTAAACACGGAAAGTGAATAATTAGAAACCTTAACCGGTGTTAAAGAAAGTATTCTTGAATACTTTGCATTGTGTGAACACAAGTGGTGATTAAGGGCTCAAGTAAATTATGCTAGCTGCTAACTGTAGAAGTTATTATGTAGCTTAGCCTAAGCTGGATGGATGCTAGGTTAGCGTAGCGTAAGCTAGCTGGATGCTATGTTAGTTTAGCTCAGCGTAAGCTGAAAGGATGCTAGGTTAGCTTAGCGTAGCGCAAGCTAGCTGGATGCCATGTGAGTTTAGCTTAGCGTAAGCTGGAGGGATGCTAGGTTAGCTTAGGCACCTAGGCTGGTTTGTTTACAAAGTGACATCACAAGTTAGCACTTCCTGTGACAAGTCGTTGTCATGGGAACCAGAGCATGTCAGACAATTCAACAGTCCTTAAAGAATGTCTGTACATTTTTCATGGATTATGCATGTTTAAACGGGTTAACAGGATGCACCTATATTTTAAGTCTTTCTAGGACTCAGTGTTACATTAAGTAAAATGCAGATGTGTTTTGGCATTAGCTAATTTTACTCATGGAACTCTTCTCTTTATTTTACGTAGCTTATTCTATTTGTTTACAGAGTAAGGAAATAGATTTGCTGTAAGTCAAAGCTTGTCTAAGCATATATGGTTACGTCCCTCTCGTGCACGAATGCTGACTTCTCAGCGAGTAACAGTTTTGATCGCTAGGTAGCTCTCTGCTTGTAGATGCAGCAAAAAAAATATTTAGGTGAATTACATCAATCTAACAATAATTTGTAAGGCCTTTACATTTGTAGACACCCAGGTCTACCTAGATATAACTCTGTCCTGAGCTTTCTTTGTTAGACACAGGTTTAGTCATACTACCATTTGGATTTCCTTTTAATCAAAGCATAATAGATATCGGTACAGTTTACAAGCTGCTGAGATGAGGTTTCTTCGTCAAACAGACTTACGCTTTTACTGCTGAACATGCTACTTTTACTTTTAGTTGGAAATCTAAGGCTATTTTACTTAGAGTAGAGATGTCAATTCCAGCTATCGTTTTATCTGCATTTAGACAGGCCAGCGATCAAAGATGTGTATTGCACGTTGTGTTCTGGTTGGATCGCAACGATCAAAAGCATCTCGTAGGTTAACAGTAGTTTAAAACTGTGGTGGTTCTCCTACATGGAAACTAATGTACAGCAGTGCATTTTTCAAGAAGTATCTAGAAACTGTTTGTTTCAAAGGGGTCGTGTATAGCCTGTTGGCAGGTGAGGCTTATAGGTGAGCCATTCAAGATTTTCTTTAAATCAGTAAAGTTCAAATTTTTCTACTGCAGAGTCTTGCGTCTTTTTGAGCACAACTTTTCATCTACTTTTTAAAAGTTCTATGTCCTATGCTGATCAGGGACCCTTTTAGCAGAGTCTTGCACTGTGTTCGTGCAGTGTCTTCTGGTTTTGCAGTTCAAAATCATTGGGGTTTTGGACCCAGCTGTGGGACAGTTTGCTCTGTGTGCCTGTTGTGGGTCTTACGCTCAGGCCTAGGGTGTAAGGCTCGTACCTGAATTTTCGGAAAGTCTCTTGTGAAGAAGCTTTTCAGCGACTTCAGGGGCTCGGCTGTTTCAGACGTGGCGGCACTGTGTTTGTCTGATGCGTGCTCAGACTTGGGCTTACCAGTGGCCTGGAACGGACTCGACTCTCTGTAAACAGGGCTATGGTGTTGTGGGACGCCCTCTGGAGGCATCTGGTGGGATGCAGATTTTGAAGGAACAAAGTTCTGAACTTGACATCCGCTTCCATATTTGGCTGGTTCAGTGCTCCGAAGTAGGTTTGTCGGAGTCGGCTGTAGTAGGTCTGTGGGGTTTCAAGTCGGACCTGCTTGGGGTCCATGGCGGTGAATAACCCTTGGTCTGATTCTGGATCAGAGAATTCACGGATCAAAGCTTGTTGCAGCTGCTGGTAGTCCGTTTTGATAGTCTCTGTTTGACGGTCGAGGAAGCTGCGCACATCACGGCTGGACGTGATTCTTAGCAGGTACAATTTGTCCCACGCGGTCGCGTTGGTAACAGTTTGTAAGTGAAAGTCAGTGTCTTGTAGGTAGGCGTGCACGTTGTGGCCTCCTGCAGGGCTCGGAGTGAACGTAGGGAGGTTTCTCGCCAGCTTGTTAAGTCTTTTGGGAGCCCTGCCGTTGTAAGTAGCAGGGGCTCTCCTGGAAAGGCCCCCCCTTTTTAGCTCTGGGTTGTAGGCTGAAAGGTGCGGACCAGCTGGTCAGGGGAAACTTTGTGGTGTGCGTTTCCCTTTCCCGGTCATTCTGTAGTCTATAAGAGTGTTTCAGCTATCTGTGAACAATGTCAATTTCGCATATGATATTGTCTTTGTGCTGAATGAGTTCATGGATTTCAGCTCGGGCCGCTTGTAAGTGTTTTACACAGGCCTTTGCTTTAGTGTCTCTTTCTTTAGTTCAGTCTCTGCTGAACGGGCTTGTGGATGGTATCGCGGGCCTCTTGCGGGTTGTTTTTTTCCGCAGGCCATGGCTTTCGAGTCTCTTTTAGTTCAGCCTCTGCTCTTTGCAAAGGGGCTTCACTTTTGTCGGAGTTTCTCGTTGAGTACCACTCTGGTTGTTTTCTCTGAATGCTCTCTTCGGTCTGTGTGCCGATGAAGATCAGGCAGGGCAGTTTGAAGTCTTTCCACTTCCTTCTGTAGCTCGGGGTCGTTGTCGTCCTCGGCTTGCATCCTTAGCGTTGCAACTTCGTGCTCCAGGGCGAGGCGGCTCCTTTCACGGAGACGTGCTTGTGCGATGAGCTGGCAAGCGAGGTTTTGGACGTGTCTGGCCGGTCTTTGTCGTGGGAGCTTTGGCTTGGTTTGTGCGCCATCAGCTTGTCCACGTCGGCGCTGCTCTTGGCTTTGGAGCTCTGAGTCACTGTCTCCCGGTTGTCCCAGCGGGTTGTGGGACTGTAGGACCGGAACATACTGGTTTCAACTGTGGGCGAGAGGAACACAACACGCACAGAGAGACCAAGCAAGTTTGTTCTACGTATAACGAGCTATAATACGGCTATGCCGCGTATGCAAATTGTGGTTAACTGATGCAGACAGTTAAATCATTCGGTGGGACAATTTGGTTAGGTCAGCATGGGCCTGAATAAAATTTAGCAGGGCGGTAGCTTAAAGGGGGTCACCTTTTGATGCTAGCGGCTTGTTGTCTAATTATTATTCAGCGTTCCTTGTTGTCTCAGATAGGTTCTGTCTTCTAGGTGAACTGAAAGAAACAGAGCACGACAGAAAAGAGCAGTGGCAAGATAGCAAAGTTTGAAGTAACATGCAACCATCAAAGATGGAAAGGTCTGTAATGAAATGGCGTTAATAGTACACAGGAAGAGTTACAGGGGAAAAGGAGGCCGGACACTTCAATGGCCGGGGGAATCTCTAGATTCTGTGGCCAATATTAAGTGGATGGGTTTAATACCTTTTTCTAGTTTAACTGGGTGAAATGAGGTCATTCGGGTTGGAGTTCAGCATCGCGGTTGGTCTTTCTGTCGTCCCCCAAACGCCTGACAGCAGTGTCCCGGGCCCCTCCGTACATCTGTACCGATGTGCGCCCTCTCACGCAACCTGACTTTGAATCACAACCGGCGGTGCCAAATTGGTGATGTCGTGTTGCGGGCCGCACTAACGGAGAGACACGGGAAAGTCCGAGACTCGCGCTCAGTCAGCGCTGGGGACACAGGTCAGATGAACCAGCATGCTGGACTCCAAGCAGAGATGACTGTCAAATCACCACACGCTCTTTAGTGGATTCTACCTATAAACACAGAATAGTGTGAACGAGTGGCTTGACAGTGAATGAAAGCTTTCTTGTTTAAACTGAATTGAGTAATTACGTATGTAGAAAATAGAAGCAAAGGTTTTACTAGATAATGGTAAAAAGGAAATTATGAAAATGATGTTAATTATCAAAATAACTTAACCCAAAAGAAAGAGAAAAAAAAAAACATTTCCTTTAAGGAAAAAAAAAATTAACCCTTTTTTTTTTATTATTATTATTTTATTATTAATAAAAATTAACAATCAGAAGTAATAAAGTAGGATGTACCCCGGGAGAAGACAGGCAGTAGTGGCGCGTTTGGGCCACAAAGGGTTTTGGGCCACTCCCTCCTAGTGGTCACCCTGGCTGACAGAGGACTTGATTTAAATTGCATTCACTGGTTTTGAATACAATTCAGATCGAGCGTATGCATAGATGTTAAGTAACTTCTAGAATAGTTGTCATAACGTATCAAATCAAAATTATTAAAAATAATTTGAAAAAGGAAATATAGAAGTAAAGCCATAAAACCATTCCCCACAGGGAAGGAGACTTCATTCAAATTAATCTTGAAATTTGTTTGTTTCCAACCAAATTTGAATAAGTGTAGGAAATTAAAGGTTGGCATTATTTTTGATGATGATCACGATCACTGTGGTGTATCAATGATAATAACCAAAATAAAATCAACTGGGAGAAAGCCACTTCAAAACAGAATGAGAGTAGACAGTAAGAGATAAGCTGACTTAGCGGGGGAAGGCCACAAGGGGGCCACCCTCCTCCTAAGTGGTCATCAGAAACTGCTAATACTTACTTTTGAATTTTAAATTCAAATGTGGTTTGAACCAAATTCAAAATAAGTGTACACAGTCAGAGGTGAAATCATGTTAGTAACACTGGAACTTGCACATGCATTGAAAGTTAGAAACACACTTTCAGAAATTCACTGGAAAAATCTGAAATTGTGACGAGAGAGAAATTTAGGAAAGGATGACCTTGTTACCGGTGTCCACGAGGTGGTGCTATTTCGCTCATGGAGGGTAAAGTCAGGACGTGGAGGCCGTCTGATACTGGAAAACTCAAGGGCGCGCCCTAGCGTTTGGCAGTAGCATTGCAACCCGCCTGCTTTCAAATGTGATAGTCTCAGAGGACATGCAAAAAAAATAGTGCGGAATTTAAATCTCGACGGATTTCTTTCCGGTGCTATATTTCACAAAACGGCGTGGCAGGATTTTTTTTTTCTACACACACACATAGGGTCACAGGAATTATACGTCTGTCGTTCGTATCCAAATACATTTATCAAATAGCGTTTTATGATTAGAATGTTTTTATGTTTTGGATTTTTCTGTGCTATATTTCACAAAACGGTGTGGCAGGATTTTTTTCCTACGCACACACATAGGGACAACAGGAATTAGGCATCTGTTTTTTTTATTCCCACATACGACAATTAGCACTATGATTCACACGTGTTCACTTATAAATTTTAAACCTCGGCGGGTTTTCCTATTTCGACACGTGTACACGGAAGGATTTCTTCATTTCCGCACATTAATATGGACAACAGGAATTATACGTCTGTCATTCGTATCCAAATAACATCTATCAAATAGCACTTATGATTAAAAATGTTTTTATGTTTTGGATTTTTCTGTGCTATATTTCACAAAACGGTGTGGCAGGATTTTTTTTTTACACACACACATAGGGTCACAGGAATTATACGTCTGTCGTTCGGATCCAAATACATTTATCAAATAGCATTTTATGATTAAAATGTTTTTATGTTTTGGATTTTTCTGTGCTATATTTCACAAAACGGTGTGGCAGGGTTTTTTCTACACACACACATAGGGACAACAGGAATTATACGTCTGTCGTTCGGATCCAAATAACATTTATCAAATAGCACTTTATGATTAAAATGTTTTTAGATTTTGGATTGTTTCTGTGCTATATTCTAACAAACACGTTTGGCAGGATTGCTTCGCTGCGCTGTGCGTAAATAAAACAGGGATTATTCGTCTGTTTTTTCGACTCCCATAACATATTATCAAATAGCACTTATGATCAAATATGCGTTAGGTTTTACAATTGAGTAGCTACGTCAATGTTTTAACCCGGAGTTATCGATAATCTAACGATTATAATTAATATCAGGCCTGTTTAAGAATAGTGAAAGAGCATCGTTTCACTAAATCTTGTCTTCACCGTGGCCGAAGAATCTCGTTCCGCCAGGGGAGTTTAATATTAAAAATGTCGTCTTTAAAAGAGGTTTCTTCGTCTTTTATAGGACAAATTTAATACTGTGAAACTATGAAACTGCAGTTTACTTCTTAGCTTCGCTGGACTGAAACGGCTTTTTGCCTTTAATCAGTCAAGGTGAGTTCGCATAGCGTTCGCTCAACCGAGGTGCACGTACAATATTAAATCACAATATAGACAAAGATTGAAAACCTAATTTGCTCAAAAACAAGTTTAAAGTGTGCCCGCATTCTCCACCATTTGTAAAGACTATGGGCGGATCTAATCCGTGGGGAATTTGCATATCATAATTAATAATTCATAATTAATAATTATTCATACATGTTTGGATTAGATCAGTCTTACATGTTAATAAATCTCCCTCTAAGGGAGGATGTCCTTTTACCTGCATATTTGACTGTGTATCCTTGCATTTTAACTACAAGTTGATTACAGTTAATTACACTGATCACGTCTTACAAAACAGGCAAAATTAATTAGCTCAATTGCCAGAATAATATTGTGGGGATCCACAATATCATCTTACTTTATAGGATTTCAGGAAACGCAATTCTCTGGCCAGAAGAATTGGGTTTGCTGCCCTATAAACACATACTCTTTAAAGTATCTTTAATTGATAAAGCGAGTAGGACCTGTTTGCACTTAAGGGACTTGAAAATGAGCAAAGTAAATGAATCAATCAAATGAATATAATGGATTTAATAAAGGCATGTCTACTTATATATTTACTACAGTTGCCATGGAATATATATATATACATATATATTTACAAACATAATAAACAAACAAAACACGATAAGGCATCGATGAACGAGAAAGGCATTGCGTTTGGACAAATGGAGACACGTGTGGGAGAGTGAGGGTGTGAGAGAGAGAGAACGGAGAGAGAGAGAAAGAGAGAGAGAGAGCATTAGCAGCATTATCCTGGACTTCACCTTTTCTGTAACAACACGAAAACATAATCTTAAGGCTTCTTAGAAGCTCTGTAACAAGAGATACTTGCGCAAATGTAATCTTGGTCATGCACTCTGTGTCGCGTCGGTCCTGCACCGTGAGCGGTGTCCTTTGTGTGGGAGGAAGCGTCACGTGGTCACGTGCGCGTGCTTCTGGTTCAGAGAGAGCGCGCGGTGGTTTAAATGTCCCTCGTAGCCGGCTTTGCTGAAGAGATATGTCCCGCGGTGTTCTTTTCACTCGTGGAATTAAAACACAGGGACTTATCTTAAGACTGAAAAACACAAACTAACTAGAACGCATAAAAGAAAGGCGAAAGACTCGCCTCGAGACGAGACGTTACATTCTGAAACCAGGACGAGCACGGAAGAGCTCAGTAAGATCTGACTCGGAGGGAGGTTCAGTTCTTCTTTAAAGGAACCTTCTGAGGTGCGAACTGGCCAATGGCATTCAACGAAACTTTGGCGGCAACCTCGGCTTTGTCTTGTCCGCGTTCGATTTATGGCCGCATTCACAGGTTTTACAAGCAGTCAGAATTTGGTCAGAATCATTCCAAAGATGATTAAACATAGTAAAATACATTTTACGGCTTGTTCAATTACATAGATGACCTCGTTAGATCACAAAGGTTCGGAAAATAGGAAGAAAGACGTATAAGGAGAGTTATATTGCAGAGTTACATTAAAAGCATAATTAAATGCCCTTGTAGTACGTTTAGAACTACCATACACTCCCAGATCCCTTCATAGGGCCTGGACAAATCGACAAACATAACATATCAAATATATCTCCGTAAAGTCTTTAAATGAGTGAATTAAAGCTTTGTGTATGTGCGTTTTCAGAGGGGACTCTTTGACCGCATGGCATTCCTTTCTCTGCAGAAAGGAGGGGGGTTAGTTTGATAAGGTCTGCTTGAAGCTCGAGCCACAGTCATGAAGTGTTCTGGTGAATCTCGCAGGACATTTGAATATGTCAGTTCATTGGGTGTTTAAGAGAGAGAACCCTCAAGATTTCTTATAACACCCCTGTGTCACAAAGTTAGCGAGATGTAATGTAAATCAACAAATGGGGAACGAGGATTGGAGTTTATCGAGACTAAACATGCTACACAGTGATTTCTGTTTCTCATAGTATGCAAGTCATGTCTCAAACATTAACCCATTAGAGTTTACAAGGCCACACAGACCAAACAACATAAAGGACAAATCATGAGATGGAACATTGGATGCATGTATCACATGGTTATATATACATATATATATATACATAGAAAATATAGGTTTAAACCAGGGTTCGTTTATTCTTCTCAGCAAGAATAAGGAGGAATCACACTCTCTGGGACATTCCAAGGGGTAATAAAGCTCAGTCTTGTAATAGAACACCCCGTTCTTGGTGTGTGTGTGTGTGTTTTTCCAAGTTCCAGGCCTTTTGGGGCTAAAGGCTTTGGGATTTTAGCATGGGGGTATTTAGTTATTCAGATTCACCTTCGCCCAGTCCTTACAATGTAAAACTCAAAAACAAAATTAGCACCCTATAAAATAGCATGATAGGGGCCCTTTAGGTGTAGGTCTCTGAACTCACCATGCCGGTGATGAGGGCGAGGGGACTGGTGTGGTCTTCGACTGGCCTGAACTGGTCACAATCGGACAAGTCTCTTCTAAGGGTGACTTCAGTGGCGACGTCCTCTCTGGTGTTCACAACATAGTCAGTATTACACAGACCGTAGATGGTGGGCTGGAATAGAAATGGTCTCAATGTTAGAAGTGGATTTGACACAAGCGTCTTCCCATTCAAGAATTAAGTTTATCAACAGACCAGGGCTACACGATCCCGAAAACTGATATTACGATAATTTGGTTCCCTTTCGTCCTGGGAACTCCAACGTGTCGTTGGGGAGTTCCCTGACGAATTGGGATCACGCTAGGGAGCCGATTGCCTACGAGAGAATAAAAACGAGCCAATGGACATTGGCATGCAAGATTTGCATTCCGCAACCCGCCTACCAGCGCAGGTATAAAAGGCGGAAGTAAACATTGCGCAACGCTTTTTTCTTCGGAGCCTCACAGTGTGTCTCATCGAGCTGCTGTTTCCTTGCCGAAGTTTGAATAACGAGTCTGGAAAGAAGAACGTCCTCTTTGGTGCTGGTGTCACGGCGCTTCAGCGATCTCCGCTCCCGCTATCGGCCGAGTTTCCTCTTTAAAAAAAAAGAGTCGTTTTTACGGCTGTTAACGGTTGAGTGCAGCACACGGGCTTGCAGTTTCCCCGTGTGTCTGCCGCGGTGATCCCTCGGTGCTTCGGCACATAAAAGAGCACTTTTTCTTTTCTAAAAGAGCAACACGGGTGTTTCGCGTCCTTTTCAGGATGTCATCTCACCCGTGCGTTTCTGGATGCGGTCGACTTCTCCCTCGGGAAGATGGTCACGAACACTGCCTCTCGTGCTTGGGCTTAGCGCACGCTGAGGCAGCGTTTATGAATGAGTCATGTTCTCATTGCGGGAGCATGACTCTGGCGATGTTGCGTTCGAGACTAAGAACCCTGAAACATGGGGAGTCCTTTCAGATAATCCCCGATCTAGTTCGTCTGCTGGTTCAGTTCGGCAGGCGGCTACTTCGGTGATTCCTGTTGGTGAGCGGATGAGGATTACAGTGAAGAATATTCCGACTGGTGAAAGATCCTCTCGGGCTTCTCACTCCTCTAGTAGCTCGTTGCCATTGGCGTTTCCGGTGGAGCGGTCGGAACCCCCTCGTGCAGTTCCGATTGTCTCCTTCGGGGCGCCGCCCGAGGATCAGATGTCGATCGCGGCATCGGAGGAAGAGCGGTCATCTTCTGGTGATGACTCAGTGCTGCCCCCTTCGGGTGTGGTGGCTCCAGCTGAGCCGGACCCAGAGATGGCTGCTATGCTCGAACGGGCGGCCGCGGATGTCGGGCTTGTGTGGAACCCTCCACCGGGTCCTGAACCTTCGCGGCTAGATGATTGGTGTCTCTGAGCGGGCTGTACTGTTGCCCCGCGACCCGCTCCAGTACCATTCTTCCCGGAAGTGCATGAGGAGCTGAGGAAGTCTTGGCTGGCCCCTCTTGCGACCAGGCGTAGACAACCTCGCTCCTCCTTCCCTCGATAGCGGGGCGGCGCACGGGTACGAGGGAATCCCCCCAGTGGAGCGGTCGGTTGCGATGCAGTTGTGTCCTAAGACCGCTTCCTCCTGGCGGGGTGCCCCTTCACTCCCCTCCCGCGCCTGTAGGTTTTCCTCTGGTCTGACCAGGGATGCCTACATGGCCTGTGGAGACGGCGCTTCCGCCCTGCATGCCATGGCGCTGCTTCAAGTCCATCAGGCTAAAGCACTCCATGACTTGCAGGCGGGTGGTCCTGACCCAGCTCTGCTGCAGGAGCTGCGTGCGGCGACAGACCTCGCCCTCCGGGCGACGAAAGTCACCGCACGTTCGCTGGGTCGGGCGATGTCCACCTTGGTGGTCCAGGAGCGCCACCTGTGGCTTACCCTTGCGGATATGCGCAATGTTGAGAAGAACAAACTTCTCAACTTCCCCATATTCCAAGGTGTCCTCTTCGGCGACGCGGTGGAGAGCTTCACCCAAGAGTTCTCCACCGCCCAGAAGCAGTCAGAGGCAATACGGCATGTCCTGCACAGGAAACGGGCTGCTGCTGGCCCGTCTACTGTTGCTGTAGAGGCTCCGGCTGCTTCCCGTCGCCAAGGGGGTCCTCCGGCGCCAGCTCCTCCTCCAGGGCAGCAGTCCAACCCTGGAGGGCGGAAGTCTGGTCGCAAGAGGGCGCCCCAGCCCGCTCAGACGCCCCCGGCCCCTTCCCGTAAGAAAAAGGGAGGGAAGCGTTCCTGAGACGGGCGACCTGAAGGAGGTTCGGTTTGTTGCTCTACAGGAGGGTGCCTCTGCACACCGGGTGGAGAATTTTGTGTTCCCTTTTCTTTCTGTTCCGCCGCTGCCAAATTTTTCAATAAAAGAGCAATTTCTACCTTCCCCTTCAGGTCATCCTCGGTCGAGACTGGTGGGCACACAGTCTCCTCCTTCCAAGAGGGTCAGAATCGTAGTGGACGCTGTCTCCGAGCAGCATCCTCGAGTGCGTCGCTCCGGCCTGCGGTCGGGCCCAGAGGGGCAGAGGCCAGTTCATGAGGAGGCAGAACTGGCCTCTCCCCCTCCCCTCGCCACGGGGCAGCCCGCAGCTGAAAGCCCACGGGCCTTCTCTGCCGTCTGCCCCCCGGGGGAAGCAGGTTGGTGTCGAGCTCCGCACCCAGACCCCGCTCTCGGTGGCTACATTGCCACCGCAGCCGGGTCCCTGTCTTCCTCCCCGCTGCCCCTCCGCGGGCACGCCGGTGGTTCGGGTGGGGCTGTTGAGTCGGTATCTGGAAGCCTGGCTAGCGCTTCCGGGCCCGTCCCGATGGCTCACCCGCACCATTCGGTTCGGCTATGCAATTCAGTTTGCACGCCGGCCTCCCAGGTTCAGAGGCGTCCACTTCACCCGTGTGCGGTCAGTGGACGCTCCTGTCTTGCGGAAAGAGATCGATGTCCTGTTGGCGAAAGACGCGATCGAGCCGGTCCCTCCTGCCAAGATGAGATCCGGGTTTTACAGCCCCTACTTCATTGTGCCCAAGAAAGGCGGTGGGTTACGGCCAATCCTGGACCTGCGAGTTTTGAATCGGGCCCTGCACAAACTCCTGTTCAAAATGCTCACGCAGAAGCGCATTTTCGAATGCATCCGTCCCCAGGATTGGTTTGCAGCGATCGACCTGAAGGACGCGTACTTTCACGTCTCGATTCTTCCTCATCACAGACCATTTCTGCGGTTTGCTTTCGAGGGTCGAGCGTATCAGTACAAAGTCCTTCCCTTCGGGCTGGCCCTGTCGCCCATGAGAGAACAAGGCGTTCGCATTCTCAACTATCTCGACGACTGGCTCATTCTAGCTCACTCCCGAGATGTGTTGTGCGATCACAGGGACATGGTGCTACGGCACCTCAGCCGGTTGGGGCTTCAGGTCAACTGGGACAAGAGCAAACTCTGCCCCGTGCAGAGGATCTCTTATCTCGGTATGGAGTTGGACTCGGTCGCTCAGACGGCGCGCCTCACGGAAGAATGCGTCCAGTCAGTGCTCACCTGCCTCAGGTCTTTTCGAGGCAGGACAGCTGTTCCACTGAAACAATTTCAGAGGCTCCTGGGGCATATGGCAGCCGCAGCCGCAGTAACGCCGCTCGGTCTGTTACATATGAGACCGCTTCAGCACTGGCTTCACGATCGAGTCCCGAGGTGGGCGTGGCAGAGCGGCACGTTCCGGGTCAAAGTGACCCCGCACTGTCGCCAAACCTTCTCCCCATGGTCGGATCCTGCGTTTCTTCGGGCCGAGGTTCAGCTCATTTGGAGTGTCTTTGGAGTCGCTCAGGTTGACCTGTTTGCCTCTCCAGACACGACCCATTGCCAGTGGTTTTACTCCCTGACCGAGGGGACCCTCGGCACGGATGCCCTGGCTCACAGCTGGCCCTGGGACCTGCGCAAGTGTGCGTTTCCCCCAGTGAGCCTTCTTGCACAGACTCTGTGCAAGGTCAGGGAGGACGAGGAGCAGGTTCCTTCTAGTGGCGCCGTATTGGCCCACCAGGACTTGGTTCGCAGAACGTATGCTCCTCGCGACAGCCCCTCCTTGGCCGATTCCTCTGAGGAAGGGATCTCCTTTCTCAGAGACGAGGCACTCTATGGCACCCGCGTCCAGACCTCTGGAAACTCCATGCGGAGGTTCTAGGTGGTCTGCCACAGGCAGTGGCAGACACCATCTCTTCCGCTAGAGCCCCCTCTATGAGGTGCCTCTATGCGTTGAAGTGGAACCTATTCGTCGACTGGTGTTCCTCCCAACAGGAGGACCCCCAAACTTGCCCGAACAGAGTCGTGCTTTCCTTCCTACAAGATGGGTTGAAGCAAAGGCTGTCTCCCTCCAGCCTTAAAGTGCATGTCGCTGCAATAGCCGCACATCATGATGTAGTAGAAGGTAAGTCCTTGGGGAAGCACAACCTAATCATCAGATTCCTTAAGGGTGCTAGGAGGTTAAATCCACCTCGTGTTTTGCACTCTGTACCCTCTTGGGACCTAGCCCTGGTACTTAGGGCTCTTCAAAGTCCTCCATTTGAGCCCTTGTTGTCAGTAGAGCTTAATATCCTGTCCATTAAGACAGTGCTCCTTTTAGCATTGGCCTCTTTCAGGAGGGTCGGGGATTTGCAGGCTTTTTCGGTCGACTAATCGTGCCTAGAGTTCGGGCCGGGCCTTTCTCACGTGGTATTGAGACCCCAGCTCGGATATGTGCCTAAGGTTCCTACCACTCCCTTTGTAGATCAGGTAGTGAACCTGCAAGCGCTGCCCCAGGAGGAGGCAGACACAGCCCTGGCTTTTCTCTGTCCCGTCCGCGCCCTGCGGGTTTATATTGACAGAACACAAAGCTTCAGGACCTCAGATCAGCTCTTTGTCTGTTATGGAGGCCAGCAGAAGGGGAAGGCTGTCTCCAAGCAGAGGTTAGCTCACTGGTTAGTGGATGCTATCACCCGAGCGTATGAGTCTCTGGGTGAGCCTTGTCCTCCCAGGTTGCGCGCTCACTCTACTAGAGGTGTTGCCGTTTCCTGGGCTTTAGCTCAAGGCGCCTCGCTGTTAGACATTTGTAGAGCTGCGGGCTGGGCGACACCGAACACGTTCGCTAGGTTCTATAGCCTACATGTAGAACCTGTTTCCTCCCGAGTTCTCGCTTCGGCCAGTGGTGCGAGGGAATAGGTTGTGTCGGCTTGCTACGCCACTCCGTGCCTCGGCCGGATACGTGCGTCTTTGCTCCGTTGGTGCTCTACGTCGGTTAGCCTCGTGAGTTCCTCCATCACCCTTCCGGTGCCAGGCATGGCGGACTGCCTGCGCCAGGTCTGCTACCTCTAAGTAGGAGTTGCTAGTAGACTGGGTGTTTCCAGTGGTCTCTTCGGTGACCCATGTTGCCACGTGCAGTTCAGCCGTGTCTTCCCCTTGACAGACTCATTCTGTCGTCCCTGTTGAGTGTGCTCCCACTTCCCTTGGATTGGAACTACCTCAGGGACTGCCATATGTTCTCTATCCCTCTGGGTTAGTACATGTGTGTATTCCTGCCCTTCATTAGGCAGGCTGGCTTCCGCAGCGTTCCCTTTCCCTTTTACGGTTAGGACACGCTTTCCCAGTGTTATCCAATCCACTGAGCGGGTCTTGCGGAACAGCAGTGTGATTTCCTAGCTAGCTCCCGCGACTTGTTACAAGAAACTGCTGCAGGGTAGCTAGCCAGGCGCTGGAAGGGGCCAGCACCATGGCGTTTTATTAGGGATCCCAATTCGTCAGGGAACTCCCCGACGACACGTTGGAGTTCCCAGGACGAAAGGGAACATCTCGGTTACGTATGTAACTCTCGTTCCCTGAGTACAGGGAACGGAGACGTGTCGTCCCTTCGCCATGTTGCTGTACCTTCGTGGAGGACTGGACTCTGTTCGGCTCCTCAGCAAAAAGCGTTGCGCAATGTTTACTTCCGCCTTTTATACCCGCGCTGGTAGGCGGGTTGCGGAATGCAAATCTTGCATGTCAATGTCCATTGGCTCGTTTTTATTCTCTCGTAGGCAATTGGCTCCCTAGCGTGATCCCAATTCGTCAGGGAACTCCCCGACGACACGTCTCCGTTCCCTGTACTCAGGGAACGAGGGTTACATACGTAACCGAGACGTTTTCTGTGATATATATTGGAATTTAAAAATGCAATAATTTTCACCCGATGACTTCAATGGCTATATTTGGAAAATAATTATCACTCAGGTGTTTGAGATTGACAATTTATTTTTGAAGTTTTAAATAAAAGATTATTTTTTAATAATAAAGTAATTCAAGTAGTAATTCAATGTGTTACTTGCCGGTTTTTTATTTATTTGTGAAATATACTAGCAATATCTGAGTGAATTTTTTTTTCACAGGCCACATTCCCAATGTTTCAACAAGAAATATAAGGATAAAAATTAAGTAATAAAATACATTTTATTTTACTGCATAATTACAATACAAATATCTTAAATCTTAATTTCTTAATTTTTAAACAGTAACCCACCAAGTATTTATTTTGACTGGCAAATAAAAATATGCGCTGCTGGTTTCAGATTGAAGCTCAGCATTTGGTTCATTCCCATGCTTGTAACTCACTCTGAAACCAGTAACACATTTATTTATTTATTTATTTATTTATTTATTTATCGTAATTAAATTGCAGCCTGTGTGATTTGACAAAAGCAAGCTATATCACGATACTGATTTCATTTTGATAAATCGTGCAACCCTGCAACAGACCATGTCTTTGTTCCTGTCCTCCTCAAGCACTGGGACAGCAAGAGCAGAGATGATTCCCCTCTTGATGTTGAGGATGTTTATCAGCTCATCATCCACAGGGAAAAGCTTGATGTCATTGTCTCCTTCAACTGTGAATTTCAGAGGGCGTCTGAACAAAGAGAGACGAGTCTGCTGAATATGAACATCTGATACCAGTGCCCGAATTATACGCCCCAGAGAGCTGATTGAGATGCACCCTATTGTCAGTGTTGTCAGAACCAAGGTTAGAACAAATCTGTGAGGACTGAATGAAGGAGAAAGTAGAGGACCCAGTTGCGGAAACGAGAGCTCAGTCAGTCAACTTAATGTCTCCTTGATGTAATTCCAAAACAAAAGATCCAAATAGTTCCAAAAGGTCAATGCAAAAAATGATTAAGTAATTCCAAAACTAGAGTTGTTCTGATTCCGATACTAGTATCGGAAATGCCGCCGATACCAATAAAAATTCTGGCATCGGTATCGGCGAGTACTTCTACCCGTGTACCGATCCGATACCATTTTCTTAAACAATACCTAGTTATGCACGCGAGCTTTGCTTAACGCAGCAAATCGGAGATCAATTCTTCTTCGCTGCTCTAAACGCGCGCGCGCACTTTCTTCTTCGCTGCTCTAAACAGTGGTTGCTTGTGGCAACACAGGAAGTTGTGCTGTTGCCACAAGCAAGCAACCACTGTTGAGATCAGCGAAGAAGAAAACGCGCGCGCGCACGCTAGCAGCTGTGCGTCCGCTGTTTGTGTTTGGCAGTATTTCAGACTGGACCAACCAGCTAGTAAAACGGCGATTTCGAGGGGTGGAACAAGTATTAGCAATTTCAACACGAGTAAGTTAACTTAAAGCATTTGAAGACGCGTCACCCCGCAGAACACGAGGGTTACACACAGGCAAGGGCAGAGAAGAACGAGCCGCGCTAGAATCAACAATCTCTGGAAGCTTCATTCAAACAAAGAGAAAAGTTTTCAGAAGACAGCCAAAGAGCAATAAATATAACTGACAAAATGATCGAAATTATTGTTCTGGATGGATAGCCGCCGTCAAAAATAAAATGCCGTTTATTCAACAAAATTGTTTCTGGACTTTAGGTTATAAAGAGATTATTTTCTTATATTATTCATATACAATTTTTTAGATTCCTAGACTTATTTGTTGCACTTTTTTTATACAGTTATATTGTAAAACTAAAATACCCTTTTCAGTTTACAGTATTAGATGTGTGGCTGCATTTGAAGTTCTTTTTCACTTATGAAAAATAAATAATATATTGCTGTGAAATATATGTCAGATAATAAAAATATTCTAGTTCACATGTATTTGTTCATGTTTACCTAAGGGATAAGTCTGAAGCACACCATAAAATAATTCTATAAATTCATACAGTGCTAATGAATTGCAGCTGTATAGATACACACCCAGGTATCGGATCGGTACTCTGTATCGGCCGATACCCTGAGTCCAGGTATCGGAATCGGTATCGGGAAGGAAAAAAGGGTATCGGAACATCTCTATCCAAAACAGAATCTCCAAATGTTCCAAGGAGTCAATAGAAAAAAATCCAAAAGAGGGTCTAGAAACATCAAAGGGTAAATTATGTTTCCCAAAAAGTTACATTTAAAAAATCTCAAACCTTCCATGGGAAAAAAATAAGGTCAACAAAATGAAAAAATCACACTGGCCATATAAATCCAGAGAAAATCACAAGAGGAATTTACGAAAAGACTGGAGAGGATGGTCTCAACATAACAAACACTGAGCAAAAAACAGAGGAACAGATCAACTTAAATACACTTGCAGGAAATGAGGCACAGGTGAGAATAATAGCACATGATCAAATGGTGAGAAACTGAGGCCACGTTTACACGTACATGGTTATTTTGAGACATTTCCCTTCGTTTGTGCCCTTCGTTTACATGCAATGGAGAATTCGCCTCTGAAAACAATTCTTTCTAAAAACTCCGGCCAGAGTGGAGATTTTGTAAAATTGTGTGCACGTTTGCATGTACACTGAGAAACTGAGTTTTAGGCAGTGACGTCACAGATGCGACAGAACTTGCACTGCGTCAAAAGTGTTTACATTTTCATTTGGCTTTGGTGATCATGGATGCATTCAGAGTCGCAGTCGCATTTATGTTGGAGCAAACCCTTTTCGTCTGTTTGCATTCGTCTGTCAGCTGCTCTATCATGTCGAAGTGTTGTTGCTATTTTCTGGATTCTGATTGGCTAACGTGGGCTTGAGCTTCTCGTTACACTGCCACCTACAGGTCTGGCATGCTCTTGACGGCATATATACACGGGTTCATGTAAACGAACACTTATCTGAAAAATGACAGGTGTGCACGATGTTATTTTTGAAAACGGAGAGGGTGAAATGTACGTTTATGAAAATAGCCGGCCACGTGTAAACGTAGTCTGAAATGAAACACAATGAGGGCCTCTAGTTGCCAAAACTAGCTCTTAAACCGATCAAGTGTGAACAGTCCTTTACCTCTCCATGGCAGTTTTGAAGTCCTCCGCGCCAGCCGCTGCTCCAAACACAGGCTTTCCATCGGCATCGACGTCAATCACTTCACTCAGTGTGCAGTCGGTGGTGCGCACAATGTAGCTGCATGCACCAGGAGCCGCAATCTCAACCTAATACGATATTGACACAGCGTTGCTGTAAAAACAGTAGTATCTTTAGAGTATGATGTGGTGAAATTAACTAGTACTGTACCTTGCAGCTGGCCTTGGGACCGTTGACAGCCCCGTTCAACGTATTCAAAGACTCTGTCTCATAGAAGTATTCATACTTGTTGAAGGGCTTGTATCTTTTGGCCACTCGAAGAAGCAGAGCATCTCATTTAATACACATTATTAACAAATGCGAAACTGCAGAAATAAATGCTGACATTTAATATTGAATTTAGATCATTACAACTGTAGGTTTTGCATGTACAGTAGATTCTGCAGAATAATTGTGACATACTCAAGCATGGTGCTCCTTCGTCCTGAGCTTCTGCAATACAAAACAAATGCACATTACTTAGATTGAATTAAAACTCAAGCGTTTGCACTGTAGTTACATCTGTAGTCAGGGATGAAAATGTTCAAAAACACCAACTTGAATGTATGTGTAATCTTTTAGTAGTCTAAATACAGCACTTTTAGAAAATGTAGGGACTGGGCTAAGAGTGAATCTGAATAAATAAAAATATCCGTGCTAAAGTCCCAAAACCTTCAGGCACCGAAAGACTGAATTTTACACACACACACACACGAGCCCTTCCCTCCCCCAACACACGAGGGAAGCTCCTGTTACGAGACTTTATAACCCATCGGAATGTCGCAGAATGTCTCTGAACAAAGAGACGGACATTTCTGTTGTGTAAAGACATAAAAACCATTAAATATATTTTGTTAAATGTATGCGTTTTTCCCCATGTCACAGTGAAATATCTTTGTTTGGCCACGGCATAAATAGACATTAGAAATACCTTCTTTATGCATTTTAAATACCTCTGTATTTTTCCTTTGACTTTCATTTGATGTGTTTGACACCTCTAAAATGCTCATGGAACGGGCTATCTGAATATGCACAGAGATATAAAGTAAAGTGTATTTTTAATAGGTTTTACCGCCATTGAAGATTCAAACTGTTAAACTATACACCCTCCTTGAACACACCCCTGTACCACGAGGGGCATGTTCTCCCAAACAAAGGACAATAAACCGAGGGTTCCCGCGTGCAACATCCATTCCCCGATTGGCCAGCCAACAGGAAGGGGATGGAATTCTACAAGGTGATAAATGTAGGAGCGCGGCTCCGCCCAACGCTCTCGAACTTTCCAGCACGTCAGAAACATGTAATTCACGCGGAGGTCCCCTCATCATATCCTGGATCTTTTCTTTACTTTCTAGCCTAAAATCTGTTTTCTGTATTCAACGTGTTTCACTTCCACGAAGTGAAATGACCTGAGCCGAACTATTTCCGTTAGTAACGTGACCTAAAAGTCTTCCGACCGCTGTTCAAAGACTCGCGCCGCATCACGTGACTCCACGGAACCAAGGACTCAGCTCACGCACGCAGCTAAACCATGCGGGCCGCACGCGCACGGAGAACAAAAGATCTGCCGTCCAAAACGCGGCTAGACCATGCAGGCCGCTCAAGGAACGCAGCAACACATGAGAGAACCCTTCCACATGCAAGTAAATTTGGGTTACCCTGTTTTCAGAGCATTAAGAATGTGTTTTCGTGTTGTTTCAGGAAAGTTGACTGTCTAGGTGAACGTAACCCTATTTCTCTCTCTCTTACCCGCTCTCACGCGTGTAATTTATCCATATCTCTATATCTCACACACTTTCTCGTTCATTGATGTCTTATTGTGTTGTTTATGTCCTTTTTGTTTGTAAATATATATATATTCCTGTACCGTAGTAAATATATAAGTAGACATGCCTTTATTAAATCCATTATATTCATTTTGATTGATGTTACTGTGTCTGCTCATACTCCAGGTCTCTGAAATGACTAGATCAAGCTACAGCTTTATAAATTAAAGATACTTTAAAGAGTATGTGTTTATAGGGCAGAAAACCCAGTTCTTCTGGCCAGAGAATTGCGTTTCCTGAAATCCTATGAAGTAAGATGATATGTGGGATTCCCCCAATATTAATCTGACAATTGAGCTAATTAAATTTTACCTGTCTGTAAAACGTGATCTATGCAATCAACTTGTAGTTGAAATGCAAGGATACACGTATGCATGCAGGTAAAAGGACAGATCCTCCCTTAGAGGGAGATTAAATTTAATGTAAGACTGATCTAATCCAAAATTGTATGAATAATGGTTAATTACCAATTATTAACTATGATATGCAAAATTCCCCACGGATTAGATCCGCCCCTTAGTCTTTACAAAATGGTGGAGAATGCAGGCACATTTTAAACTTGTTTTGAGCAAATCAGTTTTCAATCTATGTCTATATTGTGATTTAATATTGTACGTGCACCTCGGTTGAGCGAACGCTATGCGAACTCACCTTGACTGATTAAAGGCAAAAAGCCGTTTCAGTCCAGCGAAACTAAGAAGTAAACTGCAGTTTCATAGTTTCACAGTATTAAATTTGTCCTATAAAAGACGAAGAAACCTCTTTTAAAGACGACATTTTTAATATTAAACTCCCCTGTCCGAACGATGTTCTTCTCCCAGGGTGAAGACAAGATTTAGTGAAACGATGCTCTTTCACTATTCTTAAAAAGGCCTTCTATTATTATCGTTAGATTAACGATAAACTCCTGGTTTAAACATTGACGTAGCTACTCAATTGTATAAAACCTAAAGCATATTTAATCATAAGTGCTATTTGATAAATGTTATTTGGATCCGAACGACAGACGTATAATTCCTGTTGTCCCTATGTGTGTGTGTAGAAAAATCCTGCCACACCGTTTTGTGAAATATAGCACAGAAAAATCCAAAACATAAAAACATTTTTAATCATAAGTGCTATTTGATAGATGTTATTTGGATCCGAATGACAGACGTATAATTCCTGTTGTCCATATTAATGTGCGGAAATGAAGAAATCCTTCCGTGTACACGTGTCGAAATAGGAAAACCCGCCGAGGTTTAAAATGTATAAGTGAACACGTGTGAATCATAGTGCTAATTGTCGTATGTGGGAATCAAAAAACAGATGCCTAATTCCTGTTGTCCCTATGTGAGTGCGTAGAAAAAATCCTGCCACACCGTTTTGTGAAATATAGCACAGAAAAATCCAAAACATAAAAACATTTTAATCATAAAATGCTATTTGATCAATGTATTTGGATCCAACCGACAGACGTATAATTCCTGTTTTCTCATACACAGCGCAGAAAAAAAAAATTCCTGCAAGGCGTGTTAGAACATAGCACCAAAAATCCACTGAGATTTAGTTTGATAAGTGTGATCGCTACAGAAAACGAAGCGTCTGCACGCTCAAATTTGAATCACACATGGAAGCAGGCTGGTTGTTATTCCGCTGACAAACACTAGAGGGCAGCCCTTAGGCCTAAGTGCTTGACAGTCTCGAATTACGCACCGCCCCCTGACTTCATCCTGCATGAACGAAATGTCGCCCCCGTGTGGACACTAGTAACAAGGTCATCCTTTCCTAAACAATTTCTCTCGTCACAATTTCAGATTTTTCCAGTGAATTTCTGAAAGTGTTTCTCTAACTTTCAATGCATGTGCAAGTTCCAGTGTTACTAACATGATGTCACTCCTGACTGTGTATGCTTATTTTGAATTTGGTTCAAACCACATTTGAATTTAAATTCAAAAGTAAGTATTAGCAGTTTCTGATGACCACTTAGGAGGAGTGCGGCCCCCTAATGGCCTTCCCCTGCTAAGTCAGCTCATCTCGTACTTTCTACTCTTATTCTGTTTTGAAGTGGCTCTATCCCAGTTGGTTTATTTTGGTTATTATCACTGATACCTCACCGTAGTCGTGATCATCATCAAGTATAATGCCAACCTTTAATTTCCTACACTTATTCAAATTTGGTTTGGAACAAACAAATTTCACGATTAATTTGAATTAAGTCTCCTTTCCTGTTGGGAATGATTTTATGGCTTTATTTCTATATTTCCTTTTTCAAATTATTTTTAATAATTTTGATTTGATACGTTATGACAACTGTATCCCTACTATTCTAGAAGTTACTTAACATCTATGCATACGCTTGATTTGAATTGTATTTAAGCCAGTTTGAATGCAATCTAAAGCAAGTTCTCTGTCAGCCAGGTTGACCACTAAGAGGAAGTGGCCCAAACCCTTTGTGGCCCAAACGCTCCACTACAGCTTGCTTCCTCCTGTGCTCTTCCTGCTGCACTTAATCTCTTCTCCAAATGGAGGCTAGGTTGTTCTGATAATTAACATTGTCATAATTCCCTTTTTGTTTGTACCATAATTTTAGTAAAGCCGTTGCCCTTGATGATTTTTCTACAAAAATAGACACTCAATTTGATTTAGATAGAGAGAGCTTTAATTCACGTTGAGGTTCACTTGTCCTTCATCCTGTTTTGTGTTTGTAGGTAGAAATTTCTCTCGTGCTGTGGTGATTTGACAGTCATCTCTGCTTGGCGTCCAGCACGCTGGCTCGTCTGACCTGCGTCACCAGCGCTGACTGAGCACGAGTCTCGGACTTTTCTGTATCTCTCCGTTGGTGCGGCCCGCAAAACAACCTCACCAACTAGTCAAGTAGCGTAAGAGGGCGCACATCGGTACAGATATACGGAAGGGCCCGGGACACTGCTGTCAAGTGTTTGGGGAACGACAGAAAGACCAACCACAGTGCTGACTCCAACCTGAATGACCTTTCACCCCAGGCAAACTAGAAAAGGTATTAAATCCATCCACTTAGTATTGGCCACAGAATCTAGAGATTCCCCCGGTCACTGAAGTGTTTGGCTCCCTCCTCCTCTCCGAGCCATAAACCGCAGGCTTAGGCCTCCCCTTCCCCTGTAACACTCCCTATGTACTATTAACGCCATTTCATTACAAACCTTTCCATCTTTGATGGTTGCATGTTACTTCAAACTTTGCTATCTTGCCATTGCTCTTTTTCTGTTGTGCTCTGTTCCTTTCAGTTCACCTAGAGACAGAACCTATCTGAGACACCAAGGAAAGCTGAATAATAGTTTGACAGCCAAGCCGTTAGCATCAACAGGTTACCCCGAAGCTACCGCCACGTCAAAAAATTTTATTCAGGCCCATGCTGACCTACCCAAATTGTCCCACCGAACGGGTTAACTGTCTGCATCAGTTAACCAAAATTTTCATACACGGCATAGCCTGTATTATAGCTCGTTAAACGTAGAACAAACTTGCTTGGTCTCTCTGTGTGTGTTGTGTTCCTCTCGCCCACAGTCGAAACCAGTATGTTCCGGCCCTACAGTCCCACAACCGCTGGGACAACCTGGAGACATGGCTGAGACTCATGACACCTCCATTCCTGCCCAAGGTCACCAGCGACTCGGAGCTCCAAAGCCAAGAGCAGCGCCGACGTGGACAAGCTGATGGCGCACAAACCAAGCCAAAGCTCCCACGACAAAGACCGGCCAGACACGTCCAAACCCTCGCTTGCCAGCTCATCGCACAAGCACGTCTCCGTGAAAGGAGCCGCCTCGCCCTGGAGCACGAAGTTGCAACGCTAAGGATGCAAGCCGAGGACGACAACGACCCCGAGCTACAGAAGGAAGTGGAAAGACTTCAAACTGCCCTGTCTGATCTTCATCGGCACACAGACCGAAGAGAGCATTCAGAGAAAACAACCAGAGTGGTACTCAACGAGAAACTCAGACAAAAGTGAAGCCCCCTTTGCAAAGAGCAGAGGCTGAACTAAAAGAGACTCAAAAGCCAGGGCCTGCGGAAAAAAAAAACCCGCAAGAGGCCCGCGATACCATCCACAAGCTCGTTCAGCAGAGACTGAACTAAAGAAAGAGACACTAAAGCAAAGGCCTGTGTAAAACACTTACAAGCGGCCCGAGCTGAAATCCATGAACTCATTCAGCACAAAGACAATATCAAATGCGAAATTGACATTGTTCACAGAGAGCTGAAACACTTATAGACTACAGAATGACCGGGAAGGGGAAACGCACACCACAAAGTTTCCCCTTGACCAGCTGGTCCGCACCTGTCAGCCTACAACCCAGAGCTAAAAAGGGGGGGTGAAAGCCCACTGTTCAAAACATCACCAGCCAGCCCACAAGAACCCCCGTCAGCAGCGAGGGGAGAAGAGCCTTTCCAGGAGAGCCCCTGCTACTTAACAACGGCAGGGCTCCCAAAAGACTTAACAAGCTGGCGAGAAACCTCCCTACGTTCACTCCGAACCCTGCAGGAGGCCACAACGTGCACGCCTACCTACAAGACATTGACTTTCACTTAAAAACTGTTACCAACGTCACCGCGTGGGACAGATTATCCGAAATCTGCACCCCACAGTGAGTCATCACCTAGGCTCCTGGCCTGCCCACATAGCATGACTACTCAACAGCTATGAGAAGCTTACAACAAGTAAAAGACTGTATCCGAAAAGACTTTGACAACCCCCACGATATACTCGGTCTCTGAACACTGTTCAAAACATCACCAGCCGAGACCCTGGAGTCGCTGAAAAGCTTCTTCACAAAGACTTTCCTGACATCCTATGCCTGAGCGTAAGACCTACAACAGGCACACAGAGCAAACTGTCACAAAGTGACAGCAGCACACAGCCACCACAGCTGACAGCTGCACAGCCTGAGTGAGACAGCACAGTTTCCCACAGCTGGGTCCAAAACCCCAATGATTTTGAACTGCAAAACCAGAAGACACTGCACGAACACAGTGCAAGACTCTGCTAAAAGGGTCCCTGATCAGCATAGGACATAGAACTTTTAAAAGTAGATGAAAAGTTGTGCTCAAAGAGACGCAAGAATTTGAACTTTACTGATTTAAAGAAAATCTTGAATGGCTCACCTGTAAGCCTCACCTGCCAACAGACTATGCACGACTCTTTTAAAAACAAATATTTGCGACATACTGGTTGAAATGACACTGCTAGACATTAGTTTCTATGACAATGACGGGTTACAGAAAATGCTAGCTCCAAATAGGGCATACGTCACTGCGACGTCAGAGTTAAAAACAAAAAAAAGAACCACCACAGTTTTAAACTACTGTTAACCTACGGGCGTGCTTTTGATCGTTGCGATCCAACCAGAACACAACGTGCAATACACATCTTTGATCGCTGGCCTGTCTAAATGCAGATAAAACGATAGCTGGAATTGACATCTCTACTCTAAGTAAAATAGCCTTAGATTTCCAACTAAAAAGTAAAAGTAGCATGTTCAGCAGTAAAAGCGTAAGTCTGTTTGACAAAGAAACCTCATCTCAGCAGCTTGTAAACTGTACCGATATCTATTATGCTTTGATTAAAAGGAAATCCAAATGGTAGTATGACTAAACCTGTGTCTAACAAAGAAAGCTCAGGACAGAGTTATATCTAGGTAGACCTGGGTGTCTACAAATGTAAAGGCCTTACAAATTATTGTTAGATTGATGTAATTCACCTAAATTTTTCTGCTGCATCTACAAGCAGAGAGCTACCTAGCGATCAAAACTGTTACTCGCTGAGAAGTCAGCATTCGTGCACGAGAGGGACGTAACCATATATGCTTAGACAAGCTTTGACTTACAGCAAATCTATTTCCTTACTCTGTAAACAAATAGAATAAGCTACGTAAACTAAAGAGAAGAGTTAGCTAATTAGCTAATGCCAAAACTCATCTGCATTTTACTTAATGTAACACCAAGTCCTAGAAAGACTTAAAATATAGTTGCATCCTGTTAACCCGTTTAAACATGCATAATTCATGTAAAATGTACAGACATTCTTTAGGAACTGTTGAATTGTCTGACATGCTCTGGTTCCCATGACAACGCCTTGTCACAGGAAGTGCTAACTTGTGATGTCACTTTGTAAACAAACCAGCCTAGGTGCCTAAGCTAACCTAGCATCCCTCCCGCTTACGCTAAGCTAAACTAACATATCATCTAGCTAGCTTTCGCTACGCTAACCTAACCTAGCCTCCATCCAGCTTAGGCTAAGCTACATAATAACTCCTACAGTTAGCAGTTAGCATAATTTACTTGAGCCCTTAATCACCAGTTGTGTTCACACAATGCAAACTATTCTAGAATGTTTTCTTTAACACCAGTTAGGGTTTCTAATTATTCACTTTCCGTGTTTACAATTCTTTGCAGCTAAAGTTCACCTTCACTAGTGTAGGCATCGTCCTTGCTAACCGTCGAAGGCTAACTTTGCAGATGCCCTGTTAATTAAACTTACGTTTAACTACATGTAAACTGTGTAGCTAGAGAATAATTCATATAGCAATAGGAATTTTCATCGGCAGGTGACTAAACCGATCATTCCCGGTGTTTTGATGACTTTATTCCCTTTTGCTTTAAGAGAAGAAAAAAAAAAAAAATATATATATATATATATATATATATGTATATATATTTTTTTTTCTTTTTTTTTTTCTTTTCTTTTTTTTCTTTTTTTTTTTTTTCTCTCTCTCGTTAATTCTTTCATTTCTTTGACTTTGATAATAATAGCAGTCAGCCATTCCCTTGGCTATTCAGTCATCTATATGATCTAATTTAATTTCCTCTCTTGTTCAAATGTGGTTCCATTTCCCATAGGGCTCAGAAAGGAAACAGAGACACCCTTATTTGTTATTTTGGCTTAGTTTCAACCAGTGCACTCATTTTCGTGACCCTGCAGCACAAGTAATTTCAACAATTTACTAGGGCACAACAATAATCCTGAAGATTGATAATAAGCAGAATTTAAATAAGAAAGCTGTCCGTTTCCCTCTTATCCTTCACTTCGTCAAGCCGTAGTGACCCCCCCCCAGTTACGTCCAGAGAAATAATTAAGTCATAAGAACCATCTCATGTCATTTATTTCATCTCGGCTATGCCCTCTCCAGGAAATACTCTAAGAACCACACAAGTCTTAGCCTACTAACGCTCACACCTAAGCTTATAAGGACACAAGAGACACTTAGCTTTGTGCTAAATATCTAGCGAACCCATTAAGCAGTAGTTCTGAACTTTTAGGGCCATGCACTAGTCACTCACCACAAGTGTGCCAAAATGTCACAGAGCCCCTGCTTAGCCTGACCTCAACAGCCTAGAGAGGAACCCCTCTCGACCTGCCACTGGTCAGCACAAGTCTGAACACACATCAGACGAAAACAGTGCTGCCATGTCCGAGACAGCCAAGAGCCTGAAGTTGCTTAAAGAGCTTCTTCACAAAAGACTTTACAAAGACAACAAGAGGGACAAACACGACATCCTATGCCTCAGCATAAAACCTGCAACAGGCACACAGAACACTGCTTGTCAACAACAGACCACAGAGCTAACACAGCTGACAACTTCCCACGACTGGGACCACAATCCCAAAAGACCAAGAAAGCTGCTTTGTCTGTCTCCGCAAAGAACTACACAAGACCGGCCCTAACCGCCCGTCGATCACCACACCAGCCCCGACGCCAAAACTCCTCGGGCACATGATCAAACAGGGTATGGCCCGGAAACTCTTTGAAAGACTCTGAGAAACAAAATCGAACTCTTACATCTCAAACATGCGAGCTGACTGTGCAGTCATACAGCCAGAACGACATCCGGCTCAAACAGGTAGCTCCCTTTCACCTGACAATTGGTTCTTTTAGTCTGAAACACCCTGTGTACATCTCACAAATGGACACTTACCCCTTTCTGATTGGCAAAGATCTGCTAGAGCGCTTTGAGCCTTTACTAGACTTCAAACACCTGACAGTCTGGGCCCAAGTTCAAGAACCCCTCCCCCCTCCAGTCACACAGGTTACCAAAGCCAGACTGGCCGGTCTTAGAGGTAACGAGAACTACAACAAAGCCAGACTCTAAGGTCACAGAGTTCATAGAACTCCAGCAGCCATCCAGGGGTACACAGCCTCAACACCAAGTCAAGGTTCAAGTTCGCTACCATGCACCTTCCAGCTCGCCAAAGACCATAACAACTTCATGAACATTGGGAGTCACCACCACTTAGACCCCTCCAACCACCCTAGCACGCTGTCTAGACCCACCGACAACCGGTGCCCCAAACACCCGCTATGCACCTGGCACATGCTGCGTGCACAAGACAACATTCAGCGTTCTGCACTTGATGCCATCACTGCGCCACAGCTTGTGGTGCCACAGTGCAAAAGGGGGGGTCATGCACATGTGAATGTATGCTCATGACGCAGCACCAGAGACACTTGCAAGACACCGAAGCAAGTGGCATACAGGCATCCTCAAAGCGAAGTCCCAGCCAACCAAGGACGACACTCGCCAAATTTTTATTTTTTTTCCTCCCTTTCTCTCTTTCTCTCTCTCTTTCACTTTTACCAGGATGCTGCTGTGCTTCGCCATCCTGTGCCTCCAACCAACCAGAGAGCAGCCGCAATCGGACATCTCACCAGGTCCGGCACCAGTCATCGTCCTAAAGGAACCACCAGGACTCCTCATCACCAATGACCGGACCCACACTCAGAAAGTGTACGTGCCACCTGATCCTCGCAACGTCTACAGAGCACACTACCCCAGCGCAACGACACAATACAGCTGGGTAGATGCCCGATGGACAGAGGACTTAAGCCTCGTGCAAACCGTGCTGGCCTCCGCCATCACCACGCCAACTGACTCTCTACAAATACACCTTGCCTACTCCCTGGGTAGTGCCATCCCACTCTGCGTCGACCACAAGCAGAGAAAAGGGGGTTTTCTCCTGAACTTGCCCATCCTAGAGTCAAGCCGAAGCTCAAGAACATTGTCAATGTCAGATTTTGAAAAGTAACACTCACTTCAAGATATGCACGCTGGACGTGGATGCCTCACACGACAGCGACACAAAGCTGCCCCAGCTCCGAATCCGCACATGTGCACATTGACCAAAGACGTTCAGTATCTCTGCCCCTAACAAACCTTTCCTCACAGACAACACTGACGGAATCTGCGGGCTGCAGATCAGCGGCACACGCTGCCCTGCTAAAGCCAAGCCTCGCACTCAGGTCACCGAGACCCACGCAGAGATTGTAGGTGAAAGGGGGACTCCTTAACACTCCTGTGCGCACAGCCACTGACGACCAAAATGACACTGACACCTGTGTCACCTTGCTCGACCAGAGCGTGTAATCCAAGCATCAAAGGTGCCATCCTTCACCTCGACGACCTGGCATCGTATCCTCTTCCAAGCGAAGAGCACCAATCAGAACTGACCTTGTTCCCATCGACATAGCCCTCCAAGCTGTGTCTCAACTGCCCGCCTTAACTGCCTCACCTGTTGTCCAATCCTGGACTGCAGCTGATCCTGCGCTGGGTACCTCTACGGTAATCAACCACACCCTGACACTTGACTTTCAATCAGGAGGCTCAACGAGATGCGAAAATCTACAGCCAAGCTCACGGGGCCCTCAGGAAGAGGGTACCACGCCGGAGGCTGCGTCAAACTTAATCAAGCTGAGCCCTCAGCCTCGGCTCGAGAGCACCTGCTACCCTATCATCATGATTCACCTGTCATCCGTCCACTGTGATGGTTGTTGTCCGATTAAGTCCACACAGGGACTTCATCGGACAAAAAGGGGGATATTGTAGGGACTGGGCTAAGAGTGAATCTGAATAAATAAAAATATCCGTGCTAAAGTCCCAAAACCTTCAGGCACCGAAAGACTGAATTTTACACACACACACACACACGAGCCCTTCCCTCCCCCAACACACGAGTGAAGCTCCTGTTACGAGACTTTATAACCCATCGGAATGTCGCAGAATGTCTCTGAACAAAGAGACGGACATTTCTGTTGTGTAAAGACATAAAAACCATTAAATATATTTTGTTAAATGTATGTGTTTTTCCCCATGTCACAGTGAAATATCTTTGTTTGGCCACGGCATAAATAGACATTAGAAATACCTTCTTTATGCATTTTAAATACCTCTGTATTTTTCCTTTGACTTTCATTTGATGTGTTTGACACCTCTAAAATGCTCATGGAACGGGCTATCTGAATATGCACAGAGATATAAAGTAAAGTGTATTTTTAATAGGTTTTACCGCCATTGAAGATTCAAAGTGTTAAACTATACACCCTCCTTGAACACACCCCTGTACCACGAGGGGCATGTTCTCCCAAACAAAGGACAATAAACCGAGGGTTCCCGCGTGCAACATCCATTCCCCGATTGGCCAGCCAACAGGAAGGGGATGGAATTCTACAAGGTGATAAATGTAGGAGCGCGGCTCCGCCCAACGCTCTCGAACTTTCCAGCACGTCAGAAACATGTAATTCACGCGGAGGTCCCCTCAGGGGATCAGATCATATCCTGGATCTTTTCTTTACTTTCTAGCCTAAAATCTGTTTTCTGTATTCAACTTGTTTCACTTCCACAAAGTGAAATGACCTGAGCCGAACTATTTCCGTTAGTAACGTGACCTAAAAGTCTTCCGACCGCTGTTCAAAGACTCGCGCCGCATCACGTGACTCCACGGAACCAAGGACTCAGCTCACGCACGCAGCTAAACCATGCGGGCCGCACGCGCACGGAGAACAAAAGATCTGCCGTCCAAAACGCGGCTAGACCATGCAGGCCGCTCAAGGAACGCAGCAACACATGAGAGAACCCTTCCACATGCAAGTAAATTTGGGTTACCCTGTTTTCAGAGCATTGAGAATGTGTTTTCGTGTTGTTTCAGGAAAGTTGACTGTCTAGGTGAACGTAACCCTATTTCTCTCTCTCTTACCCGCTCTCACGCGTGTAATTTATCCATATCTCTATATCTCACACACTTTCTCGTTCATTGATGTCTTATTGTGTTGTTTATGTCCTTTTTGTTTGTAAATATATATATATATTCCTGTACCGTAGTAAATATATAAGTAGACATGCCTTTATTAAATCCATTATATTCATTTTGATTGATGTTACTGTGTCTGCTCATACTCCAGGTCTCTGAAATGACTAGATCAAGCTACAGCTTTATAAATTAAAGATACTTTAAAGAGTATGTGTTTATAGGGCAGAAAACCCAGTTCTTCTGGCCAGAGAATTGCGTTTCCTGAAATCCTATGAAGTAAGATGATATGTGGGATTCCCCCAATATTAATCTGACAATTGAGCTAATTAAATTTTACCTGTCTGTAAAACGTGATCTATGCAATCAACTTGTAGTTGAAATGCAAGGATACACGTATGCATGCAGGTAAAAGGACAGATCCTCCCTTAGAGGGAGATTAAACTTCTAAAAAAGACTGATCTAATCCAAAATTGTATGAATAATGGTTAATTACCAATTATTAACTATGATATGCAAAATTCCCCACGGATTAGATCCGCCCCTTAGTCTTTACAAAAACTACAGACTGGTATACATTCTTCCATTCATTGTTAAGTCATTTGAATGAGCTGGACAACAACCAGTCTGGTTTCAAAAGTGGACACTCAACTGAGTCTGCCCTGCTCTCAGTTATTGAAGCTCTGAGACTGTCAAGAGCAGCTTTCAAATCCTCAGTTCTCATCTTTCTGCTGCTTTTGACACAGTTAACCACCAGATCTTCCTATCAATCCTCAAGATGAAGAGCATCTCAGGAACCGCAGAACTCAGGAGTCCTTCAGGGTGTCGTGGAGGGGTGAGGTGCCTCAGGGCTCGGTGCTGGGACCGCTTCTCTTCTGCATCTACATGTCATCACTAGGATCTGTCATTCAGAAACATGCTTTTCCCATCACTGCTATGCTGATGACACACAACTCTCATACCTCTCATTCCAGACAGATGATCCAACGGACATTTGCACCACCTTCAACTCAACCTTGTGTAAACAGAACTACTCGTGGTCTCGGCCAACCCAACACTTCAGCACAACTTCTCCATTCAGCTGTAGGCTCATCATCCATAACTCCTCTCAGGACAGCCAGGAACCTTGTAGTGATTGATGATCAGTTGAACTTCACAGATCCCACTGCTAGAACTGCCCGGTCCTGCAGATTTGCCGTATACAACATTAGGAGGATCAGACCCTTCCTATCAGAGCTACACAACTCCTGGTCCAAGCTCTTGTTCTCTCCAGACTGGACTATCGTAATGCTCTCTCCTTCCAGTATCAGTCAAACCTCTGCAACAGATCCAGATGCTTCAGCAAGAGTGTCTGTATCGAGCCGAAGAGACGCACGTCACTCCTCTCCCTGTAAACTTGCACTGGTGGTCAATCGCTGCTTGATTGTTTCTATTATTCTCCTCATTTGTAAGTTGCTTTGGTTAAAAGTGTCTGCTAAATGATTAAATGTAAATGTTAAATGTAAAGTTCTTTATTGCAATGGCATTCATAAACAAGAAAAACCTGCCAATGAAGTGAAGTGATTGTAGTGCTTAGCACATCATAATTTTTTTTTTAAATCATAATTATGACTTATGTCATAAATTTTTAATCTTATACTTAGACTTGGATCATAATTGACATAATTATGAGATAAAATGACTTTTCTCTTATAATTATGACTTATTCTGTATAATTATTATTATGACTTAGTATGTCAATTTCGACTTTTTATGTCATGATTTTGGCTTTTCAATCTCAAAATTATGATTTAGTATGTCGTAATTTCACTTTTTTTTTTTTACCTAACTTCGACTTGTCAAAACTGATATAAAAAGTCACAATTATTAATATGTCAGAATTATGACTTTTTATGTAATAAGTTCTACACTTATCTCATAATTATGACTTGCAAGTTTTTGCTTTTTTACTTTTTATGTCATAATTACTATGTATAATTATTATTATATAACTTAGTATGTCAATTTTTACTTTTTATGTCATGGTTTGACTTTTCATTCTCAAATTTCTTTGTCATAATTAAGATATACTAAAGCATGATTCTTTATATCATGTAGTGGAAATGGGCTTCCATATGGATTTCATATGCATCTCAACAATGTATCCTATGGAAATAAAACATTCTCCGGTATTTTAATTATTTAAACAAAGCAAAAATGATACACAGAATATTTAATGTGTTTTAAGGACAAATCTCACTTAATGTTATATACATGTCATTTTGCATCTTCAGTAAATGTATTTTATGACTTGTACTGGAAAAAATACAGAGTAAGAAAATCCCTTTTTGCAGTGCGAATATTTGAGGGGAAAAAATTTACAAGTCGTCAGAAACTAATTGTGAAATTTCTATTTGTGCTTCTCAGAATGAGCGGCCGGAGAGATACTTACTGGACATGGCGACGGTCAAAAGCAGCAGAAGACGGAGGTTATTGCCAACCATGATGACTTCTTGATGACTGAACATTTCTTCTCTTCACAACCTCAGTTTTCAGGACATTTATAGTAAAACAAACTCATGTGTGCAATGAATGCTTGTTCATTTCAGTCCTTACTCCAAAGTTCATTCATAAGTTGTAGAAGAATAAAGCAGAGCCAAGTTTGAGATTGATTTTGCAAAGTCACCGACAGCACAAACAGACATGCTAATAGGCTCACCTTTTATTTGCTCAGTTTATCGCTTCAGTGCATTATTGATTTAAGTGCACTGACTCAATCAGAGGACAACAAAACACAGTGTGTGCAACTTCTCAGTCTTGCTTAATCTATATGTATATATTCATGTTTAGATCTGCAAAATTAGTTTTAAATAAACAAGGACTTTGTGAGAAACAGAAACTCCTCATGTGAATTATGCTGATCTGAACTAATACGAGGAAAATTCTGCTGCAAGAAAAAAATTAAAGAGTCTATTTAGAATTCAGAAACCCTTGTTATAGTGACACCGGTGGCCGTCAGGTGATTCCTTATTCCACACGGAAATGAACATGATATAATGAACATGATTCAAAACCACAACATACTCACACATTTTTGTTCTTAGAAGTAAAAAAAAGTTGAAAATACCTTTGCAGTGATATACTGTAAACGAACATCCCGATGCGTCTACGCCGCAGAGAGCGACGGATATGTTTGCACCAGCTCTGCGATTCACCGGCATCATGTCGACAAATGAGGTCATTAATAGTTGATTATGATTTCACTTTTCTAACTTTAGTGAGAGTGTAATGTTGCTGTTCGAGCATAAACAACATCTGCAAAGTTACAAAGCTCAAAGTTCAATGCAAAGGGAGATATTTTCTTTTACAGAAATTGTTTCAACAAATGACTGGTAGGGACTACAATGAGCTTCTTCCCAGGTTGGTGACATCACAAACCCTAAAATTTACATATCCCCGCCCCTGGAAACATGCAACACAGGGGGCGGGGCCATGCTGGGCTGCTTTAGAGAAGAGGAAGAGTTTGATTTTACACCCCGGAAATAGTTTGTCCTAAGGCTGGCGAACTTAGAGAGGTTAAAATGTATTTTTAACACTGTTACTGAACATTAACGTCAATTATTACTTGTAGTTGTGTTTTCTATTAACACTATTTGCTATGATAGCTATGATGTAAAGCTTTGCCTCCGCTAGCCTGCTAACTAACATTACAGTATTGATGTAGTGTTCACTGTAGCTTTTGTAAGCTCTTGATTTTGTTAGACCGTTCACCACCCCTTAGGAAAATAAACCATCGTTTTGTGATCGATTACTGTTTGTATTACCATCGTTTTCCGACAAGTACCATGATTAAATGGTGTATTACATCATGTAAAATGTATAAGAGAAAATTTTTAAAAAAACACCACTCTGAAACGTCCTGTGAAATCAGTGCTTGCAAAAGCAGTGCTTGAAATCTGTTCTGCACAATCCTCTTGTTCGTTAACACTGTCAGGGGCTGAATCGGGCTCAATATGGTTTGAAATAGACGCCACAGTTAATGTTTACATCGGAGTAGAGATTGCGGTTATGAAGGGGTGGGACAAAGCGCTGTCAATCACAACACACTATTAATAGTCTGACTTTGGTGGCCAACTAGTTGTCAACATAATTTTATAATAACGAAATAAAACTGGAAACAACTGTTTAGACTCTAAACTTTAGAGTCATACTTATAAGTGAAAGTTAATTCCCCATATAAGAGTTACGTTGAGTTACAAGAGTTTTATGTTCTAGAACAAAACGTCAAAGTATCCACCTTATTCTTCGCCCATTCTATTTCCCATGATTCATAGCGGGTTCAACTGACTAAACGGTTTTCTACTTCCGTTTGAAGTGTTTGTTTACATATGAAGAGTTCAGATGCAAAAGCCTCTAAGCGCCATTTGAAATTTTCTTCTAGAATGATCATTTTTATCAAGCTTGTATATTTAAGGTCAGTAATTTCACTTAAATGGCAATGAAGATTACCTATTAATTGTCATTTAAGTGAAATTACTGAACTTAAATATACAAGCTTGATAAAAATGATCATTCTAGAAGAAAATTTCAAATGGCACTTAGAGGCTTTTGCATCTGAACTCTTCATATATGCTAGCACTCTAGTCGAGACATTAGAAAAAAATCAGTCTACACCTGTGTTTTATATTTAATATGAGCGAAATACACATGTGACATGACAACAAATCTTTAACTTTTAGGTGGCAAAATATTTTTTTAGTAATTCTATGAATGACACTGCGCAAAACAAAAGTAATACTAACCGGATGAAGAAGGGTCGGCCTCCACAGAACATAAAATATTCTTTTTATTTTATTTTCCATGTTCACATTTATGAGGGAAAAAAACTGTTATGGACGTGACAGTTTTACGGACATGACCGCTCTGAAAGCGACTTTAAAGGTGCCCTAGAATGTGAAATTGAATTTATTTTGGCATAGTTAAATAACAAGAGTTCAGTACATGGACATGACATACAGTGAGTCTCAAACACCATTGTTTTCTCCTTCTTACTTAAATCTCGTTTTTGAAAATGTTTGGATGTACAAATGAACACAAAGGTATTTAGTTCCTTCATCCGAGCCTCTGAAGAAACAATGGCAGACCTGCCAACCTTGAAAAACTCTTTTTTGAGTAGCAACTTACTGATTTATTGTCGAAGTTCTGGTTCATGAACATGGCGGCATGCACACGGAAAAAATGTGCCATTACCACTGTCTTTGATGTCATTTTGGCTGGTTGGGCATCAGTATAGTGTATCGTTTTGTTCAAATGCTTACCAATCACTTCACCTGGTCATAGGACATAGTCATTTCCCCACTCACCACCATATTTAGTTATTCAACATATAAATCCACTATGAAGGAAGCAAGAACATTTTTAATGAAAAGACATGCATTACATCACTCACTCACATTCACTTCAACTTGGACATTTGACAAAAGGGAAGTGAAAATTCAAAAAGTTTTATGACCCTTATCATAGACTTTCAACATCATATAAATAACTCAAAATCACAAAAGAAAATATGTCCTTTTGAAAATTGACAACTGGCAAACTATTGAAAGATAAAATTACTGAAGCTGTGCCATGTCCTTTCTAAATAAACATTTTACTGTTGAGATTTATCTCTTGTGGCAGTGACAGCTGCTCTAGACTGTTTTGCCTCATAGGTAGCGGACTTGGCCTTCCTGAGAAGTCTGTCGCTGAAGCCCTCCATGTGGCAGACAGTCCACTTAGCAGCCATGCTCACCTTTTTCATAACCAAAGCACTGATCATATCAGTGCTCAGGCTGGCTCTGTATTGGGTCTTGTTCTTGGTAACAAGACTGAAAACCCTCTCACAGTCAGCATTGCTATGGAATATTACTAGTATTCCAAGCATGACTGCTGAGAGGTTGGCGAAGACCTCCTGGCCTCCCCTCTTCAAAAGGCTGATGTCTCTCCAGGCCTCATCAATACGTTTCCTGAGGATGCTGGAATCAAAGCTGGTGGTTTGATACATCCTGAACTCATCCTCTACCTGATCCACTGTTACACTGTCCGGCAAAATAGAAGGAAAGCGGCTGATGAAGAAGTCAACAGAACAGAATTTCACTGATAGCCTCTTCTCTATGTTGGCCACAACAGCATGCATAAGCAACTCATCTCCAAATGGAAATTTGGAAAGCATGTAGTCAGCTGCAGATGAAAAGAACTTCCTGACATCCCTATAGAAAGGCTTCAGCTCTAAGTTACCCTGGCTTTGGATAACAACTTGGGTCTCATGCCCAATTGAGAGTTCCTCATCAGGCAGCTGCTTTTCACTTGTGATGGTTGGCCTGATACCTCTACCAATTTCATTCAACATAGTGATCACATGCTCAGGCTTACAGAATGAAAGCAATATCTTTTGCAGTTGCAGCTCCAAAGTTGGAAGCAGGATATGAATGCATGGCTCCTCTTTTTGAAGTATTTGGTTGCTGATGTCAAAAACTGGTATGACCCTCTTCAGAAAGAGTGAATATACTTTTGACATAGGGTTGGTGAGGAACTGAAGTACCTTCTCAGGTTTTGTCAGATCCTTTTTCTCTTCTTTCTCGGTTCTTTCTCCCTTTTTTCTTTTTCTTTTGCAGCTCTTTTTCCAATTTTGTTTTGCTTGAAGAGGAAATTTGTTAGGTCAAACTCTGCAGCAAGGTGTGCAGGAGCTTTAGGTTTCTGGGTAGGACCAGGTGGAGGTGCAGACAGTTTTGGTTGGATGGAGGAGAGCTTGGGCTGCACTTTAGCTGGCATGCTGGTAGAGGTTGTAGACAGCTTTGGTAGGATAGAGGAGAGCTTGGGCTGCACTTTAGCTGGAATGCTGGTGGAGGTTGTGGCTTTAGGTTTCTGGGTAGGACCAGGTGGAGGTGCAGACAGCTTTGGTAGGATAGAGGAGAGCTTGGGCTGCACTTTAGCTGGCATGCTGGTGGAGGGTGTGGCTTTTGGCTTCTGTGTAGGACCAGGTGGAAGCTTTGCCAGATTGGAGGAACCTGATAACTTTGTCCTCTTTTTCTTCCCTGCATCTACCTCACTACCAAAGAAAACCGTAAGAGCATCCCACTGTTGCAGTTAACGGTTCACACACTGCCCCAGAGACAGCCATCTTGTGGAGGCCAGCTTGAGGATCTTCCTCACCTCTGTGTCACACATGATTTGAATATCACGTAGGTTCGACTTTCTCTTGCTGCTTTTGTCTAGATAGTAATAGATGGTAATGAGGAAGTCTTTGATGTTCACACTAAGCTGCCTGGATGCCCTCTCTGCAGCTAGCTGCATCAGGTGGCAGGGACAACCAACTAGGTAGATATGTGGATGTTGTGCCTTCAAAAAAGCCACTACACCTTTCCCCAAACCTTGCATAACTGCATCATTGTCAGCTGCAAGGCTGACACAATTTGACCATGGTATGCCTCTCTTTGTCAGTTCACCATCAAGCAATTCAAATATTGCTCTCCCAGTAGATTCTCTTATCTCACTATCAGGAAACATCTTCTTAAAGGGTACCTATTATGGCATTTAAAATGTTCCTAATATTGTTCTGGGAGTCCCCAACAACAGTTTTACAAGCATGAAATGACAAAAAACACTTTTGTTGTCTTATAATATGCATTTATTTGTACCTGATTTGCTCACCGACTCCCATATGAATCGTTTAGCGAGTCATTTTTCCAAACCCAGCCTTTGCGTGACGCTAATCTGCGGTGATATGTTAGCTACCATAGCCCAAAGGAGTGTCACCGAGCCGACGGGGTGTCATTGATTGTTGCGATAAATCTTACCCAGATACAATAGTGCTATTTTCTGATTGGCTAACAACACCAGACGAACAACACCAGAGGAGACGCGCTTGATTCCTGCCGGTTCCATAGTGAGAGCGGCGCGCGGCCAGAGTTTTGGGCGCTGCGGCATATTAAATATATTACAAATAGTTTTTCAGCGTGAGAAATACAATGTGTGGCGGGAGAGCGTGACAAAAGACAGAAATGAGTGACTGTCACGCTCAATGCGTGACACTTGAGAGCCCTGCACATATTTCAATACAATTGACATTGAAGACCTAGAAGCTGCGCTGTGCGTACACAACACACAAAATTATTGAGCATGCTACATAAAAGCAACAATTTATAATATTAATAATACTTACAGGTTGTGATTCGGAGGAGGAAGCTGATCCAAATAAACTCGGTACTGAGCCTTCCTTCAATATCAGCCGGCTCGCGAATCCATATTTGAAAGCATTTATGTTTGTGAAGCAATCATCTTCAAAATGACGCGAACACAGCAATAACGTCGGGCTATACATCTGTGGTATACCGGTAGTTGAATATGAACTGTAGCCACTGATTCTTCAAATGCTCGTCTCTGGGCAGATGAAAAAATGTCGCTTTTGCGTCGCACTTCAAAACACAGCGTCTCGTCGCCATTATGTTTTCACGTCTCCCTGGCTTCTACGAGTACGAGCGCAATGAGTGGGCGTATCTTATTCAAATAACTTGTACAAGTGACGTACGAAAGTTAGAGAAAATGCATTGTTCGTCTATCGATTCATATCAGCGACTCAGAGTCGACTCTTACTTTTGAGAGACAATAACTTTGTCTACGGTGAACTTTCATATTTAAAAATTTGCAGGATGTTTTCGTTCACTTAGATCTATGTTACACACTACATGAAAGGTAATTTTCAAAATTCCATGATAGGTACCCTTTAAACAGAGGTCCGGCATGGTCTGCAGCAGCTAATGGCAAGTTGTGTTCTACAATGAATGTAGTGTAAAGGGTTTCTGCGCGGATTGGTCTCAAATCCTGTGGTTGTACGAAGAATGAGTTAATTCTAGGCACTGAGTCTGTAGCAGCCACATTTTTTAAATGTTTTTTGCCTTCCACATGCCGTCGACAGTCTGCAAAAAAACATACGTACACACACTCTAAAGCCTCTCTTCGTAATTTTAGGGTAGACTGTAAAAGTGATTAGGCAAAACTATGATTTCACCGGATTCTAAAAATATCGCTTGCTCTGCACTACTACGCTATACTTTTTTCAGTACACCTGCTTAAATTTTTTTTCATGATCAATATTTCATTGTATGTGTGCTTATATGAACTGATATCCATAAATGAATTGCATTCAACTGTTTAATTAAACGGGAACCAACCATATATATGATAGCTACATTATTACCTGTAGCTCCTTGGTGGCCAATGTCAAAATCATAATTACACAAAGTGCAAAAGGCATGATTGGGCAGTTTAGAGGGGCGGAGGCATGGCCACTGCTCTTGATATTTTGTCAGGATTATATTCTGGCACAGACTCGCTTCTTTTTAGGTTTGCTGCCTTCTCTCTCCCTGTCAGTGTCCTCGTCTGAAGCCATTTTGATTAACTGCAAGGTGCGAGCGGATGCACGCACACACACACACCTCTTAACATCATGTAGGCCATCTGTCTGCCATAATCTGTTCCTATATACAATACTATAAGATTTTTAGTGATGTGTAGCCCAGGTCACTTATGATCTCTATAATGACCTTACCCCCCTACAGTAGCCTACAGTCTTATAATACTTCTATCCACCTTATTCTTCGCCCGTTCCATTTCCCATGATTCATAGCGGGTTCAACTGACTAAACGGTTTTCTACTTCCGGTTGAAGTGGGTTTTTTTTACATAAAATGCTAGCACTCTAGTCCAGACATTATAAAAATATCAGTCTACAACACATGCGTTTTATATTTAATATGAGCGAAATACACATGTGACATAACACAACAAATCTTTAACTTTTAGGTAGCAAAATATTTTTTAGTAATTCTATTAATTACACTGCGCAAAACAAAAGTATTTAGCCTACTAACCGGATGAAGAAGGGTTGGCCTCCACAGAACATAAAATATTATTTTTATTTTATTTTTCGTGTTCGCATTTATGAGAAAAAAAAAACAATGTTACGGACATGACCGCTCTGAAAGCAACTTAAAAACTTTCACAGAGATCATAAACAGAAAGCACAAAGCCTTTCTTTAAAGTGAATTTCGTTTTTTATTAATTGTATCTTCATTTTAATCAATGTTTCATCTAGTGCTGCCGCGATTAGTCGACGTAATCGACCATGCAAATTAGTCGACGGCAATTTTTTTAGTCGACGTGTCGTTTTACTATTGACCGCCTATTTATTTTTGGACTCCCGTCTCAAACGGCTCACTGTAATTCACCTCCACACACCAGTCTGTGCTGCGTGCGCGCCCTGCTGGTTAATCTGCTATCCTCTTAATTCCTTCACGTTCCCGCCCCGCATTCACTGCTTTGATATGAAAAATTGCGGAGGCAGGTGACGGTGCTTTCACAGTGGGCTCGTTTGCTGCGGTCCGAGCCCGAGCGCGATTGTTCCCGGCGCCCCCCGCAGCGTTGGTCTGTTTCACTATCAAACCCTGGTGCATTTGCGTGCATCTTATGCCATCGCAAACATGCACGGCGCATGATAGAAAACAGAACACGGTTCAAATTGTGTTTATTTATTCTGTGCAATATATGCGCAGCTGAGTGAACAACAACACAGGTTTACTGTGCGTGTCGCATAACGTAGCCTTCTGCTGCTTGCAAACGGACTCTTTTGAGGAGACTGATTCCTGATTCCACACGCAATGCGCGAATACACTGCAGGCTCAACTCTCGCTCGTATCCAAGGTAAATCGTCAACACTATCATCCCTTACATGTTTTTTATTTAACTAAATACATCATAATCAGCTAAAACGCATGCGAAAGTTACTTCACTTCCTGAGCAAGCGCGCGCGCACCCGAGTCCGTGTTGCTTTCACATTCACGTGAACCGCTGCACAGGCCAGCCATGCACGCAAGTGTAAACGCGAGCTGCGTGCGTGCCTGCTTTCAGCGCGACTCAGCGGAATGGGCTAGTCCAGACTCTTTCAATTCAATTCCAATTTATTTGTAAAGCACTTTTCACTATATCATTTTCAAAGCATACTTTAAAATTCAGAGTGATGTTATCAGTAATGCATTTCAGAAATGTACATATAAAATGTACAGTAAGCTAATAATGTATTAATTTAAGGCAGAACAAAGAGCTAATTTAAGTAATACATAGGCCTACATGTTTGTTAATAGAGGATTGGGACTCTGACTAATGTGGTATAGTCTAATGGAAATGCTGATAGCCTACTTATTGCTTTGATTGTTAATACATAATGTTTTTGAACAGGTGACATTTTATGTTTTGGCCCTTCAGTTGAGTTCAAAATAAAATGGACAACGAAATAAACACTTGATTTTTTTATTTGTCGTTTAGATTAGTCGACTAATAGAAAAATTAGTCGAAAGATTAGTCGTTAGAAAATTAGTCGTTAGTGGCAGCACTAGTTTCATCAACCAATTGCCTGGATTTAATAAATAAGAAGTAAATATAGTAGAAAATAGATCATTATGACATGGAGGCGCAGGCCCACAAACTGGACTCTGGTCTCATAAATGAACCGAAACTCAGCGTATAATGTAGCCTACTTGCCTCACAGGCCTGAGAAATATATAGACTATGTATTTTTGAAAGCAGAGGTAGACAGGAGTCAAAGTGCTAACCAGCCTAAGCTCATTGCTTGGGTTATGCTGCAGCAGTCGGGGGATAGAGACTGTCGGATGTTCATGGGAGATCGTGCATTCATGCATCAGCTATCCTTTGGAAGGTGTAACATTCCCGGCTGAACAGATGCAGTTACTCAAGGACTGATGTTTATAAAGAAGTTTATTCTCAGAAACACCGTAAGAGCTAAATGAAAGTAAAGAAACAAACATTAGACATCTTACCGTAAATTATACGTCCATAACAAACACATGAGAATACACATATACAATTTAATTGGCTTTAGTAAATAGTTTGTCACCTCAAGTGTTTAGTGAGCAGACTAATGTAATAACCTTGCCTTATTTTACTGAGTAAAAACATGAATATGACGAGGCTGACTCCAGCTCCTTTTTCGCCAGCTCCTTATTCGTCGAACTATTCGTTCCACCTTAAAAATGTTGGATGGTTGTTAACCCCTCCCCCTCGGTGCTTTTGGCCATATTTCTTAAAGGAACAGTTGTATGGGAATTATGAGCCTGTTGATCGGGCAGTATTTTGAAAATATGTACTCCTGTAAAAATGATCTTGTCTGCCTCTGTAAATGGTGTAGGCTACACTACCTGGTAAATTTAACAAGACTGCTTATTCTGTATTTAAGTTCCATTTCTTACATTTCTAAATGTCTTTTAAAAGTATGGAGAAAAGTGACATTATGTATACAACTGAGATTTAATGTTATGTAATTTCTGGTCTTTATTAGAAGTTATCCATTACTCCAGTCTAACATATATATATATATATATTAGGGCTGTCAAATGATTAATCACGATTAATTGCATCCAAAATACAAGTTTGTGTTTACATAATAAATGTGTTTGTACTATGTAAAATTATTTTGTATATATAAGTACACACATGTGCATTTTTATATTTAAGAAAAATGTGTTATTTATATATAAAATATTTATATTTATATATAATATAAATTATATATAAATCTATATATAGTATATACATGTAAATATTTCTTAAATATATAAAAGCATGTGTATGTATATATAAAATAATTATACACAGTACACACACATTTATTATGTAAACACAAACTTTTATTTTGGATGCAATTAATCGCGATTAATCATTTGGCAGCCCTAATATATATATATATAACTATATATATGTATATGATTGGAGTAATGGATAACTTCTAATAAAGAACAGAAATTACATAACATTAATTCTCAGTTGCAAACATAATGAAAGAAACAGGAATGTACAGGTATAGATAAATTCATTATTAAACGAAATCCAGCATTACAACATTTTCTGATGTTTTCTGTGTTATTGTTGAAATATGGTACCCAGAACATGCCTCACCATTGCAAATTTATGTGCCGACAAAGCATACTGGAGGTGTCATAACTATTTTTTCAAAAGTTCTCAAAAAAAGGGGAACGTAGAGGTATAGATAAATCCATTATTAATCGAAATCCAGCATTACAACATTTTCTGATGTGTTATTGTTGAAATATGGTACCCAGAACATGCACCACCATTGCAACTTTATGTGCCGACAAAGCATACTGGAGGTGTCATAACTTTATTTTTTCAAATGTTCTCAAAAAAAGAGGAACGTAGAGGTATAGATAAATCCATTATTAATCGAAATCCAGCATTACAACATTTTCTGATGTGTTATTGTTGAAATATGGTACCCAGAACATGCACCACCATTGCAACTTTATGTGCCGACAAAGCATACTGGAGGTGTCATTTCTTTATTTTTTCAAAAGTTCTCAAAAAAAGGGGAACGTAGAGGTATAGATAAATCCATTATAAATCGAAATCCAGCATTACAACATTTTCTGATGTGTTATTGTTGAAATATGGTACCCAGAACATGCCCCACCATTGCAACTTTATGTGCCGATGCAGCATACTGGAGGTGTCATAACTTTATTTTTTCAAAAGTTCTCAAAAAAAGGGGACCGTAGAGGTATAGAAAAATCTATTATTAAACGAAATCCTGCATTACAACATTTTCTGATGTGTTATTGTTGAAATATGGTACCCAGAACATGAACCACCATTGCAACTTTATGTGCCGACAAAGCATACTGGAGGTGTCATAACTTTATTTTTTCAAAAGTTCTCAAAAAAAGGGGAACGTAGAGGTATAGATAAATTCATTATTAATCGAAATCCTGCATTAGAACATTTTCTGATATGTTATTGTTGAAATATGGTACCCAGAATAGGTATATTGGTATAGGTATATCGCTGGTTTGTGGTGATAAAAATTATAAAAAAGTGTCGTCTTTTCTGGCTCCTTCAAACACAGAAACCGCTGATTAAAGAGAGTCATATGTTGTGTGTGCATACTCTTTAGTGAAAGTTTTTCTAGACCTGTACAGGCTCATTTTTGAGAATATATGAAATCATTACTCAGTCGCCCATACAGTTGCATGGAGAGGCATATTCTGGGTACCATATTTCAACAATAACACATCACAAAATGTTGTAATGCAGGATTTCATTTAATAATGGATTTATCTATACCTCTACGTTCACCTTTTTTTGAGAACTTTTGAAAAAATAAAGTTATGACACCTCCAGTATGTTGCGTCGGTACATAAAGTTGCATGGAGAGGCATATTCTGGGTACCATATTTCAACAATAACACATCAGAAAATGTTGTAATGCTGGATTTCGATTAATAATGGATTTATCTATACCTCTACGTTCACCTTTTTTTGAGAACTTTTGAAAAAATAAAGTTATGACACCTCCAGTATGCTTTGTCGGCACAAAGTTGCAATGGTGGGGCATGTTCTGGGTACCATATTTCAACAATAACACATCAGAAAATGTTGTAATGCTGTATTTCGATTAATAGTGGATTTATCTATACCTCTACGTTCCCCTTTTTTTGAGAACTTTTGAAAAAAAAAAGAAATGACACCTCCAGTATGCTTTGTCGGCACATAAAGTTGCAATGGTGGGGCATGTTCTGGGTACCATATTTCAACAATAACACATCAGAAAATGCTGTAATGCTGGATTTCGATTAATAATGGATTTATCTATACCTCTACGTTCCCCTTTTTTTGAGAACTTTTGAAAAAATAAAGTTATGACACCTCCTGAATGCTTTGTCAGCACATAAAGTTGCAATGGTGGGGCATCTTCTGGGTACCATATTTCAACTATAACACATCAGAAAATGTTGTAATGCTGGATTTCGATTAATAATGGATTTATCTATACCTCTACGTTCCCCTTTTTTTGAGAACTTTTGAAAAAATTAAGTTATGACACCTGCAGTATGCTTTGTCGGCACATAAAGTTGCAATGGTGGGGCATAGGGGTGTCCATGGTTAATCGATTAACCGATTAACCGTTAAAAATTGCTTAACCGAGTGAAACAGTTTGCTCGGTTAATTGGCGTCAATGGCGTGCATTGCATTTAGTTATAAAAAATTTTGCACCACCAGAGACCGCCATTTATTTGACTGTTTCTTTGCACAAAGTTTCTAAAAAAAAGTGTGCTATAATATGACTGCATTAAATTCTAGGGCCTTAATTGTTCACAGGCCGCGAACGCAAAAGTCAGTGACCTACTTTAACTGCTCTGTCCTTACCACTGCATTTTATTTCTATAAATTAATTTCGTTTCAAATGTGGTCCAACCAGTTATTAAAGGTGTTAAAAATAAACTACCCCTTTCTCGTGTGTCTGTATCTCGGGGTTGCGGCGCGCACACCAGGGATGGAAATTAGCACGCGCGCCACCAGCCAGATGCGGGTGATTTTGTTGTTGCGGGTAAACTCGCTTCACCTACGGCCACCGTGGCGGGTAAATAAAAATAGCATCATGCGACGTTCGTCTGTTATAGGACAAATTAGTTTGAATAAACGAGCATACACTGATTAGCTAGACAACTCAGTGAATGTGCTTTCCATTAAATAAATCACACACACAGTAAACAAATCCTTAACAAAAAAACAAAACAAAAAACGGCTATTCTGGTGGGTGCGGTGATGCGCTCATGTAAGGGTGGCGCTGCCAAGAAAGCTCCTAAAATCTGTCACAAAGAACCGGCAAAAGTTATGAATATGTAAAATATAGCAAGGAGATATTTTAATTATTTATTAATAAACAAGTATTTTCTTTGTCCGTGTCAGTTGCAAAGATGAAGTTGACGATGCTGATCGTGATCTTCGCAGTAGTGAACGCGCCAGAGACAAATGCACATTTCATACGGATTACAAGCAGAGAGCAGCAGTCTGTGTCTGTTTTCTTTCGTTTTGAATTATTCTGTTAGACACGTCTGTGAGGCGAGTAGGCTACCTTATACTGAGTTTCGGTTCATTTATGAGACGAGCTCCAGTTCACGCGCCGGCGCCTCCGCTTCGTGATTATATAGGCCTATCGTCTGCTATATTTAATTCTTACTTATTAAATCCAGGCAATTGGTTGATGAAACATTGATTAAAATTAAGATACAATTAATACAAAACGAAATTCACTTTAAAGAAATGGTTTTGTGCTTTCTGTTTGATGAAAGTTTTAAAGCATATTTTAGTGCCGCTTTCACAGCGCTCACGTCCACATTGTGTTTTCCTCATAAATGCGAACTGAAATGAATATCAGTTCATGGTTTGTGTGTGTAGGCTATAAGAGAGAAAGAGAAAATGCCAGTAGCCTATTTCATTGAGACTTGAGATTAAATAAACTGCTTAAGTATTGTAGATCTTGTAGTATTAATTTTCCAACCCGATCTCACTAAATGCGTCTATATTGCACGCATGTGCATTGTCGTGTAATTTATATACGCTAAATTGAGTTTTTACGTGCATAGGATACGCATTGGTTGGTTAGGGTGAGTTAATTTCCATCCCTGGCGCACACTATGGTTAATAATAATACGTTTTATTTATTTATTTGGTTAACCGAGTATTAACCGCTAAGGCCCTCGGTTAACGGTTAATGAAAAACTTGAAAACGTGCAGCCCTAGTGGGGCATGTTCTGGGTACCATATTTCAACAATAACACATCAGAAAATGTTGTAATGCTGGATTTCGACTAATAATGGATTTATCTATACCTCTACGTTCCCCTTTTTTTGAGAACTTTTGAAAAAATAAAGTTATGACACCTCCAGCTTTGTCGGCACATAAAGTTGCAATGGTGAGGCATGTTCTGGGTACCATATTTCAACAATAACACATCAGAAAATGTTGTAATGCAAGATTTCGTTTAATAATGAATTTATCTATACCTGTACATTCCTGTTTCTTTCATTATGTTTGCAACTGAGAATTAATGTTATGTAATTTCTGTTCTTTATTAGAAGTTATCCATTACTCCAATCATATACATATATACATATACATACACTCACCGGCCACTTTATTAGGTACACCACACCTGTCCAACTGCTCCTTAACACTTAATTTCTAAGCAGCCAATCACATGGCGGCAACTCAGTGCATTTAGGCATGTAGACATGGTCAAGACAATCTCCTGCAGTTCAAACCGAGCATCAGTATGGGGAAGAAAGGTGATTTGAGTGACTTTGAACGTGGCATGATTGTTGGTGCCAGAAGGGCTGGTCTGAGTATTTCAGAAACTGCTAATCTACTGGGATTTTCACGCACAACCATCTCTAGGGTTTACAGAGAATGGTCCGAAAAAGAAAAAACATCCAGTGAGCGGCAGTTCTGTGGGCGGAAATGCCTTGTTGATGCCAGAGGTCAGAGGAGAATGGCCAGACTGGTTCGAGCTGATAGAAGGGCAACAGTGACTCAAATAACCACCCGTTCCAACCAAGGTGGGCAGAAGAGCATCTCTGAACGCACAGTACGTCGAACTTTGAGGCAGATGGGCTACAGCAGCAGAAGACCACACCGGGTGCCACTCCTTTCAGCTAAGAACAGGAAACTGAGGCTACAATTTGCACAAGCTCATCGAAATTGGACAATAGAAGATTGGAAAAACGTTGCCTGGTCTGATGAGTCTCGATTTCTGCTGCGACATTCGGATGGTAGGGTCAGAATTTGGCGTCTACAACATGAAAGCATGGATCCATCCTGCCTTGTATCAACGGTTCAGGCTGGTGGTGGTGGTGTCATGGTGTGGGGAATATTTTCTTGGCACTCTTTGGGCCCCTTGGTACCAATTGAGCATCGTTGCAACGCCACAGCCTACCTGAGTATTGTTGCTGACCATGTCCATCCCTTTATGACCACAATGTACCCAACTTCTGATGGCTACTTTCAGCAGGATAATGCGCCATGTCATAAAGCTGGAATCATCTCAGACTGGTTTCTTGAACATGACAATGAGTTCGCTGTACTCAAATGGCCTCCACAGTCACCAGATCTCAATCCAATAGAGCATCTTTGGGATGTGGTGGAACGGGAGATTCGCATCATGGATGTGCAGCCGACAAATCTGCGGCAACTGTGTGATGCCATCATGTCAATATGGACCAAACTCCCTGAGGAATGCTTCCAGCACCTTGTTGAATCTATGCCACGAAGAATTGAGGCAGTTCTGAAGGCAAAAGGGGGTCCAACCCGTTACTAGCATGGGGTACCTAATAAAGTGGCCGGTGAGTGTATATATATATATATATATATACATACATACATATTATATATATATATATATATTAGACTGGAGTAATGGATAACTTCTAATAAAGACCAGAAATTTCATAACATTAAATCTCAGTTGTAACCATAATGTCACTTTTCCTACTTTTAAAATACATTTAGTAAGAAATGGAACTTAAATACAGAATAAGCAGTCTTGTTAAATTTACCAGGTAGTAGGCTAGCCTACACCATTTACAGAGGCAGACAAGATAATTTTTACATATACTGCCCGATCAACAGGCTCATAATTCCCATACAACTGTTCCTTTAAGAAATACGGCCAAAAGCACCGAGGGGGAGGGGTTAACATCCATCCAACATTTTTAAGGTGGAACGAATAGTTCGACGAATAAGGAGCTGGCGAAAAAGGAGCTGGAGTCAGCCTCGTATATGAATTATACATTGTTTTAATTACAACAATATCTTTTTAAAGTGCTAAATGGACTAAATGACAACTGAATTAACTAAATTATTTTATATAGCTGACGATTTCCATTCAGAGAGAAAACTAAAATATATGAAATGACCAAATAAAGGCCTAATTTCCTGCAAACAATCTATAGACGTTCAAATCAAGAAAAACGAAGCAATAATAGAGAGTTTGCATGAAACAGTAACAATAACAATCAATCACGCACACATTACATAACATATCACTGATTTACACTCTTGCATAGCTTAATGTTATGCTAACGACCCACTAACGTTAACTGCTTCAAAGGAGAACGAAACAACATTTTAGTCTCTCAAAATGTAGCATACAACATAAATTAACACGGTACCTTGTGCCCTTCATCAGCCAGGAGCTAAGAGGAAGAAAGAAACCCTTTTTAAAGCTATATTTTTACGGCTTCAAAACTCTCGTGTCACTTATCTGGTAGCTTTGATCAGAATGACGCGTCACATAGAAAATGCGCCAACATACACACAGCGCGCGCGCCACTGCACTTCCTTTACCGGACTTCAAAATAAAAGTATGTGAAGTGAGTGGCAGGCGCTCTTGTAAAACAAAATAAACATTACCATAAACAAAAAAGACAACATTGTGTATTCAGCGAAAAACATCAATAAACCAAAACATAAACAAATAAAGAGTATTTAAGCTCAAGTTTCGTAAGAGTCCCCTTTTGTGATAACCTTTCTCAAGTACTGCATGACCACACTGCCCCTCTATGGCTGGAGGTAAAAGTGATGGCCTATTTTAAAGATAGGGAGATTTAATGGTCCTTTACAGAAGGTATGAAGAAAAGAAAAAAGTTCATTTTGTTTTTATCTTTTATCTGTGATTTAATAAAAAATAACGTGATCAGATCACATTTGATGAATGTTTTTTTCGATTTAGTTTAGCGATGTGGGGATGACACAATCTGAAACACACAGCAAAAGCATATAGACCATAGACATCATATATGATATAGACCAGATTCGAACCGGAAGTTGGCAACCGGAGTCGTCGTCATGGCAGCGCGCATTGTTTAGAGCAGAATAAGGTGGATAGGAAGGTCTGTTAACAGTAAAACGTGCGTCATTTAACGAATTCTAAAAACAAGGGTGGATAATACAAATTTAAACTTAGCCCGTCAATTTTCATTTTACAGTTATCTTCTCTCTGCGCGCAGGTCAGTGTTTGTGAGAGAGAGCTTGCGCTGCACTGTCATGTTACGCCCAAACCACACCTATGAATAATGAAGCTACTTCAGACCAACCCCTTTTAGATTTGTGCCAGGCGCAAGAGGCATTTATCCCGCCGGGAAAATAGCAACAGCGCCGGGATCCGCCCACAAAGTTACTTGCGCTTTGCGCTTTGACACTTGCGTTTCAGATCGTTAAAATAGGGCCCTATATGGGAATAGATCTAAATACTTTAAAAACATCTCAAGATTCGTTAATCTCGATAGCTGTAATAGTAAAAACGTGTAATATCTGTAGTAAAAGTATTCGAGAGAGTTTCACATGTAATACGTAGCTATTTCATATGTAAGCATGTCAGCCAGTCACAGCAGAGGCCGGTTACACACAGCAGACACACCCCTTGAAACAGAGCTTTCAAATCAGAGGCTAAAATCAGGCAAGGAAAAATGCCTTTTATTTCTAAATTATGACTATTTTTTATCTAAAAAAACATACTAACATTATAAGGGCAACCCAGAAAACATTATACAATAAAAATTAAAACAATTCTAGGGCACCTTTAAAACTTTCACAGAGACCTCAAACAGAAGCACAAAGCCTTTCTTTAAAGTTAATTTCGTTTTTTATTCATTGTATCTTAATTTTAATCAATGTTTCACCAACCAATTGTCTGGATTTAATAAATAAGAAGTAAACACAGTAGAACATAGATCATCTCATGACACGGAGGCGCCGGCGCGTGAACTGGACTCTCGTCTATGAACCAAAAATCCAAAACATTTCTTTACTGAAGCACGGAAACGATGTATTTTTGAAAGCAGAGGTAGACAGGAGTCATAGAGATAACCAGCCTAAGCTTATTGCTTGGGTTATGCTGCAGCAGTTGGGGGTGATAGAGACTGTCGGATGTTCATGTATTGTATTAGAGAGATCGTGCAGTCATGCATCAGCTATCCTTTGGAAGGTATGAAGAAAAAAAATAAATAATCATTTTGTATTTATCTGTGATTTAATAAAAAATAACGGGATCAGATCACTTTTGATGCATATTTTTTTTCTATTTAGTTTAGCGATGTGGGGATGACACAATCTGAAACACATGGCAAAAGCATATAGACCAGATTCGAAGGTTGGTTGGCAACCGGAGTCGTCGTCATGGCAGCGAGCATTGTTTAGAGCAGAAAAAGGTGAATAGTCAAGTTATGTTTTCCACAGGCTTTTTACTCATAAATTAAAAAAATACATTATATAGTAAAAGGGTGACTGTGAAGGGAGCAGAAGCTAAGAAAAGAGAATACAAACGACTATGGCACAGGGTGCAAAGGAAAATGAGAAATGTGCACATTAACGCAGCTGGTCCAAGTAATGTGCTAGCTAGACAGTGAAGCACACAATCCCAGGGACACTATGCCAATCTGTAATCCAGGCCTAAAAAATGCAATGACTGGAGAATCTAATAGTGACAGCGATGAAATGTCGTTTGTCAATACTGACATCAATGCAGTCACATCGCTACAACATTCAATGGCAGAAGACACAGAGAATATGGTTCTTGAATATTCCGGTAGTGACATGGATGGAGAGTTTTTTTGAGAGTACTGCCAACATTGATATGCCCACTGAAAATTTAGCAGAGGAGTTAAAGAAGTGGATCAACAAATATAATATCAAGCACAATGCTGCAGACAAACTGCTCAAAATTCTCAGGGATCAAGGGCATAAACACCTGCCATCTACTACTAAAACATTATTAAAAACGGATCATGTTGAAAGCCAAATGGTTTCTGGTGTGGAATGCATTAAATTAGGAGTGACTGAACAATTAATAATGTGCTTGAATCGGTATCCCAACAATTATGGAAAAGACATCACTGAGCTTGAGATTTCCCTCAATGTAGATGGACTGCCACTCTTTAACCCTCTCGGGTTTTTGGGGTCCTTGAGATGTTCTGACATGCTCTGACATTTATGCTTTTTTCAGTTGCTTATAAACATATTAATGCTATTTCTATTTAGCACAAACAGGGCTACCATAATATGTGAGCAACATGTATGTACATGTTTGTATTTTTGAGAGAATAATATTTATGCATGGTTATTCAAAAAACTAAAAATTAAAGTTTCTGAAATAAGACCACAAAACACATACTAAATATGTGTCCACAATACTTTTGACTAATGGACGTTGTCGCCTAGTGTTTTTGCTTCAAAATGATCTGAAAATCACCCTGCCTAAACATTCACATAAAACAATACATTGATTTAAATTTTCTAAAACACTTTTTGTTTGGAAAGGCAATATGCGCAGGGGCGTGACTTGCTGTGATTCACACCTGAGAAGACAAAGACCCTGCATACTAATGACCCTGCATATTAATGACCCTGCATATTAATGAGCCTTTCATTCAGGTGTGTCACACAAGAAAGAATGCGAGGACAAAAATAAATGAATATACATATTTTTAGTACAAAGTCACCTGGAAACAAATCATGTTCACATAGGCTATATGGACCTACAGAATTGGTTAGTTAGAGTTAGAAAGTTAGAGTTCTCAGAGAGGAAACATCTTGAAAAATGTTTTTATTTTTCCACAATTTTTTAATACATTCAAATGATATAATATCCATGGTAAACATTTCTAGTAAACTATGCAGTTAATTATCATACTGTATTTTCAGAAAGTTTTGGAATATATCCTCTCCTCAAATGTGTCACTAATAAAAAACAATAATAAATAATAGAATGAGAAGGCTATTGACCTATTAAGATTTTTTTACATCTACCTTGTAAATAGGCCTATATTTTTTTACTATTTTATTAAAAAGTGTTCACATGTAAATCAATAACAATTACAATTTTAACAATATTTCATATGTAATCTTTCTTTTTTTAAAGTATAGCCTGCATTTTATCATTCATTTTTCAAAGTTAAGGATTCAATAGTTTGAAATAGTCTACATTGGAACAAACACTATAATAATTATTTTTGACAAAACATACTAACGTTATATATTTAACATATGAGCAGAAACTCGCTAACTAAAGCTTATTTGATGTCTATTTTACAGTAACAAACTTTATAATCTATCCAAAACTAGTCAACTAAATGTTGTCTTTCCTATTTCCTCTGTAACATAGTAACAACAGTGCGCATCTATGCCGTTCATTCATTCACAGACACGCGATTCATATTAAAACAGTATTTTTTGCGCTTTACAGACACTATTGCATATCGCGATTAGAACAAAGCACGTATGAATAAAAAACTTACTATGACAATCCTCGCTGGAAGTTAAATGAAACCAGCACTTCTGAGGTAAATTACCCAGGATTAGTCCTCACAGCCTCGCAAGACGACTTAGTACATTAATCTGATTAAACTTGTGGTGCGTTCAAGTCCTCCTGGGGAAGTTCGTACGTACGAGGTGGGAAGTCGTGTTTACAACGGCAGTGAGTTCAAGTCACTTTCGTCAGAGTAAGATGGCTTAGTACTTTCTCTTAATTAATTACACAAAAATACAGTAAGGTTAAACTCTTGTTCTAGAAAATTAAGAACAAAGAAATGTGCATCGGATGTACTTAAAAAAAAAATGTTTTTAATTAATTTATGAAGCCACTGCCAACTTTATTGTTACATGTTGCATTGTTATATTATAATGCCATCATATTCTGTGCAGGCAATTCGATTAACTGCGCTGTAAATAGAAAACCTTGACAATATCACTGCATAATATTTAAGTACTGTGGTATTCCGCCATGTTTCTCAGTGACATGCCCACAACTCGGAAAGATTGGGGCTTAGAGAAAATCCCAAGCTCCCCACTGGTATTTACGACATTGTGGTGGCGTTCAAGTGCGTTCAACTCGTAAATACGATCTATACGAGATTACTTGAACGCACCATTGGTGTGTTTTATCGAGCTCGTGTGGGCGTTGGCAAGTTTCAGATAATTTGCGCTTGAATAGCGTGCGCTCTCTGTGGGCGTGGTCACATTAAAAGATAATGACCTGTAATTAGCTGAAATGAGAACGACTGACATCTCTATCTTTTTATATAGATTACATAAACAGAGAATATTTGTTTTAGTTTTGAATTAGATAATTTAAAAGTACACACTTAAATTATTATAAAGATATTGCTCATGCCTGGGTGAATAGTATTCGCTGAGTTTTGTTTAAAGGAGCCGTATGTAAGATTGTGGCCAAAACTGGTACTGCAATCACTTTCAAATTACTGTAGAGCGGTGTATCCCCTCCCCCTCCCCCCTGATTCGAGGTTGCCATATAGGCTGCAGGATCCAGCAAGAACCTTTGTATATGCAGCTGTGGTAACTAGAGCAGAGCTGGCAACCCGGATGCCGCAACCCTACTGACTCCGTGATTGGTCGATCGGTGGAGGTTGGCGCTCAGAGCAAAACACAACATGACAACATCAACATCAGTTGAGGGCTGATATTTTCATTTTTTAAATGACAATATCCTGTCCGGACTACTGTTGTCAGTGATATAAGTATTTGAAACGAACACGATTTCTTAATGTCTAGTGACATATTAGGGCCATTTTATGATTAATTGAAATACATTTCTTACATACAGCTCCTTTAACTTTAGAGACGTGCTCCAGAAAAAAAGTTCACGGAGACGGAGAGGCAGAAAGCACACCCTGTTTATTTTTTTTATTTTACAAAAGCACAATGTTTTATTTCGATTGTAAGTGGACCCATAAAAAAGTTCACATTTAACAGTTTATTTTTCCATATTTCTTAAGTGTGTATGACAAAAAATTATGGAGTATTTTAAGTTTATTTTGCTGCTATGTGAAAAAAATTGCGCAAAACGCACCGGCACGTTTGGCGACCTCAGAGGGTTAAGAGCACTGGTAAATCTTTCTGGTCTGTACTCTGCACAGTACATCTAAAACCAGCAAGCACATTTCCTTTGACCATTGCCCTTACTGAGGCCAAGCCCAAATCACTGGACTTCATTAAAGTCATATCAGATGAACTGAAAATTATTCTAATGAATGGCTTTGCATGGGGAGAAACAACACTCAATCTAAGATTGAGATGCATTACCTGTGATGCACCAGCAAAAGCCATGCTGAAGTGCATCAAACAATTCTCAGGTTACTATGGCTGTGACAAATGCACCCAAAAACGCAACTGGGAGGGGCGCATCACGTACCAACAAGTGCATGACCTCATTTTGAGGAATGGTGTCTCATTTAGAGAGCAACACCAGCCAGAACATCATCACGAAAATGCTGTGTCCCCTTTCAGCAATCTCCAAATTGACATGATCAAGTCTTTCCCTGCTGACTACATGCACCAGTGCTGCCTGGGAGTGATGAGAAAAATGCTCCTACTGTGGTCACAGGGCAAGTCGGGGCATCGGCTATCGCCGGCTCAGTTGAAGGAGGTCAATCAGAGGCTAAGGAATTTGAGAAGTGTCATACCCCATCTTTTTGCCAGGAAGCCACGCAGTCTGGAGGAATTGGAGAGGTGGAAGGCCACTGAATTCAGGCAGTTTATGCTCTACACTGGCAAAGTTGTTCTCCGGGGAAACCTGCCAGAAACCCTGCACAGTCATTTCATGGCCTTTAGTGTGGCTTTGTGTATACTAGTGTCTCCACATTTAACACAAACCCACAATCCCAGCAAACAATATGATGTTGTGACGACGTCACATGCTGGTCATTTTTAGTCACGCTTACGTTAGCATATGATGTTGCCACAACCGTCAAAGTGAAACACCAAAAGAGATTGCTATGACGTCGTGACAACGTCTTCAGTACGTGATTTCCATTACACGAGAGTAGATGTTAAAACTTCATGCTGATTTGTACTCGGCTTTCGCCAAGATAAGCAACACTAAGACGTAGCTTTACAGTAAACTATGCTTCTCCATCCATTTACGCTTCTTTCCATATGAGGGTGTGACTCCCCTTCTGTCCGGCGTTAACGGCTGCAGTGTACTTGGCGTGTCAGCACACACGACGGCTGCAACTACAGTGTGGTCTCCCTAGTGGACCAGCACGACAGCCGTCTGGATTGAGCCGAGTAGGGGACATCTCTAGGGTCTTCGAGATTAAACGTTTAATTTTAGTCGCCGATTCGTCTTTCGGATGACGTTGCTGTGACGTTGCCAGTATGTTGCGACAGCATTATATCAGCTTAAAGTATTCGGGGATAATTTGGGGATATTCAAATTAATTAACTAATCATAGCATTGATCAGCTCTACCAAACTTGGATGTCTTTTTCCCAGTAATAAACAAACATTGTTAAGTTGTTTTGATTGATACTGTGAAGCAGCTTTGATACAATCTGTATTGTGAAAAGCGCTATATAAATATATTTGACTTGACTTGACTTGACTTAAAGTCAAGAAATGACGTGGTGAGGAGGTTAGAAAATGATTGGTCATCAGCTGGTCTTTAGACAACGTTGTGGGAAGGTAAGAAAGTGACCAAGCACTGTGGTCACGAGACTACCTTCTGATGACGTTGCCACAACATTGTGGCACAGTCTTTTGGTGACGCGACGAACCCACGACCAATACTGACGTCACGCTACGTCGCCGTTACGCCACGTGTTTGCTGGGAATGTGTATGCCCATGAGCTCCTCACATTTGAGAACGAAATTCCTAGTGTACAATGTGCACTCACTGCTTCACCTCACTGCTGATGCCACCACATATGGATCATTAGACAAATGCAGTGCCTTTGCGTTTGAGAGCTACCTGCACCAGCTGAACACGATGGTTAGATCAGTAAACCATGTTCTAGTCCAAGCAGCAAAACGGCTCCAAGAACGTTCACAGATTCCTATTCAAGCAAGTGAAGAGAGACCAATACAATTGAAACATCCTAATAATGTTTACATTGTTAGCCCAACATCCTGCTGTGAAGGACCAACTCCGGAAAGCTCTTATGTAGAGTCTTCTCGCACTTAAATGAGAACTCCGGTCAATTTTAATATTGAGCTCCTTTTTTTGTACATTTGGAGTGATGTCAATACAGAGAACAACGACAAAAATCGGTGTTGCCTACATCGTGTTATCGTCTTTTTAAAATTTGCTCCCTGTTGACTTCAATGGGGCAAGTTTTAAACCTGCTTTTAGCCTCTTAACATCCTTGATTTGTCATTGCAAGTGCACAGCCATGTGAGTGGTGTTATTAAGAGTGAACACGGTCAATCTGACTGCAGTAGAAGTGAAAGATATGAATAAAAATTAATTCAGCCAGCTCACATACCTGTATTTTCTTCCTGTTTTCGGTCGAAGTCCACAGTAGTCGATTGTCAAGTTTGCGCGCGCGATCATCAAACTCAAAAACCTCCTCCGTGTGTTCAACATCTGATTCGGATGAACTATCCATTTGAGCTGATATTCTCAGAACACCACACAGCACCGTCATCGACTGACAGCTGACAGTCAGAGTTTCTAATGTTGCTTAGTTATCAATGATCGTGCAAGCGAACTCCACAATCGACTACTGTGGACTTCGACCGAAAACAGGAAATAAATACAGGTATGTGAGCTGGCTGAATTAACATAATTTTTTTAAAATATCTTTCACATCTACTGCAGTCAGATTGACCGTGTTCACTCTTAACGTCATACCTTTACGAGCCATGTGACTCAATGATCAATGGAGCCTATGTATGTGGTCCATCAAAGTTGGAGATTCTGGACAAGACAAACTTGCAAGGCAGGGCAATGATCCTTGATGACGGGCATGGCCGCAAAGTTGTCTTTTCGATCCTTCATGACCTTGATTAAGGAAATATGGAAATATGTACATAGTATTATTTTTTCTGTCATTGCTTTAATGTCTTAACTTAGATTTCATATGTATTGGCCCTCTTTTCTAATAAGTTTATGTTCTTCTGTTTGTAATGTAGGTTGGATTTTACATGGATTGAACAAGAAAATGCATGTCATGATCCTGTCTCCCTCTCTGTCTCCCTCTGCTGCTCACACACACACTCTCTCATCTCCCTCTCTCTTTCTTCACTGACAGCTGTTCTCACTTTTCATTACGCTCATTCCTCTCCACCTGTTCCCCATCTCCTCTCCTTATCTCGGTTTCTATACCCTCTCTTTCCCTGTCTTGTTGTTTGATACTCATTGATCAGAGTTTTTCACATCCTGTCCAGTCCTACAAGATAACCTCTACTGCTGGAATTACTTTGTGTTCGCCGTTGTACATCCACAGAATCTACTTGCTCTAAGCTGATGCTAATTACCTGCTCTGTGTTCGCTGACTGTTCCAGCTCCATCTGTCTCTCCGTGTTTGACGAGGATCGCTGTTTCCTCAGCCTTCTGTTCCCTGCCACAGAGGAGATTTATGTTCACGTAATTTTACCAGTCAGCTGGTTCTTTGTTTGTTGATTTATTATTGACTCTTCCATTTGGATTACCTGTGGTCAGACTTTTGTTTCCATTAAACAACTTTGATTGTTGCTCTCGATTTTGAGTCTTCTCTAACCTCATCACAATGTAATTGCTGTGGCGCCTGCATTATGGGTAGAGGAGGTGAATGGGGTAAGGGTACATGCATGCACACACACACACACTAATTGCTGGGACAGAAAAGCGACCGTGCTCAGTGAAGTCGGACCTAGATCTTACGTTGTGGAAACAGAGGATGGACATAAAGTGAGAAGAAACAGGAGGAGTCTGTTAAAGACTCATGTGGACACTGAAAAACACGGTGAAGCTTAATCTAAAAAACAAAGTGATGCAACAAATGCACACCAAGCTGAGACACAAACTACAGACTCTCAAATGACTGAACCTATCAGAAGGTCTAGCCTACTACTAGACCTAGAAAACCACCTGAGAGACTTATTGAAAAAATATGAGGCTATACATTGTTGTTTAAAGTAGAGTGCATTGTTATTGTTATTTCTTTATTAGGTACGAGTACAATCTGCAACATGTTGACCTTTTGCATTTCCGTAAGGCTTTATTGCAAGCAAAAGTTTAAAGTTAAGTTAAAATGTTCAATGCCTTTGTTTTATAACTTTGGAAAGGGAATGTAATGATAGGCATTCTATTGAGAAACCACAAGGTGGCAGTATAGCCTTCCCTGTTGGGTGATGTACATGTAGTAAAGAATAAGCAAGAACGTAAATAAAAGAGATGCTGTGAACACACGAGTTAACAGCACAAATGTTCATGAGTGCCTTTATTGAATAATATAAAGCTGAACATTACAAACAAAAGTGTTTTTTGTCATTGCATGCTTGTAAAACTGTTGTTGGGGACTCCCAAAACAATATTAGGAACATTTTAAATGCCATAATAGGTGCCCTTTAAACAAACATTACGGAGAGCACCTTAACATGAAGATAAAGAATATTATTACTTACCCTGAATGTGGCAAGACAAAAATGTGAAGGAGGTGGGGAGACAGTGGAAGATGATGCTAAAACTAACATGAAAAAAAAAGATAGTATATTACTCATAAACATTAAAGTACTCAACATTACAAATGTTGTATGCTGCAAATTATGCTATCATGAATATCAAATCTACATCTAAAGTAAAATTATAAGAATGTGCCTAGCAGTTAAAAACAAGGAGAAAAGACCAAATATTTCTGTACAAATTCAAATGTTTTCAGTTCCATCAGTGATTATTGATTAAGAATTTGAATTAATAATGAAATGATAATGAATTGAAATTGATAAAATTGGGAGTTAATGTTATGATGAAACTGGCAAATCAGAGATGTAGAATTCCATTCTATTTATTCATTCATTTTAATAATTGTCCCTTGTCTTCATTAAGACATTAATAACATGCTGCTTGATGTTGCTTTTGATTGATCTAAACCCAAATACTGAGGTATCTGATAGTCAGTCAGTCAAAAACTCATAAAGCCAAAGACGCTCTGGTGATGTGGCTCTTAAAAGAGCCTTTGAGGTGTATGTAGCTGCTGTTGACACAAGCAAACAAGAGAAAAGACCAAATATGAGTAAAATATGTCTGTACAAATTCAAATGTTTTCAGTTCCATCAGTGATTATTGATTAATTAATATGTTATGATGAAACTGGCAAATCAGAGATGTAGAATTCCATTCTATTCATTCATTCATTCATTCATTCATTTATTTTAATAATTGTCCCTTGTCTTCATTAAGACATTACTAACATGCTGCATGATGTTGCTTTTGATTGATCTAAACCCAAATACTGAGAGGTATCTGATAGTCCAGCCCGATCTCATGAAAGTGCGTATCTATACAACGAATGTTATTTCTCGTGGCATTTATACGGCAAAAATAGTTTTTGTGTGTATATGATACGCACTTTATGGCGTGTAATACGCACGCACCCCCATTTATAGATACGCACTTTCATGAGACTGTGTTGGATAGCCAGTTAAAAATAGCCTATACTCACAAAGCCAAAGACGCTCTGGTGATGTGGCTCTTAAAAGAGCCTTTGGGGTGTATGTAGCTGCTGTTGACACAAGCAAACGAGAGAAAAGACCAAATATGAGTAAAATATGTCTGTACAAATTCAAATGTTTTCAGTTCCATCAGTGATTACTGATTAATTAATATGTTATGATGAAACTGGCAAATCAGAGATGTAGAATTCCATTCTATTTATTCGCTCATTTTAATAATTGTCCCTTGTCTTCATTAAGACGACATTATAACATGCTGCATGATGTTGCTTTTGATTGAGCTTGTGTCAACAGCAGCTATATACACCCCAAAGGCTCTTTTAAGAGCCACATCACCCGAGCGTCTTTGGCTTTGTGAGTATAGGCTATATTTGACTGGCTATCCAACACAGTCTCATGAAAGTGCGTATCTATACAACGAATGTTATTTATCGTGGCATTTATACAGCAAAAATAGTTTTTGTGTGTATATGATACACACTTTATGGTGTGTAATACGCACGCACCCCCCCCCCCAAATCCTACCCAAGGGGTTTTCAGTGCGCAGCATATGCACGCAAAAAACATTTTTGGCGTATAAATGGCACGAGAAATAACATTTGTGGTATAGATACGCACTTTCATGAGACTGTGTTGGATAGCCAGTCAAATATAGCCTATACTCACAAAGCCAAAGACGCTCTGGTGATGTGGCTCTTAAAAGAGCCTTTGGGGTGTATGTAGCTGCTGTTGACACAAGCAAACGAGAGAAAAGACCAAATATGAGTAAAATATGTCTGTACAAATTCAAATGTTTTCAGTTCCATCAGTGATTATTGATTAATTAATATGTTATGATGAAACTGGCAAATCAGAGATGTAGAATTCCATTCTATTCATTCATTCATTCATTCATTCATTCATTTATTTTAATAATTGTCCCTTGTCTTCATTAAGACATTACTAACATGCTGCATGATGTTGCTTTTGATTGATCTAAACCCAAATACTGAGAGGTATCTGATAGTCCAGCCCGATCTCATGAAAGTGCGTATCTATACAACGAATGTTATTTCTCGTGGCATTTATACGGCAAAAATAGTTTTTGTGTGTATATGATACGCACTTTATGGCGTGTAATACGCACGCACCCCCATTTATAGATACGCACTTTCATGAGACTGTGTTGGATAGCCAGTTAAATATAGCCTATACTCACAAAGCCAAATACGCTCTGGTGATGTGGCTCTTAAAAGAGCCTTTGGGGTGTATGTAGCTGTACACCCCATGGGCCAAAGAGATGCTTTGCTCCTTTTAAAAATAGGCAGGCCATCTATATTAAATGATAGCTCCAATGGGCTAACTCCTTCTGTAATCTCTCTAGGATAGCGCTGCAGCTGCTCAAGGAGGCTCTCTCTTAAATTAAAATGGACACACTCCATTCCTGATTTTGCCACTGATTTAATGAGTCTAGGAGTTTTCAGCAGTGTCCTTGCTGTTGATGGGAGCTCTGGGTGTCCATTTTTTTAAAGTATTTTCGAATGCGTTCAGTCTCAGGATTGGTCTGCAGCGATCGACCTGAAGGACGCCTACTCTCATGTCTCCATTCTTTCTCGACTCAGGCCGGTCTACGGTTTGTTTCAAGCGGCAGGCATACCAGTACGCGGTTCCCCCATTCGAGTTAGCTCTGTCCCCTCGCATCCTTACAAAGGTCATCGAGGCAGCCCTTGTGCCTCTCCGGCTACACGGGGTTTGCATCCTGAACTTTCTCGACGACTGGCTTATCCTAGCTCACTCTCGAGACCAGGTTTGCGAACACAGAGACCTAGTGCTTCGGCACCTAGCTCGTCTGGGCCTTCAGGTCAACTGGGAGAAGAGCTAACTTTGCCCCGTGCAGAGGATCTCTTTTCTCGGTATGAAATGGACTCGGTCGCCATGTCCGCGCAGCTTACGAGCGAGCGCGCGCAGTCACTGCTGACTTGCCTGCGTCAAGTCCAGAGCAAGAGTGCGGTTCCACTGAAGGTATTTCAGAGGCTCCTGGGGCATATGGCATCCGCAGCGGCCGCCACTCCGCTGGGTTTGCTTCATATGAGACCGCTTCAGCACTGGCTCCGCGACCGAGTCCCGAGGTGGGCATGGCACTTGGGCAAGCTCCGGGTACCACTTACCCCGACTTGCCGTCAAACCCTCTTCCCGTGGTCGGACCTCAGCTTTCTACGGGCCGGTGTGCCTCTAGTTCAAGTTTCCAGGCATGTTGTTGTGTCAGCAGATGCCTCTACCACGGGTTGGGGCGCCATGTGCAATGGACATGCTGCCGCGGACTCCTGGACAGGACCCCAGCACCTCTAGCATGTCAATTGCCTCGAGTTGTTGGCAGTACATTTGGCTCTGCACCGCTTCCGAGCCATGCTCAAAGACCAACATGTACTGGTCCGTACGGACAATACCGCGACCGTAGCATACATCAACCATCAGGATGGTCTACGCTCTCGCCGTATGTCACAACTCGCTCGCCACCTCCTTTTATGGAGTCAGAAGCATCTGAGGTTGCTTCGTGCTATCCACATTCCTGGAGACCAGAACCGTGCAGCCGACGAGCTCTCACGGATTCAGCCACTCTCTGGAGAATGGCGACTCCATCCCCAGACGGTCCAGCTAATTTGGGAACAGTTCGGCGACGCACAGGTAGATCTGTTTGCCTCCCACGACTGTTCCCATTGCAGCCTGTTTTACTCCCTGTCCGAGGGCACGCTCGGCACGGACGCACTGGCGCACAGCTGGCCGTGGGGCCTCCGCAAGTATGCGTTTCCCCCAGTGAGCCTTCTCGCACAGACCCTGTGCAAGATCAGGGAGGACGACGAGCAGGTCCTTCTGGTTGCGCCCCATTGGCCCACCCGGACTTGGTTCTCAGACCTCATGCTCCTCGCTTCAGCCCCTCCCTGGCCTATCCCTCTGAGGAAGGACCTCCTTTCTCAGAGACGGGGCACCCTTTGGCACCCTCGTCCCGATCTATGGAACCTACACGTGTGGCTTCTCGATGGGACGAGGCAGGTTTGAGTACCCTACCACCAGCGGTGGTGGCTACCATCACTTCCTCGAGAGCTTTTTCCACGAGACACCTCTACGAGTTGAAGTGGAACCTCTTCGTCTCCTGGTGCTCTTCTCGCCGAGAAGACCCCAGTACTTGCCCTATCAGTGTTGTGCTTTCCTTTCTTCAGAATGGGTTGGAGAGAAGGCTGTCTCCCTCCACTCTAAAAGTCTATGTGGCCGCTATTGCTGCTCATCATGTCCTAATTGAAGGTAAGTCCATCGGAAAGCACGACCTGGTCATCAGGTTTCTGAGGGGGGCGAGGAGACTGAATCCTCCTCGCTCTCCTCTTGTACCCTCTTGGGACCTCTCAGTGGTCTTAACTGCCCTGAAAAGTGCTCCTTTTGAGCCTCTGCAATCAGTGGACCTTAAGTTCCTGTCAATGAAGACAGCGCTCCTGATTGCACTGGCCTCTGTTAAGAGGGTAGGGGACCTGCAGGCATTTTCAGTAGACGAAGTGTGCCTGGAATTCGGGCCGGCTGACTCTCATGTGATCCTGAGACCCCGGCCTGGATATGTGCCCAAGGTTCCTACCACTCCCTTCCGGGATCAGGTAGTGAACCTGCAAGCGCTGCCCCCGGAGGAGGCAGACCCAGCCTTGGCATTGCTCTGTCCAGTAAGCACTCTCCGCGCCTACGTAGACAGGACACAGTGTTTCAGGACCTCAGACCAGCTCTTTGTCTGTTATGGTGGGAAGCTGAAGGGAAAGGCTCTCTCAAAGCAAAGGTTGTCTCACTGGATAGTGGACGCCATTGCTTTGGCTTACCAGCAGCAAGGTCGACCGTGCCCCCTTTGTGTGAAGGCACACTCCACCCGGATTCAAAGTATACCGATGCCTGCAGTAAAGACTCGCCGTGATGGAAGAGTAAGCAAAAATACTGTAAGGTCTTTGGCATTTCATGTTTTCCTTTGCACAAGTCTCTGCACTTACATTTCCAGCCATTTGACTGATGTTGATGTGAACAAACCCAGGGCTTCATGAATGTTGCATCTCTGTTTGATCAATTTGTGTTAATAGTCATTTCCTACATGAATGTACTGTATATTGAACCCTAGCAAGTAATAACACTGTGTATGTAACAGTGACCGAGCAGCTATATTTCTGCTTTTTACTAAATCTTTCATGCAAAACTTAAAGCTGCTTAGCAAACCCCTTTGTTAAATTTAACAAGAATTGCAGGGAATAAAATGGCGGTCAATAAAAGTTTTCTGGGCAAATCATTAATGCAACAGCTTAAGAATGACCTGTGGATGGAACTAAATTTTCACATCGAACTGGCCTTTTGTGCATTGACTAGCTGTACATGTGTACGTATTTGTATCACATAGTGTAAATTTGATTGCCATTGATTTGCTGTAATATCTTATTTTGCGTTCCACTCTCTCTTAGTGCGTAAAAGCTCAATATTAAAGTAACCCAGCTGTCAATGTGCTTTACTGGCTTTACTAGAACTGCTTGTAGGTTCATCGTGCCTCTGATTTTAAAAGCGACTTGGGCTTGCTACATATCACTGACCACAACAGCACAATTGACATATTGCATGCTTTGTATTCACGTAAAAAGGTTATAAAGCAAGTTTATTTATTTTGTACACAATGGTATAATGTACAAGTTATTTTTCTAAGTTGAAGTGTTTTGTTTATCTGCAGTTCTCTGCCGCCTTCAGTGGTTTTCACAAGGTGTACAAAGCTAATGTCTAGTGAAGTATAGCAGTTTTTTCTCATGCACATGATAGTCACCACATCAAAGGGAATCTGTCATTTCAAGACAACGGAAATATGAACATAAAACAGTAAGGGAAAATTAAATTACACAGCCACTGCTGGATTTTAAGTTGCCAAATTCATGGAATAACAATTTGCAGGGTACTTGCCATAGTTTACTGTATTACTGAAGCCTTTACTACTGTTTTTTTTATTTTGTTTTATTACTTGTTTTCTATGAATGTTGGAAAATGAATGAAAAATGTTAAAAAAAAATTACTGCATTGACAGTTTGATCATTTTGGCCCAGATGTTACAACATGACGTTCACAAAAGCAATGAATTTACAATCAGGACATCATCTGTACTTTATATGGAGTCATGAACAAGTGTAAGCGATAAAAAGACAGTCTTGTTTAAGCCACTAAATACAGTATTCCATAATAAAACTGTACAGTGTATAACCACAACAGGACATATGAAGCATTTTAAACATAGTATTTAAACTGCAATAATGCACTCTGGAATATTTCTCAGAAATGTAGCATCTCTAAAAATGCCCCTAAAAAGAGGACCCTTGTTTTATGGTGTTGTAATACTAAAAAAGCTGAATGTCAAGTCGTGTCAAAGAGATGATATCTGGAATTATTGTAATAAATTTCTTCCATTTGACTTCAGAATCAAAGGTGACGTGAATCTACTGTATTGCCAATACACACGTAAAACTGAATTGAAATGCTTGACTCTATTTTCCAATGTATCAAACAACTGTAACAATCTCTTTATATGTCAGAATATGCACTAGAAATAAAAGCACATGATTTCCAGAGCCAAATAATTATGTTTTAAGTGGTTATTTTACCATCTCCATTATGTTTTCTAAATATCACAGCGTTTAATGGGGTGTTTCTTTATAAATTCATTAAGATGAAAGCAGGCAGAGCGACTTGAGGTTCCCTTGCACTGCTTTTTTTCTGGTATCTTCTCGATCCACATGTCATTGTTCAGTACATACCTGAAACTTCAGAAACAATAGAATAACAATGTTTTATGAATCAAAAAACAATTTACATTTTGTCTTTTCAATAAACTTCAGATTTCAAGACTTACTGTTGTCCATCGTTATTCAGAACTGAGATTGCGTTGTTCTGACCCATAAACAGATATTGTGCTTCATTTTGAAGCTCCATTTTATCACAAGATAAGCGCAGTATCATCTGGCGTGTGACATCTTTTTGGATACCAGAGTCCATCCCTTTAACAAGAAAGGTTGTGTTGATATATAATTTATTGCGGTAACAATTTACATGCATTAGGTATAATTTTCTATGAACTTGGTATAATGAACTTTGCAGAATCTATTACTTGAAGTATGTACAGTCAGTTTTCACAAAATAACTCCCGACAGCGTGGTCAGGTCGAGGTTTATTTTGCGATACCAGGCTAATGACTGACGGCACATTACACCGATACCACATACTGTAAACAAATACTTGGACTGTGGACAAGAGATGTTGGTTGAAATAGTTGTATGATTTTACCTGTATGTTATCTTAAAGATGCCGCTATAAAAAAATAGTCCATTACAACCAGGGCCTAAAACTAACTTTTTGCCACACCTGCCAAAGGCCTGTGACTTAAAACGTACTGCCCAAAAATATTTTTACTAGCCATGAAACTGTTTTTGCAAAAACGGGCAGTTATGACAATGTAATGTAATAAAGTAGGCTTATCAAGTGTAAAATAACACTGCATAGTCTTCACTGTATAAATTAAACCTTATTAAAGTTATTCATGAGGTTATTTAATCAAGAGCAGTGAGTGTTTTTTAACAAGCAAAAAAACTGCATATAGCTGCAGGTATATTAGGCTGCTGTCACTTTAAGACCACATGCACCGATCCAATATACTAATACATTCTGTACACATGCATTTTCTTTCTCAACTCCGTTCATTTAAGACACAACCAACTATGTTTACTAGGATACTCATCATGATGGGCTTTTTTTTAAACATAATTTTGAATGAATTTGCCAGTGGATGGCGCGATTCGCCAATCAAAACCAAGTATTCAAAACAGCCATACAATAACTAATAGTTATAATTTAATCAACCTACAGAACCTTATTACAACTTGTTTAGTTTTAAATTAAAAAATACTGAGGACCAAACTTACCAATCTGAAGAACATCAGTGATTAATGTGGTATAGTGCATAAACACTTCATCTCTGCTTGAGTTGATCATTTTAATCACATAGACTATAGAAAACAGAACATTTTAAAACTAAAAGTTAGTATAATGTTAAGACTTGGCAACATACAGTATTATCTTTAATAGTATTATCAGTATTACATTATCTGACTTTAGTTTCTCACCATAGTCAACGGTAGGATCGTAGCATGCATATCTGCTCCGGGTGTTTTCTTTCATATCCTTGCTGAAGGTGACTTTCAGATTTGGACAACCACCTGAAAAGTGTGAAATGTACATCTGGTTTTCACTGATGCATTTGTGGCCCAAGTGTTCAAATATAAATCACAGTACACTACAGTTTTTCCCCACCTTCTGCACATGTACACACATCCCCATTACACAGTTTGGAGATCATTGGGCTTTTCTGAGGGGCTGTATAGAATATGCCACATCTCTTTTCTGTGTAACACATTGAATAGCATTAGTCAGTGTTCATACTCAAAAGTGTTGTCAATTAAGTGCTCTGTTCATAGAGTTTTAGGACCTGGGCTGTAATAGTCATAGATGACAGCAGAAGCAGGTTGGACAAGGCCCATGGGAACAACCTGGTCAGCACCAAACTGAAGACACTCCTCGATTTCGGTGATCTGTTGACATGAACCATATAATCAAATTATTTGTGTCTGCTGGATCTGTTGCATAAGTACTGGTGAATTAAAGTGGAGCCAATTTAACTCAATGACATTTATTTTCAAATTCAGCAAAAAGAAACTATTTAAAATTCATGGGATTCTTGAATGGAAACTTATCCATTACCTTCGCAAAATAAAGAAAGACTTTATTATGGTGGGTCTCATAGTGATCGTTGTACCTCTCTGTGCCCTTTACATTCTGTGGGGGAAAAATGAGAGGTGAAATAAATTCTAAAAAATAAATAAAAAAAATCATATTTTATATCACATAGTATTTGTATTATTTGTAACTGAACAAAGTCAGGAAATTACAGAAACCTTCCAGAAATATGGTGTAAGAAAACTCATTTTTTTCTTTATTTATTTTGATGTTTACCTAATGCTTGTTGATAGAAAATGGTAAATAATATTAAATATTATTTATTCTTACATTGTACTAACAAGTAGAATACTAACAAGTCATTGAAATATTATGTATTTTTGAGAACTACATGTAATAATAATAAAAATGATAAATGTATATGCACATGTTCCAAATCCTTGATGTTTGGCATCAGACCACTTAGGAGTGAGATGTCCACCATGACCATGCCAACAGAATTGTTCTTTTTCATGCTGTGGGAGGACAGAGGAGAGAAAATAGGCCAAACAATTCTGCTGAACATTTATATAACAAATCAATCATTTTTAAGTGCATACAAATATTGTTTACTGTGCTCACCCCACACACACTGTGTATATGAGTGAACTCTCTTTCTTTGGCTCCTCTGAGATTTGTCTTTTTCTGCGGCTGCGAAGATCAAACCATTCTATGCTGCTCATGGGCTCATCTTTTTTATCCTCCTCGGCTTCGTAGTTGTAATAATCATCAAACGTTTCTTTATTGTACATTTCTAGAGAAGAGCATATTGACTTTAAGTCCTAGTCTAAATTATTATTAGATGACGTTTGTAACTACTCCTCCACGCCATCTGAGTTCAGCCTCACCCAAATACTAGATCTGTGAAACTCATGTAATGTATAGTTTTTAACATCCTGTCTGGTTGAATAAAACATTTATACTTAAAAATAAAAAAAAAGTATACACACAATTCAAATTTAATTTCTTATTCAGAATGACCTACAACAACAGCGACTTTCACATTATGTTACGTACTGTATTCCAGCTCTCCTTCCACTGTAACACTAAGGTGAAAAAGATCACAGTATGATTCATCCTTCTTCATAGTTCTGTATGTCTGCACAACCTGTAATGAGCAAAAAGTCATTTAAAATAGCACTAACTGAAACATCATCGATCATCAATAATGTAAATTGGAGGGAAAAAATAATCTTACTGCTAATGTTCCACGTCCTGTTCCTGTTACATTTAGGGTAACTTTACCAGCATTTCTGACCTGTGTAAACAAGTGCACATATAGTATGGGTTTTATACTTGTTATTGCATACTTTATCGCATATTTAAAGACCAATAAAATCACTTGATGAGTTTTCTGCAGCCTGTTGATATTCCCCATTGAAACTGGATGTTTCAATATATAAAAACATTTGTTCCTTTTTTATGTTTTGCACCAAAGCCATGAACCTACTTTCTAAAATCTGGACAGTACAGGATGAGTCATCACTATTTTTAAAAGTAAAGTATATGCATCTATCTGCTGAAGATAAATAATTCAACTTTTAGGAATAGTACCATTACTCTTCCAAGTATTCTTTCTTACCTTAACAGCTTCTGCGGTGAGCGCATTAGATTTGGTCAAGTGTAAATCTTGCTTTTTGCCATTTTCAAGGCACATTTCCACCCTCAGATCCAGGTCTCCTATATCATTGTTCAGAGTGCTGTATTTCGTCAGAGCCTCAAGGGCCACGACTGTATCCTATGTATATATATATATAAAAACATTGGGTAACACTTTATTTGAAGGGGTGTGCATAAGACTGACATGACACTGTCATAAACATGACATAACACCTGTCATGAACATGAATGAGTCTTTATGAATGTTTATGACTGTTGTCATTAAGTGTCATTCGGTAAATTATGACACTTTTAATGCAAAGTTGACATTGTTTAAAATGTCTTTGTTATGACAACTTGACATTAACAAAGACAAAAATGTCTTTGTTATGACAACTTGACATTACCCAAGACAAAAATCTCTTGATTATGACAACTTGACATTAACAAAGACAGAAATGTCTTTGTTATGACAACTTGACATTAACCAAGAAATCATAACCTGTCAACCTGTCACAAATATGTCAGAACAGGTCTAATTATCAAACTTACAGCATTTTACAGTGTAATAACCCTTAATAACATCTTTATAACTAGTACAATGTGTTCCACTTTACTTGAGGACAAGTAAAATATTCATGACACAGTTATAATGGTGTCATGACGGCCAAAGTTGTGACAGGTTGACAGGTTATGATTTCTTGGTTAATGTCAAGTTGTCATAACAAAGACATTTCTGTCTTGGGTAATGTCAAGTTGTCATAACAAAGACATTTTAAACAATGTCAACTTTGCATTAAAAGTGTCATAATTTACCGAATGACACTTAATGACAACAGTCATAAACATTCATAAAGACTCCTTCATGTTCATAACAGGTGTTATGTCATGTTTATGACAGTGTCATGTCAGTCTTATGCACACCCCTTCAAATAAAGTGTCACCAAACATTGATTAATGCAAACTCGAAAACCAACACAAAAGATGGCAGAAATGGGGCTAACAAGTTTAAAAAATGCTAATGTGCCAAAATGACTTGGTTTTGGGGATATAATTTTCACATTATAGTCTTATCATTTCATGTCAGACAGCAAGGAAGTTTGATAGCTAGTTTGCATCTGTCACTTGTGCAGCAACTGTTGCCTACTGTGGTTCGAGGTCATGATGGTAATAGTTAAACGGTGTCTTTATTAACTTTTCTGGGCTGGCAGATGAAATTACCTAGCAGCCTATGGAGTGAGACAGCTCTCCGATTTCATCAAAAATATCTTAATTTGTGTTCCGAAGATGAACAAAAGTCTTACATGGTTGGAACAACATGAGGGTGAGTAATTACTGGCAGAATTTTCATATTTGGGTGAAGTACTGTAACCCTTTCAGATTTTTTTTTTAAATTATTATTATAAATGTTGAAAAATTTTTTCTTTGAATAGAAAGCACAAAAGAACAGCATTTATTTAAGATAGAAATATTTTGTAACATTATAAATGTATTTACTGTCACTGATGATTTAATGTATCAATTTAATGCATCCTTGATAAATGTACATTTCTTCCAAAATGTTTTAAAATGGTAGAATATAGGCTATCAAACTGTTTAAAAAAATTATTCTAAATATAGCATTACAACACTTTTTTGTTACTGTTTTAGGAATTATTAAGAATTGGGAGTAAAGTCACGTTTCAACATTTTATATTTAACTCTTTGACCACTTGACCACTTTTCACTGTTATATGGTGTTATTACGCATCTTCTGAAAGAGTACTGATTCTCCTGATCAAAACACATGCAAAGAAGATGCAGAAACATGCGTTGTCATATGTAATCATATGCATATATATAAAATAACGCATCAACATTAAACAGCATATAAATCAAAACTGCTTAATGTTACTGAATGAAATGTCGACCCAGGATGAGCTATAGGACTGTGAAGCGTTGATGGACTCAATCTACTCCATCATTTTAATCATCTTTCTGAATCTGATCTGGAAGTAGTTTTTTATTTTTCTGTTAATTTGTTTAAAGGCAGACGGTCTGTTCATTCTTTTGATATATTGCATGTTCAGATAATCATACAGCAACATATTCTGGGGGCCATGAAATATTTGTGGAAATGATCAAAAACACTTGAGGCAGCTGGCAACTAAAAAAAAAAAAAAAAACGCTGGTGGGGAAAGACCCACCTGTGTGGACTGAAATCCACCACCATATTTGCGCTGCTCTGTCAGCCAGTTTGCAGCGAGTTTAGCAGTCTTCATGTCACGCACTGTCAGCATACTGAGTAGAGCATATGCTGTGGTCTCCACAGATTCAGCCTCAGCTTTACCCACTGAATCGCCTCTGCCACCTTTGGCATTCCAAAAACACTTTTCTGTGCGGAAAGGAGAGAAAATATGATGCATGGATTGGATAATATAATAACGGAGCTAAAAAATTGTGGCCACAGTTGTTCAACATTGAATGTGTATAGACATGCAGTTTTTGAGAATATCTTCTGCTATGTTAAGATTATGTTCTAAGAGAAAAAATGCAAGATGTAAAATCGCTGGTAATAATTTAATTACTGACTGCTGTCACAATTAGCAATGTCTTTTAGCTTCTGCTGCACTCGCCGGGCTTCTGCACTTTGATGGTCATGGAAGGTCAAGGCATAAGCTGTGATGGCAAGCGAATAGGGACTCTTCAAAGCATCCAACTGCCCATCTAGATAAGACTTTGCTTTATCAATAGCTGCTCTCTGGAAATAAACAGAGGGTTGTATTGTTTATTCAGTAGTTAATGAATTTAACTGAATTGATGTCACTAGATTTAATATGTTACCAGTTCTGTATCACTTCCCAGCTCGTAAACTCTCAAAGCATGGTTCATTGATATAAGGAGAAAAGCAGTTAGGGGAACTTCATCTTTCGCCTTTCCAACTCCTCCCTGATAACAAATATTTGTCTATTTTCAGTGAATGTTAGCAATCAATATTGTTAAATAAAATAAATATACCCTTTTAGATGTACCTTCATTCCTCTGTCATATAGGCGATTGGGATCATCCCATGCACCATTGCTCTTCTGTTTGGAAATGAGATAAGACATGGCATCCTGAATATATAAGTCATTCACATTGATAAAGTCCCGGGCCTCCGTCAGCTCCTTGGCAATATATGCAGTAAGCCTACAGGAAGGTTGGATAGAATAAAAAAAAAAACACTTTTGTACTAATATTTATCAAAAACAAAACCTTAAATTATGTGTGGATTTCTTGTAGTTAATATAAAAAATAAATTTTAAGCATTCTTGGCATTGCTAGTGTCATGCTGTACCAGATGCGCAAGACTAGAGGAACCAAAAATGTACCAAATACTGCTGGGAGTCCGCAGAAAGGCTCCGTAAGAGCCATCAGTTTTCTTGTGTGTGAGGACTGTGCTGTAACCTGGTACATAAGAAGTTGAAACAAAGATGTATGTGGTTTAAGTATATATGATGTTTCAACATCCTAACATTTGTCAGGTATTTTAATACTTAATACTTTTGTAAAATGGTGGGCCCAACAAAAACTCATGTCTCACATATATGTGCAAATATATGTTATATACAATACTGTTCAAAAGTTTGTGGTCAGTACGATTTTTTAAAAGAAATTAATAATTTTATTCAAGAAGGATCCATTACATTTAAGAAAAGTGACAGAATCTTTTGTAACATTAAAAAATGACTTTTCTCTTTCAAATAAACAGTTTTTCACACTTTCTATTCATCAAATAATCCTAACGAAAAATTTATCAAAGTTTCAACAAAAATATTACGTTTTCAACATTGAAAATTCAGCTTTACCATCACACGAATAAATTATATTTAATAACATAATTCAAATAGAAAACAGTATTGTTGATTAAATAAATGCAGCCTTGGTGAGCATAAGAGACTTCTATCGAAAACATTTTAAAAAGAAGAAAGAACTATTGTTGGGGACGCATTTTCCACAACCTGGACCCTAGTTACGGCCCTGCTCATTGCTTATGACCTATTCGAATATTTACTTGATTTTTTTGTCATCTAAAGGTATCTCATAATGGATACGCACCAGTTTGGATCATTGATTTGGCCTCATCTCTTCGTTCAGCTTTCAGTGATATCCATTGGTTGGTGGCATCCAGGTACCTCATGGCATGAATAGCAGGAGACATCTTCACCATAGTCTGCTCCGCACAGCCAGTGGGCAGCTGAATGAGTTTATCAACACCCTCCAGGTTTAGACAGTTATCTACCGACTCGCCCATCACACCACCTGGAAAATAACAAGGTCATTATCTACTGTACCTCAACTCCATCCATCCATCCATCCATCCATCAATCCATCTATCCACACACAGGCTCACGCTCTTCAGAAATAATCACAGAATAGGAATTCACTTACTCGATCATTGGACTAAAAACTTTCCTGGAGTTTAGCAGCTTAAAACCTTATATATTTATACCCCCCGCCTCACCTTTTAAACTCAAAAAGATGTCTGAGTCTGTCCCACCAGGGATCTCATCATCAGGGACTGGAATATCAATCTCTAATTTCCTCACTGCATAAAAAGACAAAAAAAAGTTTACTGCAATGATGGAAAGCCTAGGAACAGATCTACTATTTATAGCTGGATTCTTACATTTTGGATCAATGTTGAACTCCCTGTCAATAGAGGCGATTTCCCCTTCCCCCTAAAGATGAAGGATTACAAAGAGAGTTTTTGGGTGAATACTGAATACTGAATTACTTGTAGGAAACAAGAGCATTCCCTTGAGAAAACACCTTTAATTTCTCAGGTATGTGGCACTGAAGCACATAAAATCGTGGTATGCCACACTTTACCTCCACACGGAGCTCCTTTTCTACTCGATCTTGGGCAGTGTCTGAGGCGTAAGCCAGCACAGTGATGGGGATATTTCCGATAACAAGGGGCACCACGGTGAAATACACGGCCACTGCAGAGTTACCAGGAACCGTGACCTCCTCCCTCACCTCACTGTCGCCAGCAGTGCACAAACCTTCCTTCTTATTCATCTTCACTACTACCTATAGAGACACATGATATATGACATTCTCAGCCCTTAAACAGGAACTAGAGTTTTACTGAGTTTCTACAAAGCTTTTTAATCCTGTTTGTCACACTAATCAATTTTCAGGCACATGCCCTGGTTGCTGGTTAAAAAGAATAGCACCTGCAATAAAGATGAATTAAATTTACCTGTAAACTCTCTTGCTTGTAATTGTACACAACAGCCTTAACCTGAAGCTGCTCATTTCTTTTCACAGAGTAAGGAAGGTTGACGGACAAAAAGAAATCTTGGAAGACCTTCAGGGGCTTTGGCTTTGCAATACAGAATCCTAAATAATAATAATAATAATATTAATAAACACCTTTTGAAAAATGATCAGCATCCAAATAGCGCACCAAATGGCAGATTTGAAGTTATAGCAACCTTTTGTGGAAGAAATGCCGACAGCCTGTATTTCCCAAGTGGTTATAGAATCAGGAGCAATTGCATCATGCCTTAAAGTTTACAAAAAGACAAACAAGTATTTACATATAAAAATGATGTTAGAGGTGATTTATTCTATTCAGCAGTATATATTATAACTCATTATAATGTTTATTTGTTTATCTGATTAATTGGTGACCTGATAATGCCAGTCGTATCTGATTCAAAGACTGTCCACATCCATGACTGTGGGAAATATTTACGGAGGTAGATTGCATCCTCATTAATAACAATTTCATCCAGTGTGTCGTCAGTGACTACAGTGAGAGACAGAAAAGGAGAGTAGATTTCAGCTTTTGAAAGTAGCAGTAGTAATATAATAATAATACTGTAATAATACTATGTAATATATCTATTAATATAGAAAATATTTTCAGTTAACATTATTATTATTATTATTATTAAGGAAATTAACACTAATAATAATATTTACAATTATAATAAAAATAATAAACTAAATTGGCTTCACTGCTCACTCATTTCTTTGTTTGGTTTGATTTAGAAAGACAAATCATTGTAGAATTGTGCAATAAATGTGATTTTAATCCAAGAAAACTCTTCCCGAGAAATTATGCAAGACAAATTGTACCTCTTCCAAGATGAGTTTTTCTCCTCTCAAATTTCTCCCTCTTCCTCCTCTCATTTGCAGCTTCGCAGCATTGTTTAAAAGCCTTACGACAGCTGGACGATTCTTGCACTCTTTTGAGACGATTATCACAGGATGTATCCAGTTTGCTTGGCCTTACACCATCAAGACAGCATTTCCTGTCGCTGTTCTTATAGCTGTTGACTGTTGATGATATTATCAATTGACATATGATTAAAAGACAAATCATGTGAGGAATGATCAAGGGTTGTCAAACTGTTGTTTTGCATCTTACCGACTGCATTGTATTTTTTAACATAGTCCGCTGCTCTCCTGATACGAGGTTCAGGTTTAGAGTTGTAACACTTATGCTCTGAGAAAAAAGTAAAACACTGTGTTGATCACGCTTTCACGCTCTTATGGTTCTTGAATAATAATTCACAAAATAGATTGTCAGCAGGTATTTTACTTGTGGGTACAGGGGTTTCCAGATCACAGTTACAAATGAAAGTTAGCCCAGCTCTCTGCAGAACAGCACTGGAGTCCTCTCCTCCTCCGACAGAGCAGGCCAAGTCATACGAGTTCATATACTCAAACATCTGTGAAAAAAATAAATAAAAATCATCTCCATCGTGAGCGGCAATCCTGAAATGCAGTACTTTTAGGAGTACACTAGCATAGCGTACTAGATTTCCCCCAAACTCCAAATTTCTTATGTACATAAACTTTTGCTTTTGTACATAATGTACAGACTTAATCCCAAATGGATTACCTTTTGAAGGCTTAGTTTGTTTTTGTTCAGAATGTAAACAGCTGAGTCCACTGCGGCAAGAGCCACCTTGGCCTTTGGATCTGTTCTGACCGTCACCTTAAACTCAGTTGCAGGTTTTATCTCAGCCATTGGATCAATTTGTACCTATACAAACAAAACAGTATGTGGAAACACTCGCTTCTAAAACAATATTTCACCATATTTAGATTCTGAATGATAAATCGTCTCTGCTGTACCTTGCCTTTGCAGACATCTTTCACATCGACCCACACAGAGTCAGCCACTATTTTTCCTTTTGGTGTAAGGCCTGTAAAATAGTAGGCGACCAGACGAAAAGAAGGCACCATATCCACATTGAAGGTCACATTGATTGTTGTGATTTCAGTTCTTGGAACCCTCCCCACCTGCACAATTCGTCCTTTACTCCAAATCTGTTTGGGGAATTATTTCTTTTTTGAGTGATGGAAGACATTAGATTGAAGATAAAGCAAATCTGGTAAAGACCTATTCAAAAAATGACATCCAAGCTGATTGTTCTTAGTCTTACCATGAAATAAAAGAAAGTTGGTTTTCCTGAACACGGAGGTGTAATGTCCCGTAATGTGGCTTTCAAGTCTTCTCCAGGCTGTAGGAACTGTTGCTCCACTTCCAAACTAAGATAGCTGTGTTCTTCAGCTTTTATTGCACTGACTGTCATCTTTTTATCAATACGAATTACCTCCTGGTCTCTCCCCTCGGCAAAAACCTGCAAAATAAGAACCATATAAAATGGACAGTCCTAGTCCTGGATGCTGATTGGTCAATACCAAAGCCACAAGGATACACTAAAGGTTGATACTGTTGTTGACAGCAGATTTAAAACAAGGTCATTGTATATTGTGGCCACTTTGCAATGGTAATAAAGATATATAAATTATCATGTGAAATCTCACCGTTATAGCTAAATTCTTAGCCTGTGGTGATATTTTAAAGGACATGGCTACATCTCCAATTTCATTTCCCCAGCCCTCTTTGCTCAGAATCTGCTCTGGTGATCCTTCTATTCTAACAGTGGCTGTAAATTTCAAGTTTGGGACTCTTTGGCCATCTGGATATGTTGCAGTAGCCTGAAAAAAAAAAAAATGCAGTAATCAAAAATAAATTTAATTTATTTGTGTATGCAGGTGTGATACTAACATATATTTTAAAGCCAGAGAGGGATAAAAATAACATATTTAAGTTAAAAAAAATTATTTAGGCCACATACCAAGATGGAAAACGTGCCACCCGGGGTGAAATATGTCTTGGTTTTCGACAGATCAACAACATATGGTGATGTCACAATCTTCACAGAAGAACTTTCAGCTTCCTCTAGATTGCCACCTGCATAAAATAAATGCAAATTATTCATTGTGATATACTTTTCAGTCATTAAACATATTTTAATACCCATCTGAGTATAAATAGTAACTTTAAGTAAATAAAATAAGTGAATAAGACGACTGGTGTATAATAAGACAAAGAAACGCTAATAATTTCATCAATATACTTTTGCACTTGTGATAACTAGAATTTATTTTATTGCATACATTTAATCATCTAATCATTAGGCTACTTTCCATTTATTACTCACTTGCTTTTTCCAGAACCGAGACTGCAATATAAAGATAATATCCCTCTATATGGCCTTGAGTGTAATTTTGTGACGTTGTAATTAAGACCTCAGTGAGTACTTCTGTATTTGTAGTGCCATCCTCTACCTACATAACAGCAGAATATAAACAAATAAACCAAATCAGATACTGAGAAGTAAATTTTACACACACATATACATATACATTATATATTTTTTTCTTTTTTAGATCATTTCTTTTTATTATCTGAAAGACTTTTTTTTTTTGCTTTTATTCTACTGCAAAATTATTTACTTACTGCTATCTGCTGTTCAGTGCCTGCAAGATATATCTTATTCCCCATTTCATCAATAAGTCCAAATCGAACATATGCTATCCCATTGACCCCCTTCCCATAAGTATATCTGAAAACACCAAAAACTGATGAGTTACATGGCAAAATCTGAAGTCAACAACAAACCCCATCAGCATGTGATGGAGTAGTCTACATACCTGGCAGAGATGTTGAATGGAAAGGACTTGCTCATCAAAATATGGTAAGGCTGTGTAGACTCAATCTTAACCTCAAATGTGGGCAAAACTGTGATAAATGAAAGGTTGAAGTGACCAATTTAACAAGAATTCTTAAAATAGATGCACCTGCAATTTCATAATACCTACCGTATTCCTTGACCTCAAAGTCCAATTCTGAGATAGATTCAGGGTACTTATGGAATGATGCAATGATTTTCCATTTGCCAGCCCTGAAGGATGAATAAAATTACACACAATATGAGGTTCATTACAAGTCTATAGCTGTCCCCTAAAATGTAATGTTGCCCAATGTATAAGAATATGTATATGCAAATGTGTTTTTTTTACAACCAAAGCTTTAAACAATCACTATATACACACTTTATTTAGTGTAAGTGTTGTTTAGTGTTCATGTAGTTAACTTACAGCTCCACCTCCGGTATAGTTATAGTTTTTTCCAAGATTTGGTCAGAAATCAAAATATGATTGTAAACAATCAAGCCTTTGCAATTCTGTAAAAAGAACGTTTTCACCTGCTCATTCCAGGTATTTGTGCATATTATTTGCGTTTCATCATGGACAATAACAACTTACTGTTATTCGAACGTGAATTTTATCCTTTATGGGGAGCATGTAGTTATCTAGGGTGAAGATTCTGTATTTTGCTGAAAAACATGTAATAAAGAAAAAATAATGTGGCCGGTAAACAATACTGGTTAATACTGGTAAACAAAGACTACATATTTAATAAAAGTAAATAAGTAGAAGAAAAGGAAAAAAGAAGAAAGTGAATAGTCATACAGTACCATTTTCCCCTGGATTATAAATGGGCTTGTCTGTTTGGATAAAAATGTACCCCCTTTTAGTTGACAAAAAGATGTTGGCTTTTTTTACTTTACTGGCAAAGATATCATTGCTTTCAGCTACAAGCTGAACGTATGAATCCATTTTTGTACTTCCATACATCTTAGGATCAACCTACAGTACATTGGTTTGAAAAGACATTGGCAGAGTTTGCTGTGGAGACATATATTTGAACACTTTTAAAAATCTCAAGTGTACAGACTTACCTTTAGTTTTACCACAGCTTGGTAGTTATTGTCCTTGTTAAGGATTATAGACTTCTGTTCTGACACACGTATTGAAAGAATCTGATTTTCAAAGTATAGCTGCATGCTGGTTTCTTTAGTTGCTCCATGAAGCTGCACACTCACTGTCTCTTCCACTCCCAGGTGAATTTTATTTGGAGCAACAATTAGGCATCTGCGGTAAAAATGCATACAAATGTATATATGCACTGATAGGATAGAAATGCAAGAAGTGGGTAATTATGAGAAAAAATTTTTTTTACTTTTGTAAAATTAGTCAATAATTCTAGTACTTACGTGGGTCTCTGTGCATCCACTGCAAGAAAAACCAAAAATGCAAAAAACAGAGGGCATATCATCTTGCTGTTTCACCTTGCTCATATGTGATTATTCCATTAAGACAGCGACTTATCATCTACCAACTAACGAAGAAAACACTACGAGGGCTATTTCCCACCTCCCTCAAATTGGGCTTTGACACACACACACACACACACACACACACACACACACACACACACACACACACACACACACACAAGGAAAAATCTTGGCAAAAAAATGCATGGTCATGTGATTTACAAGAAATCTTGTTTATAACAGAACACAGCAGGAACAGCAGCTGTCTGGAGCAAAGGCAATGAGAAAAGAAAACACAATTAATACAGTAGGCCCACATTCTAAATCTTATGCCATGTTTTTGTTTTCATTTTAGTAATGTGATTAATAGGTTTGTATCCCTTAGATATTTCACCAATATGAAAGGGTTGGGTATGGAAGCTTGTTTCCGCCATGGAATAAAAAAAATGTAAAAGATAATTGCGACTTTATATCTCACAATTCTTGACTTTTTTTGACATATTGAAAGATATAAACTCGCCATTGCGAGTTATGTCAGAATTGTGAAACAAGCTCGCAATTAAAATAAATAAAGTCAGAATTGCGAAATACTGTATAAACTCGCAATTGCGAGGAATAAAGTAGAATTGCGAGATATACATTTGTTATAGTTTATATTTAGCAATTTTGACTTTGCTCAGAACTGAAATATAAACTCTCAATTGGAAGATATAAAGTCCAATTCTAAAGGGATTCTGACTTTATAACTCGTAATAGAGTGGTGAAGGTATGAAAACGTACTCGGTTACTAACGTAACCTCGGTTCCCTGAGAGTAAGGGAATGAGTATTGCACAGCTAATACTCAGTGGGGAAAACACAGCAGAGCGTCCAGCTCGCCCATTGGCTGTGCTGCGGCAACTGCACATCCAATGGCCGAGCGCCTCTTGACGCGTAACCCAATCAAGTGACTTGGTGCCAACACGTCAGAGCGCGCCTAAGCCTATAAGGAACGCTCATTTTTGGCCAAATAGCAGGTTTAAATCGACTTAAGCGACCCATCCTGACAGATTGCACTAGTGTGGCAGACTACGCAATACTCGTTCCTTTACTCTCAGGGAACCGAGGTTACGTCAGTAACCAAGTACGTTCCCTTTCGAGAACGGTCACTTCGTATTGCGTAGCTAATATGCATTGGGGACGCAATCTAAAATGCCACACTATTAGCAACTGGCTGTTTCCAACTGGAGCCTAGGGAAGCACCCAGAGGCTCAGAGAACAAGCCTTATTCATGAAACCCGACCCAGGTCTGGTTAGTGTCACTTTGGGGGTTCTTACAAAGTGACACTAACCAGACCTGGGTTGGGTTTCATGAATAAGGGCTGGGGCTTACTAACAGTCCAAGGACAACTTGTGCTTATGGACAGTAACATATTATACCAATAAGACCAGACACCGTCGGTGTCGGTTCATCCTCCTGGCTCCTTTGAGGATAGAACGATAAGGTTGTTTCTCCACAGTGATTGGCCAGCCACAGGAGCATGGTAAGCTGCTATGGCTGCCACATACACTTTGAGAGTGGATGTGGAGCGACCCGCATCCAAAAGCTCTTGTAAAAAGGAGAGTACCACTGACACTTCGCATGAGTGGGGCTCGAGGTCTCTGGCTGAGCACCAGCCAGCGAATACTGACCATGCTCTGATCAGAGCATAGAGGCGCCTGGTAGACAGTGCTCTAGCCTCAGTGATGGTATTCAAGACTTTTTCTGGTAAGCCAAATCATCCCGTTCGTCTGTGTGAGGAGATCCTTCCTCATTGGCACTAGCCAGGGAACAGTGTCCACCATCTGTGCTAGTTCTGGAAACCATGTCTGGGTTTTCCGGGGGGGGGCTATTAAGAGGACTGAGCATCCACTCACCTTGATCCGTCTGATGACCTGAGAGATCATAGAGATCGGCAGGAGTGCATATAGAGGGCGTCTGGGCCAGCGCGTCCCTTTTCTTTGAAAAGAATGCTGCGCAATGAGTGTTATCTTTCGAGGCGAAGAGGTCGACCTCTTCCCAGCCAAAAACACTCCATATCAGACGAACCGTCTCTAGGTTGAGAGACCACTCACCTGGGAGAGTGTTCACACCCAAATTTTAGGCTCCTGGGACATGAGCAGCTCTCAGGGAGTGCAGGTTGGCATGTGACCAAAGAAGTTTTGACAGGTTGCCTGATCTGAAGCCACCCTGGCGATTTACATAGGACACCACAGATATGTTGTCTGTGCGGACCAAGACGTGGTGTCCCTTGAGGTCTGGCAGAAATTCGTTCAGGGCCAACCAAACTGCTCCAATCACAACTGACTTCCGGTAAAGGGGAAGTAACCAATGACATTTGAGGTTATTAAAACAGTAAGTCCCAACTACTTGTAACCGATATTGTCAGGAGAGGGGTTTAGGAGATGAGGCGAGGACTCAAGTGCAGGAAACAATGGCTTCTTTATTAATAAAATAAAACCGGCAACAAAAACTACCCCGAGGGGGAAAACAAGACAGACTGGACTAGGCTTGACTTGACTTGACAACAGAAACTAGGCAGGACACAAGAGGGTACATATGACGTACATACGACGAACCAGCAGGACTCAAAACACAAGGAGAATAAATAGGGAGAACAAACAAAGGTAACAAGGGAGGACAGGTGGGGCAAATTAATCAATCAGGTAATGAGGGAGGACAGGTGGGGCAAATAAATCATTAATCAGGTAACAAGATGAGAGGGGCAAGACAATGTAGGGCATGGGCGCGATGACAAGCTCCAGGAATCTTTAATTCTGAATCATTGACTCGTTCCTCTGAACACAAATAAAGCACATTCCTCCTAAAATCCAAAAGCTTTTAGACTTTGACCTCCCGAATGTAAATTAAGACACGTGACCATCCAAATTGCGGGTCTGGCACCAGCTCGTCTGCATGAGACCACCTTTGACACTTTTTATGGGCCCATGGAGAATCAACAGAGAACTCCTAGCAAACCCTGTGGGTTTTCAAAGGAATTCCCAAACCCCTCCACTTTAAAGAGATAAGGAAACTCTCTCTCCGTCCACACGACACACACGACACACACACCTAAGGATTTTTAAGGAATTTCCAGTTAAAAAGACATTTAACAATATATATTTGATATGTTTTTATGTGTGTCTGCTTGGCCATGTCACAGTGGAATGATTGTGTTTTTATCGTAGCCTCAAGGGAATTGTAAATACTATATTATGCATTTTTAAATATAACTATGTATTCTTATGATCTTCCTATATCATTCATGGTACCGTTGCATCCATATTGATCTGAACTGGCCAAATACATAACTTAGCATTCCGTAAAATGGATGTGTACTATAACATTTCTCCTGTAATGTTTAATCCTCCTTGGTAGGAAAATGCCCAGGTCATAATTTATGCAGGCAAACGTCTGACAAGACAAAGGAAAGTCTTGGCGCCAAAAGTTTGCCGAATACCATTGGTTAAGGTGGCTCCGGAAGGGGCGTGGTCTGCATCCTTTAAAGGACGCGTGACGCTCTTCCTTCGTTCTCTTGAACTCTCTTCCCTTTTTTCCTCCGGCGTCAGGATGTGACTTCTTCATGATCTCCTCTGGGGATCTTTTATCTTTTCTTTTATTTGTTTAATTCTAAGTTCTTTTAAGTATTCTACCGAGTTCATTTCCACAGACGAGGCATGAACTTAGCCTGAATTGTTTCTTTGGTAAATTTACCTCAAAGACCTTTAAACCTGCGTTTGAAAGTCCGCGCTCTGAACCATCAGGAAACCACGTTGTTCACTCAATGAACGAGCACGCGCCCCAAGGACACACAAACACACACGCAAGCTTTTGTTTGTTTGTAAGTTTCGTTTTCTTTAAGTTTCCAACCTAATTCATCTCACAGGAGAGGGGATGAATTTAGCCGAATTTGGTGATGTTACCTCGAAGACTTTAACCTCGGTTCAAAACGCATGCGCCGAACGCCACGTGACGCGCACACACGCAACAAAGAACATCCGCTCACGCACGCGGCCGAGACAGGGCCGTGCAAGAATGCAGCGACACAGAGACCAATACACTTTGCAGGTATACCTCTTTATGGAGCTTCTAAGAAGCATTAAGATGATGTTTTTCGTGTTGTTACAGAAGGTTAACTGTCTGGGTGAATTTTGCCAATTCTCTCTCTCTCCCTCACTCACACGTGTTTCCATTGTCCAGACTCCCTGCGTTTATTGTAGTTTGTGTTATTGTTTGTAAATACATGTATTCCTGTAACGTAGTAAATACATAAGTAGTTCTGCCTTATTAAATTCATTATATTCGTTTGATTGATGTACTGCCTCTTTGCTCATTTTCCAAGTCCCTTAAGTGTCAAAGATCTTAGCTACAAGCTTACAAATGAAAGATACTTTAAAGAGTATGTGTTTATAGAACAGGAAGGGCAACCTGGTGGCCACAGGTTGGTTTTCCTGAAAACCTATAAAGTAGAATAATATTGTGGGTGTTGACGGAGATCGAACGATCAAGCTTGCGGGACAAGCAGATGAGTCGATCATAAATTAATCCCCACAAATACTATTTTGACAATTGAGCTAATCAAATTTTACCTGTTTACAAAACGTGATCTGTGTGGCTAATTGCAATCAACTTGTGGTTAATTACTAAGATACACATGCATGCATGCAGGTAAAAATAACATATCATCACTTATCGGGAGATTGGGAGATGCTCTAACTGTTGCTCGGTCTTCGTCAACAACACACGCTTGCACCCCCTGCTGCTGAGGTCAACTTACTACAGATGGAGATTATGCTCGGTAATCTACTGCTTTTCCTGCAGTTCCTGGATGTCAATGTTGAATTTACTGTCGAATTTGAACCACTGAATTTGTGGAAGTGAATTTGTAAAGCGAAATAAAATGGACCGAAAATTGCCTGTTGAATATTATAGGTTGTATTTTTAAACAGCTTGAATATTTTCGTCTTTCGTCTTGAATATATGAAAGGTGAATATGGATTATTGAATTTTTTATAATTTTTAATATTCAACCATGTCAAATTTGAGCCAATAAAAAATGCAAGTCCTAAAAATACAATGCATTAAAATGTTAATGCAATGCATATTTTTTTCAGGTAGTGCAATTCAACAGGATTTTTGTTTCAAAAACATTTGGCATTATTTTACTTCCATAGTGAAGCAATCATCTTCAAAATTACGCGAACAAAGCACATCCGGGCTATACTTCTGTGGTATAGTTAATAGTATATATGAACTGTAGCCACTTAGTCTTCAAATGCTCCTCCCTGGGCAGATGAAAAAAATTCGCTTTTGCGTCGCACTTCAGAACACAGCGTCTCGCCATAATGTTTTCAAGTTTTCCCTGTGGCGTCTACGAACGCAATAAGTGGTTGTATCTTATTCAAATAACTTGTCAAGTTGACGTCATCTAGACAGAGAAAAAGCATCGGTCGTCTATCGATTCATATCAGCGACTCAGAGTCGACTCTTACTTTTGAGAGACAATAACTTTGTATACAGTGAACTTTCATATTTTAAACTTTGCAGGATGTTTTTGTTCACTTATATCTATGTTACACACTACCAGGGTTCTAAATTAACTTTTTTGATCACCAGCCAATGTGACTGGTAACTTTCTAAACTTACTAGCCAATCAGAATTTCCACTAGCCAAATTTTTTCTGGTGAAAATAAGATAAATTATGAGTGCCACTGAATGCATTTGGTCATTTTATTAACATTGTTGGCATGAAAAACACATACAGTAGGCTACAATACAACAACATATACAAAGTACAAACATTTCATTTCAACTTTGGGATCTATCTATCTATATTTATCTATTAGGGATGTGCACGAATATTCGATCTGTAATTATAATTCGGAAAATGTATAATTTTAATATAATAATTGTAATTTCTTAAAACTTTTTTTCACAGTTATAATGAAATGCACTGTGGCGCTGTGGGGCGTTTTTAACAAGCGGATTGTAGCCTATTTGATCACACAAGAGACTGATGAAAATTATATTACAAAATGGAATTACTTTTAATCAATTATTAATTAAACTGAGTTATCATAATATCACCACCACAATGAGAAATCACACGAAATCCACGCTGGTACGGTGATGCGGTGGTGACGCGTTCATGTAGCGCTGCCAATATAGCACCTACACTCTGTCACAAAGAACACCGGCAAAAGTAGGGTAATGATTATTTATGAAAATGTAAAATATAGCAAGAAGATATTTTAATTTTTTATTATAATAAACAAGTTCTTTGTCAGTGCTGCAAAGATGAAGTTGACGATGCTGACTCGCGATCTTCAGTAGGCTAGTGAACGCGCAGAGAGAAATGCACATTTCATACGGATCACATAAAGCGCAGTCTGTAGTCCGTTTTCTTTCGTTTTTAATTGTTCTGTTTAAAAGTAGACATGTCTGTGAGGAGAGTAGCCTAGTCTACCTTAGGCTATATGCTGAATTTCGGTTCATTTATGAGACGAGCTCCAGTTCACGCGCCGGCGCCTCCGTTTCGTGATTATCTATCGTCTGCTATATTTGCTTCTTATTTATTAAATCCAGGCAATTGGTTGATGAAACATTGATTAAAATTAAGATACAATTTAATACTTAATACACAATTTAATACACTTTAAAGAAAGGTTTTGTGCTTTCTGTTTGATGTGTCTGTGAAAGTTTTAAAGCATCTTTTAGTGCCGCTTTCAGAGCTTGTCACGTTGTTTTTCCTCATAAATGCGAACACGAAAAAGAAAAGAAAATAAATATTTTATGTTCTGTGGAGACTACAGTTAGCCTACTCATAATTTGTATTTTGAATAGGCGCCGGCAGGCCTATGTATTCCGTTACTCCCCAACACTGATATTAGTATAATCTGCTAGATATTTTAATAACACTGTTTTGGCGGAAGAGTTCTAATGACGGTGTTCAACTATAACCGTCGGTCTCAGGGTTATATAGTAACCGTCACACCCAAGAACAGAGCCTTATGTATCATGCATTTAATGCCTCATCATGCATCACCGGCCAAACTGGCTAGTAAGTTTTTAATTTAAGTGTTAATTTAGAACCCTGCACACTACATGAAAGGTCATTTTCAAAAATCCATAATAGGTGCCCTTTAAAAATACTACTGTTATTGTGTCACGAAATGTAGTTTTAAGAGTTTTTCAGTGAGAATGTAGTTGTTTAAAGCTCAAATATGTGGTTTATTTATATAGCCAGGCCAGCTGACAGTCTTGCCTGGGCCCGGGACAAGATAATCTTAGATGGGCCCCCCCACGCCCAGATCTCTCCATTTTTCTAACCACTTTACAGCAGACTTCCATTTTTATTTATTTTTATAAAACACCATATACTTTTACCCAAACTGAATAATAAAAACACGTTTAAATGGGTAAATTTTCTATAAATAAATGTCTTCATTTTCTTTTCTGATATAGCCTATACTACAGTTCTTGTTAAAACACACGGCACTTTTTGTGTGAAATCATATTTATTTTTTGTCCATCAAAAGTGTGCTTTCACTTTTAATTAAGCATGAGCAGCGCAGCAAAAATAGACACGGATCTGGCCCATTATCTGTTCACCGATCCCGACAGTGACGCATTTCAGCCGGCTTTTTATTTCTCATCTCCATAAATATATCTAGTACAGTAAAGCTAATGCAAGGGCTAGACATCAATTAATTCTTTGCTAATACTTCCTCGTCATCATGGAGAGCGCAGTTCGCACCGCTTTCTCCTTTCCACAAGCGCTTGCTCTCCCGTGGCGTCTGTCGTTGCTATGCAACAATGAACTTGTAAAAATGAGCGCGTCGCGTCGCTATTATGAGCTAATATCCAAAATATTTCCATATGTGGCTCTTTCCTCCTTTCTTATCAACAAGTGGATTTACAGCCACCACATCAGCAGCGCCGCCGGTCGCCATGTCTCAGCGCTTTTATGAAGAGGACGCAACTGCACGCGCTTCGGGAATGCACGCGCATCAAGTACCGGGTTTGAGCCGGTTCTTGACCACTATTTCAAGGACAATTAGGAAGAAAACAAATAAAAAGCTTTTATGTAACTCAAATATTAGATATTCTTTCCACAAATATGCCTATTTTATTTATTTTTTAACAATTATTCCATAATTTAATGAGGGCCCAGTTCTGGGCCCCCCCCCCTACCCTGGGCCCGGGACAACAGACCCGTTTGTCCCCCCCTGTCGGCGGGCCTGTATATAGCGCCTATTTAAAATTTTAGTCTGACGGTTTCGGAGTTGTGAGACCCATGAGATCACCGGGCGCTCAGCGCTTATGTACCCCGCCTGGAACAGCCTTACCTCGGCTTGTGCTTCTGACTTTGCCGCTGGCTCTGATGTCTCTAGTCTAGTGGTTAAACATTAACTATATATATATATATATATATATATATATATATATATAATTCGTCTTGTGTAGCCTATATCTAACGGGCGATCGTTGGCCTCATCAATCTATAATTTGTTCCCTGGCAAATCGTTTTGGCTGAGTGCAAAGTAAAGTTTCATAACTTTATATATTTAGGCTATTTAACTTTAACGTTGTAGCCTGCTGACTTATGTTTGACTGAATCGTTGATTCGTTTAACTTACTTTAAAACTGAAATTTAACAAAAAGAGACAGGGTTGTGTCATTTTATTTTATATAGCCTATGTACGAATATTTTAAAATGATATCACCAACACGTCATGTATTTTTTCATGTATGGGATGTTTTGGTTCTGTCCTTAGCTAATATGATGTACTGCAATTTTAAAGGTTGTATCAGTGATTTCAGGCCCAAAAATAAATGTCTAATCTTTCCTAACGATACGCTAGCTACCCACCTCACCTCACAACACCCACCCCTGTCGGTGATTGGTTGGAACACTTTATTTTGGTTTTGAGTGGTGGTTGTACCCATTTGTTTTTGTGTGCTGATCTCAGAGCCTAGGCTGCATACAGAGACGCAGTTTTTTGACAGCATGCTCATGGGGCGGGCAGCTAGCGGATTGTTAGGAAAGATTAGACATTTATTTTTGGGCCTGAAATCACTGATACAACCTTTAACTATATAGGCTGATACTTCAATGTGTATATAATATAATGTACTGTGCTGCTTTGCTAATTTAAATCATGAACGGGCAACTCAGTCCCTTTTTTAGGTCTCCTTTTGATGTGGAGTTTACCTCCAACCCTAATCAAGCACACCTACATTTTTTAACCGAAGTCTTCAGGTTTATTGTTGACAATAGGCAGCTGGTTTTGAGTTTGGAGTTAATCTGCAGGACAGCGGATGCTGAGGATGCCAGAGTAGCCCACCACCACTGCTTTAAATCATGCAGAACTTGCTAAGAATAAGCTAACTTGACTCTCCATGAAAACAGCTTAATTTGAATTGTTTGTGTTTTTTGTTTTACATTTAGGACTGGAGAATATCTGGCAATGGGATGTCATGACTTCTTTTTTTGTTTGTTGAGGAAAAGCAACAATAATCGATAATCATCAATTTTATAATCATTATTTTCCAATGCAATTGTAAAATCATTTTTCTGTAACAGTTGACTGGATGGGATTGGGATTCTGTGGTTTCAGCAGCGGTGAATGGATGTAAATGTATGTTGTCATGGATGAGAAACAGAAGGAACAAGTCCTTTAGGGACTGCCATGACAACCCAGCTACAGGTGGGCATCAGGGGATAACAAGGACATCTAATAAGATTGCAAGCGCATACTACTGGCAAGGCATCTTTCCGTACATCGCAAAGTGGGTAAGATATTTGAAGACTCAAACTCCTGGCCCACAAGATGGTTTCATACAGCCCATCAAGTGTAAATAGTTAACTCATGGGTACGTTATAGAGGCCACGACATATATTGAAGCCACAAGATCACATATTCTACTACATACTTATGTCATGGCCATGTGTGTTAAGTTGTGTCCTTAAGATCCTATGTTGAGTTTGCGACTCCTGATGTAGTTGTACAAAATAATGTGTTTCTGTTGTGTGTGTGCAATGTTACAAACACCAAATGTTTTATATTTTAGATTGCCCATTGTCCAAAGTGTCAGCTTAATGATCCTATCAAAACAGTGGCTCCAGTGTTGCACCCTATCAAGGTCACTAGACCCTGGAATGTCGTAGGAATGGATTCGATGGGACCATTTCCAACCAGTCCTCAGCGGAACATGTATGTCCTTACAATGACTGACCTCTTCACCAAATGGGTTTTCACCAGACCCCTGAAGTGTAAGACCGCAGTTGAGGTGGCTAAAACGGTCTTAAAAGCATTTAAAGCATATGGACTGGTTGAAAGTATAATCGCAGACCAGGGGAGGGAGTTTGTGAACCAGGTTATTATTGTTTAGTTAAGAAGATTTTATTATTCAAATTTTTTGCTATATGTTATAAAAATCTATCATGTCTTGCAAACCTTTTTGATGACAGCTAAATGAGGACATATTTAGGGTCTTGGGTGTGAAGCAGTGTGTCACGTCAGCATACCGCCTAGCGGACTAATCAAACTATAAAGAGGTGTAGTAAACTTATTTTCTTCTCAAGTGTAGAAACTCAGAAGCTAAGACCAGGGGACTCGGTTGTATCTTTTGCAGGTTCTTTATTGAGCAAAAAGCTTGTTCGTTGCTGTAGTCTTCAAGCTAGTCACGAGTCTAAATTAAAGTAACTTTACATGGTATACTATTATAGGCATTTTAAGAGGAGGGACTTCTGGAGTTGGAGACAAATTCAAACAAAGCATGCAAATGTAGTATGGAAGTCCGCTCGTTACCGGAAATTCCCCAGCCCTGATCTCATCAGCATTCGGATCCTTGAGATGCTAATCCCATCAGCCTGGATTGCTCAAACATTAACATTATCATAGAGACAAAGGGTTTGAGTCTCAGTAATTTTACTCATTTAAAATACAGTAGAGCTAGCAGGAAAGAATACTCCTGTTGGAGAAATCAGTCTACTAAACTTTGTCAGTTTATACTATTGGAGTGGAAACCTAAATTAAACATTTGATAAATTTGTAACACGTCAGAGGGCATTGGCAAAGTACTGCAATGCATGCAGAATGACTGGGATGAAAACCTGGAGGATGTGGTGCATGCCATCAACACCTCAAAGCAGGTGATTGGAACTGTTTAAAAATTTAATAATTATATGTAATTGATTAGGACTGATTTTTATATGTAATTGATTTATGTAAATATAATTTGTTGAAATAGTTTTGTTTTAGGGCTCCACAAAGTATACACCATTCTTCTTGATGTTTAACCGGCACCCACTCACGTCAGAGGTTATCAACGCAAAGGTATCTGAGACAGATTGCTTTGTAGCAGAGAATCCGAATGTTGACATGGACACACGGATTGCAGAGGTGACTGCACTAAATTTAAAGGTAATTGTTTGTACTATAATTAAGTAATAATTCAGATTATTTCAGGTATTCTATTCAGTCTTTTTATTATACATTATTTTCATAAGGTGAAGGATTACATTGAAAAAGCACAGGGGAGGCAAAAGGAGTACGAGTCCCGGAAAAGAAAAAATGTGAAATCATTTCACATCCACGAAGGAGAGGAGGTACTCAAAGCAAACAAAAGAAAAGAGGGACGCAAAGGTGGACGTTTAGAGGGAAACTGGACCGGCCCTTTTCTAGTCAAAGACATTACTGAAAAAGGGGTTGCTACACTTGCAAACAAATCAGGCAACATTCTCCACCAGAAAACCAATGTGTCACAACTCAAACCAAACCTGCGGCGTGACATTAACCTGGATGGTGAGAAAGGCAGTAAAATACAGTAGATGGTCCACTTTTTAGTTTAGAAGTAAAAGTTTATGGCAAATAAAAAGAATTACATATACAACCTTTTTCAGTGAATATTCATGATGACCATGATTGTTACTGCCTGAAGACAGACATGGCAGGAGGTTATGCATCACGCATGCTTTATTTGATTTTGATATAAGAGTTTAATTTGTGCATTCCTTATTTAGATGTAAAAATGTACAATAAGAAACTTTGACAAAGATTTGTTACTGATCCAAATGTGTTTACAGAAATTGTTCAGTTTTCTGTGGATCGCTTTCGCATCTTGGAGCTAGAAGAGGTAAGATGTCAAATAAATGGAAGGCTATATAATACTGTATATATATAAATAAGACAATTACAAAACATTACTTTTTCTAGGAAATCTATATGAGAATTTTGAGAGAGGAAACCGAAAGAAAGCGGCCACTCATTCAGTTTTCGAGATGCCAGGCCACAGTTGAAGATTTCGAGACACTGTGTCCACAGAAGAAAAGTTTCCCATGACTGAATGACGATTTACGACGTTAGAATTTCAATTTGATACATTTTTTGAAGTGAACATTTTACTGTAATCTACTATTTCTTTTAAATTCTTGACACAAGGATTGCACAGCTCTGTGAAGCACATCGTGGAACTGCTTTACAGGTGCACACATTTGTTCTCTGGTGGCGATCCTTCATTAATGAGAAACATGTGGATGACAGGCACATTTCTTGTCTGAAGGTAAATTAAAATCTATTAAATAAATCTCTGGGGCTGGGGACACATTTGCAGGACCAATTATTTACTTAAAACTATTTTAAAGGACCTTCATGAGAATGCCTTGGTCCTTATTCCAAGAATTGTTGGTGGACAGAGCCCTGAAAAGGGAAATCACTTCATTTTGTGGGTATGTGTGAAAAAAAAGGATTTTTGCTCAACAGTTGTTACTACTCATTGTGGTTAAAGCGATTTTTGTTTGTTTTGTCAAGGTCTGTTTTGCAGAATCATATTCGAGTGTACGACCCCACTGGCAACTACAAATCAATTTCTGAGATGGACCTGGCTATACTATGGTATTTTGTGCATTGTAAATGACACAAATCTTTATTTTCTAATGTGCATTTCGTAAAAATTTTTTTTTTCTTTTGTACAAAAGCAATGCATTCCGAAATACCTGGGACTTGAGAAATTGGACTGTTGAGTACCCAGAACAGTGGAGGCAGGCTGACTCTAACAACTGTGTGGTTTTGGTTTGTACAGTATAAGTTAAATAAATGCTTTTATTTTTATATTTTTTGTGTATTACATCTACATTACTTTAACAACTGTGTTTATTGCATTAGATGGCAGAAATGGAGGTGAGGGACAAATGGACCTCTATGAAAAACGAGGTGTTACAGGGAGAAGATCTGTGGTCTCTGAGAAGATATCACGCATCATCAATGGCAGCATATGCTGTATAGCATATGACGTATAAAAGGTATGTGTAAAATGTGTCTCCTCATTCATATAAACCAACGTATATGTTTAATAATTCAAGTACATTGATGATCTTTTAAATATAGGACAGTTGACGAGGTGGAGAAAAAAGGAATTTGTTCTGTCAGTGACACTGAAATTCAGGTACATATTAGATTTAACTAAATTAGAAATGTCTCGATATAGTTTGCTACTAAATATTCTTTTCAGGAGTTGTTCCAAGGAATTGTGAAAGGCTCAATGAAACCTACGTGGAACAAATGGTGGCAAACGAAGACTGGGAAAATGTCAAAAACAAAGAGCTTTCATCCAGCTTCATTGGCACATCTCAACGGACTGCATCATATAGGCCTTAGGATGGTTCCACAAAGAATTGACTGCACATACAACATGAATTACTTCAAACTAAAGATTTGACTTTACATACAGCAAAAGACACTGCATCTATTGGTGTCTCATTAGTTAATCCAGGATGGACCAAAAAACACATTTCTCTCAAAAACTTTAACCTCACAGGTCATTAAATATTTTAACACAGATTACTCAACATGATTTATTTTTTTAAATCTTCACACTGTATTGCCAGAGGACTATCACAAAAGTATTTAGGAAATTAAAGATACATTACACTAGGTCTGTTTAAAGCTTTTAGTTGTATATATGAACGGCTATACTTCTGTGGTATAGTTGTATGAACTGTAGCCACTCAAATGCTCCTCCCTGGGCAGATGAAAAAAGTTCGCTTTTGCGTCGCACTTCAGAACACAGCGTCTCGTCGACATAATGTTTTCAAGGTTTCCCTGTGGCGTCTACGAGCGCAATAAGTGGGCGTATCTTATTCAAATAACTTGTCAAGTTGACGTCATCTAGACAGAGAAAAAGCATCGGTCGTCTATAGATTCATATCAGCGACTCATGAGTCGAGTCTTACTTTTGAGAGACAATAACTTTGTATACGGTGAACTTTCATATTTAAAACTTTGCAGGATGTTTTCTTTCACTTAGATATGTTACACACTACATGAAAGGTAATTTTCAAAAATCCATAATAGGTGCCCTTTAAATACACACCCAATACCATTTTAAAAACCCCAGTATGTTTCCTAATCAAATCAAAAGAGAAAATTCAGATAACCCATCCATAAGAGAAATTATAGACATATTAGTGCTCTTATTGCAAGTCGTCTTGACAATCTGCAGCTTTCCTAATGTGGGACAGTTGTGTGCCCAATGTGGGACACTGAATAATCTATAGTAGTAAAATAGTAAAATCTTATTTTATTTTAGATTCTCTCTTAAATCTTAGTAAGTAATTTTTTTGGTTAAGGATGGATGAAACATAACTGAACATCATCACACCGATAATACAATATTATGTAGTTCAGTTTACTTAACAACAACTTGTCCTTTCCCTGTTTCTGCCTCCCTTTCTGTGTCTGAAAATCTGTCAATGTCTCTCTCACCTTTGCCATTGTGATCTGAAATACATTTAATTGAATTAATCAGATGCATACCATAAAGTGGAATGGCTTTATTGGTTTTCTACTGCGTTTTTAAATTCAGAGCTATTTTTCATTTTAAGTCAACTACTACCAACACACACACACACACACACACACACACACACAGCCTTCAAACCGCCCTCCAAGAATAAAAAATTCACATGACTGGAAAAATCTGCATTAACAGTATTCTAATATTGCATTACAAGACTAAAACAATGTAAATTACCATGTTTGTCCCACAAACCATGCCCCACCACACATTTTTGACTCATTGAAGGACTGTCCCACATTAGGCTGATTATGCTGTCCCGGATTTGGAAACCCCATTTCCTAATGTGGGACACTAGGATATTTGATAAAATTTATAAAATATATAGTTTTTGCACACAAAGTTACACTATTTTTGATGGACAAACATTTCATAAGCATATTAAACTAAAAAGTAGCAGGATTGCTTTGTTTAAAATGTATTTACAATATCAAATTTGTTAAAACTCTATGGGCCCTATCTTGCACCCGGCGCAAATGACTTTGTACACTGACACGTGTATCATTCGTATTTTGCACCCGTGCAAAGCGGACTTTTCCCTCCACAGACGCATGCCGGTAAACTAGAGAATGAACTTGCGCTCTCTGGGCGGTTCAGCGCAAAAAAGCGTTGTGTTCCGGCGCAAACATTCCCTGGTGCTATTTTGCAGTTCCAGAAAACAATTGCGCCACTGACCAGAAAAAAACTAGTCTTAAGTCAGAGCGTTGAGCGTAGCTACATTCAGATGCTATTTTAAGCGCGCATGCTTGGTCATAATACAGAGTGTGAACAACGCGCATACACTGTAGATGATTCTCTCATCTACACAGATGCATTTTCCTTTTTGCAAATTATACATTTAAAAATAAACAAGTAAAAATATTAAAACACGAGGGAAATCATTGTTGTGTCCATGACGATGGGAAAAATAGGCATAAAGCTTACGTATTTACCCAAATTATTATATGCATGTATAACCGAAGCTAATTTGGGTGGGTTTGCCCCATCCCCAATGTCACTTCTCTTTCTTTTACGGCCCTGACGAGAACATCAATCTCCTCGGCTGTGAACCGATTCTGAAGCGCGCCTGGTAAATGCGCCGTTATAATAGTATTGCGCCATGGAACAAGCACACCTCGTTCATCATGCTCTTAACGGGAATGTGATATGACGCTCTGATTGGTTTATTTCACGTTACGTCCAAACCACATCTATGAATAATGAAGCTACTTCAGACCAACCCCTTTTAAACTTGCGTCGGGCGCAAGAGTAATTTATCCCGGCAGTTAAATAGCAACAGCGCCCAAGACCCGCCCACAAAGTTACTTGCGCTTCGCGCTGGATACTTGCGTTTCAGATCGTTAAAATAGGGCCCAAAGTCATTAACCTTCAACAAGGTGCCTCCAGTTTGATGAGTGCTCCACCCTCAAATATGATTGGACATTTGATAGGTCATGTGATTTTGATCACATGACACCACAGCTTTAGGCTTGTTCGACTTCATGCAGCTCTGCACAGAACGATCGGCGGCTGACTCGAAGCAGTGCATGCCGGTTAGAAATTTTGTCCGACTTGATACAGTGCCGACGCCACGTGACTGTGACGTATGCCATCAAAGTACCGCGAGAGCGATTCGAGAGTAGCCGGAGAACCCAGCCAGCGCAGCTTCTGAAGAGCGGCTGCTCTGGGCTGCACGAGCTCTGATGACGACACTGCAGTTCCACGATTGGCCGGATTCACCGCATGACAACGATCACGTGTGTTTTGTGTTTATTCGAACACCTTTAGTTCCTCTACAGCTCACAAATCATTTTTTTAATAACAGTAAGCACTCTTTTCATGTAGTCGCGATGTTATATTGTGTCATGTTTATCCAAATAAAACTGATTAAAAAACGTCGATTCCACTTCATTGATAGTAGCTGTAGGCTTATGGTGAACTTTATTCTTGTTCAAACAGACGCTGTATGAAGCAAAGCAGTACATAAAGTATTGAATGAAAATGTCTCTGAAACATCTGTGTATTTTGCAAATATTGCATATATTTCACTTCAGCTGTGATAAAGTATGCAAACACCACGTGAGCGGTCACTACGGGAACCAGAAGTGTCCGACTTCACGTCTCCGTTTGCAGCTCCTCCCCGCCTGCACGCGGCTACTCTCGCCGATCGCTTACATCCAGCCGCAGCCGATGTCGAACACACCTTTTGTCTAACCCATAGGCTGCGTCCGAAACCGCATAGGCTACTCAATGATTAGGTACTTAATTTCAATACGTACTTACTTAACGAGCGCTAAAAGAGTAGGTACTTTATAGCCAAATCTCGTTGAGTATGGTATGAATGCGATCCTGACATCGTCGCCATGTTGACGTTATCATGTGACCTACGACGCGTTATCACAAGCGCAACAACTTAAAAGATGAAGGACACGTTTAATTAATCTATCTGTAAATATCTTGATATTGATGAAAGTTGCTCATTTTGTGGTATTGTTGAAGAAACAGCTGCCCATTTATTTTGTGAATACATTTAGGGTTGATTTAAGCAGTTTTATCCTTATAACGATATAGTTTTTTTATTAAGAATAAGAAACTCCAAAATCGTCAAATATGTTGTTAACTTCTTTATTTTCCTCTTTTTTATTATGAATAACTATTTAAAGATATTTAGCCTTGTTATTGTTCTTTTTTCCTGTGTATAAATATCATATTATGATGTACACAAACCAATGATCTTTATGTTTTCGGTTTTGTCATTATGATTGTTCATTGTTAGATACAACTATGGTATACAACTATGATCTTGTATGTAATAAGTTTATAAGTTTAAATGATATGAGCGACAGGTGCACTAACACTTCATAACATCAGTAACTCCACAGCACAACCTCGAACAGTTTTCCTCATCATTTGTAATGTCTGCACAAAGGAGACGTGCGGCTGCTCGAAGATCTCTCCTTTGGAGAAAACTGTTGATTTTATACTTTATATAAGTATCGCTCCTTAAAAATTAATATTACCTCAGAATGAATTGCATTGCAAATGCTGACCAATACTTAATTGTATTACTTTTTTATATACTAAAAATGATATAATTTAATAAAACAAGCAAAATGTAATTTTTGTCATATGATAGTTATACATGAATAGCTACACACTATAAATGCAGTGAAACATCTCAATTGTCAGTCGAGCAATGAATTAATGCATACATTAGGCTAAATAATTATATTTTATTTACTGACAACAATAAGGAACATGAATAAATGAGTAAAAGAACAAATAAAAGTAACCATCACAATAAACAAATGCATAAACAAGACAACAACGCGTGAAACAAAGCTTTATTCAAACTACAGGCATGTATTTACAGGCGCTGAACCGCACATCATAACATCTCAACACAGCGGTTCCCATTCTGGACTTTATCCTGATGAAGTCACCAGAGCTGAGCCGTGCCTTCGTGCCGGGGTTGTGCCGAATTTCGACCCCCTGCTAAATTATTACCCCTCTCGTCAGTACCTGATTACCTAATCCTAACCTTTCCCCGACAACTAATCCTAAACCTACCAATGCTAGGGGGGTAATCATTTGGCGGGGGTCGAAATTCGGCACAACACCGGAGCTTGTTGCTGCACTTTACAATCTGCAGTAAGGGCAGATGGAGTGATGGAGGGACTCATAAGGGCAGATGGAGTGATGGAGGGACTCATAAGGGCAGATGGAGGGACTCATAAGGGGCAGATGGAGTGATGGAGGGACTCATAAGGGCAGATGGAGTGATGGAGGGACTCATAAGGGGCAGATGGAGTGATGGAGGGACTCATAAGGGGCAGATGGAGTGATGGAGGGACTCATAAGGGGCAGATGGAGTGACGGAGGGAGGGACTCATAAGGGGCAGATGGAGTGATGGAGGGAGGGACTCACAAGGGGCAGATGGAGTGATGGAGGGACTCATAAGGGCAGATGGAGTGATGGAGGGACTCATAAGGGGCAGATGGAGTGATGGAGGGAGGGACTCATAAGGGGCAGATGGAGTGATGGAGGGAGGGACTCATAAGGGGCAGATGGAGTGATGGAGGGAGGGACTCATAAGGGCAGATGGAGTGATGGAGGGAGGGACTCATAAGGGCAGATGGAGTGATGGAGGGAGGGACTCATAAGGGCAGATGGAGTGATGGAGGGACTCATAAGGGGCAGATGGAGTGATGGAGGGACTCATAAGGGGCAGATGGAGTGATGGAGGGACTCATAAGGGCAGATGGAGTGATGGAGGGACTCATAAGGGCAGATGGAGTGATGGAGGGACTCATAAGGGGCAGATGGAGTGATGGAGGGACTCATAAGGGGCAGATGGAGTGACGGAGGGAGGGACTCATAAGGGGCAGATGGAGTGATGGAGGGAGGGACTCACAAGGGCAGATGGAGTGATGGAGGGAGGGACTCACAAGGGCAGATGGAGTGATGGAGGGAGGGACTCACAAGGGCAGATGGAGTGATGGAGGGACTCATAAGGGCAGATGGAGTGATGGAGGGACTCATAAGGGGCAGATGGAGTGATGGAGGGGCAGATGGAGTGATGGAGGGACTCATAAGGGGCAGATGGAGTGATGGAGGGAGGGACTCATAAGGGGCAGATGGAGTGATGGAGGGAGGGACTCATAAGGGGCAGATGGAGTGATGGAGGGAGGGACTCATAAGGGCAGATGGAGTGATGGAGGGAGGGACTCATAAGGGCAGATGGAGTGATGGAGGGACTCATAAGGGGCAGATGGAGTGATGGAGGGACTCATAAGGGCAGATGGAGTGATGGAGGGACTCATAAGGGCAGATGGAGTGATGGAGGGTCTCATAAGGGCAGATGGAGTGATGGAGGGACTCATAAGGGGCAGATGGAGTGATGGAGGGACTCATAAGGGGCAGATGGAGTGATGGAGGGACTCATAAGGGCAGATGGAGTGATGGAGGGACTCATAAGGGCAGATGGAGTGATGGAGGGTCTCATAAGGGCAGATGGAGTGATGGAGGGACTCATAAGGGGCAGATGGAGTGATGGAGGGACTCATAAGGGGCAGATGGAGTGATGGAGGGAGGGACTCACAAGGGCAGATGGAGTGATGGAGGGACTCATAAGGGCAGATGGAGTGATGGAGGGACTCATAAGGGGCAGATGGAGTGATGGAGGGAGGGACTCATAAGGGGCAGATGGAGTGATGGAGGGAGGGACTCATAAGGGCAGATGGAGTGATGGAGGGAGGGACTCATAAGGGCAGATGGAGTGATGGAGGGAGGGACTCATAAGGGCAGATGGAGTGATGGAGGGACTCATAAGGGGCAGATGGAGTGATGGAGGGACTCATAAGGGCAGATGGAGTGATGGAGGGACTCATAAGGGCAGATGGAGTGATGGAGGGACTCATAAGGGCAGAGGGAGTGATGGAGGGACTCATCCATGGCACCGTTTCCAGGATTCAGCTCTGGGCTCCTCATCCTCAGTGCTCATGTAATACCCCTGAAAAGAAGTATAAAAAGATAAAAGAATAAATAAAACGAGCGCTTCAGTGATGGCTTCCTGGTCGTCGTTTTTACTCTTGAACGAAGCACATCACGGGCGGACGCTACTAAGCTACTGGTATGCTAAGCGAAAATAATTTAATAAATGGACATAACACTCTTCTTTTTAAAAACAGCACATATAAGCATAAGCAATATCAACAATATTAGAAAAATAACATTTACAAATTCTACAATGCATTTGAAAAAAAATAAAATAAAGATAAAATCCACTAGGCCTACCAGTCTGCAGACATTTCAGATCCTACAAAAATGCACAAACATTATATAAAATTATTTACAGCACATTTGTCTAATGTCAACAGTGTTGACAACAGTGAATTATCCTGCATAATAGCACACTCATCACTCAGATGTCTTTTTCATGTTGTGATTTGCTCATCTGCAATAATTACAATATTTTTCTTACAGATGTAAATATACATTTTAAATAAGCGTATATGGTTATGTAAATCCCCTTTAGAGACGTAACGTTACGTGTGCTTACTGGAGCTCCCCTGTTAACTAGCTATACATAATAAAACATGTTTTTACAACAAAACCACAACTATACTATACTGTCTAACTTCTTTACACCTTGAACAGTTAAAAGTTTAGTTTAACACATACGATTTAAACAGAAGGAACCGTGTTTACTCACCTTTGAAAACCCATGCGTCGCTGATCTCCGTGATTTTTGATAATGACGTATGCTCTCGCGTACTCAAAAATCTGGGCGAAAGCAGTAGATCATCCGGGAACTTCTCGCCTACTCTTTTATGAATATTGAGGTTTCGAACGTACTGCTTCTTTCACGTACTGTTTTCGCCTATTATCTAGTAGGAAAGTAGGCATATTCGAACGCACTTTAGGTATACGTACGCCCGAATCTCGCGATAATTAGTACGTCACCCAGGTAATTCTCGCCTACTCTTTTGGATTCATACATACTTTTTCGGTCGCCTACTCTTTTTCCCATACTAAATAGTAGGGAAGTATGCGGTTTGGAGCGCAGCAATTGTTTCACTGTCATTCATGTATTTATGTGGGACCTACAAACACTAGACCTTAGGTGTCCCAGGCAGTGTCCCACATTAGGGAAATTCACCCAACTTTAAAATACATTAATGACTCGTATATAACGTAGTTCAAACGTCTTCTATAATAAAGCGATTTTGTCTGATTTGTAACCAGGCACTAAGCGATTACCCATAAAACGTGATTTGAACCAATCGGATTGCAACTGTACCCAATACTTCACCACAGCGGCTCACGGAGCCTCTCAATATTCCCGGAAGTAGCAGCAGCGCGGTAGAGTTAGCCTACAGCAGAACAGACCGTTTGGATATTGATTACAATTGCTGTTTTTGTAATTGTGAAAGAGAGTCTATTTTGCACTTATTTTTTGAATGTCCCAGTTCTTCAATCTTTTGGTATGAGAGGTCTCAATTTCTAGGTGTTAAAATGAACCGCAACCTATAGTCTTAAATTTGTCCTGTCTTCATATCAATTTGACTTTTCTAAAAGAAAAATTTATGTTTTCGATTTGTTTCTATTATTAGGAAAATTTCATATTCATCAAACTATATGGAGTAACTCTAAATCCAATTTTTCTCATTTTAAAGCAGCCTTTAAAATATATTTTGAGTCTGTAAAGTTTTTAAAAAATCGAAAAGCCCAAAGATCTGTATCTCTGCTAAATTAATTTAATAGCCTATATGTTGTGAAGCCCTATATCTTTTGTTTCTTTATTTTCTTTTTTTGTTCCTGTTCTTTTTTTTCCAAATTATTGTTGTTTCAAGTTATACTTACCAAATGTGTAAAAGAAATGTCAATAACTTGATATATAATAATAAAAAAAAAATATATATATATAATAGTCTCATAAAATAAAAAATAACAGACCGTTTGTGATGCACTTTTAAAAGGTAAGCCGCTTAAAGAATAAGATTGTATATTATCAGAATCAAATTAACTTGTGAACTTAATTAAGTGTGTGTGTCCCACCGCAGTGTGTCCCATTTGTCATTTTTAGATCTCAGAAGGGTGCTCGCGAGCGCCCCCTCTGCGGTCGATTTGCGCCCTTGATGCGCACTTTTGCCGAGCCCGCGCTGATGCGGACTCCACAGCAGACTTCTTCCCGACATTCAAAGCGGCGTTACGTCGCGTAAGTGCGGACTCAGAGGAAGACCGCGAGTGCTTAGGGTTCCATTTGGGACAGGGCCCAAACCTACACTAGTCTCCTTTATCTCATTTCGAACTTCCGTTGTCGCAACTCTATGGCTCTGGCGCAGCTCTACAATAAAATACAATTGTACCCATATTAAATAGGCCTAGTTAAAAATCTGAAAATCAATCCGTGGCGGTCAGCGTGATATTGTGGCGGGCCGCCACAAATTAATGAATGTATGGGAAACCCTGGACAATGGACATATTGCGCTTTTCCACTGCATGGTACGGCTCGGTACGGTTCGACTCGACACGGCACGGTTCGGTTCGCTTTAGCTCGGTTGTTTTTCCACTACAGTTAGTACCGCTTCAAAGTGGGTGGGACTGATCGTTATAGTTGCTCAACTCCTCGGCAACCAACGAGAGGAACATCTGCACCTCGTCCACTGAGTGACCACGCTTCAGCCATTTCTTTTTTTTTAAAGTTTTCATCTAATTTTTTCAAGTAAGTAGGCCTACTTTAAAAACAGGTGTTACAGCGTCGGATGTTGTCTACTGGCTATTTAAATCTAGCGGGTTTAGTGTCTCGTGTTGTAAATACAATGACGCTGGTAGTGACGATTCTGTCGGACCAATCAGTGATCTGCAGTGTTTACACGTCACATTTTAGTACCGGTACGGTACGCTTGGAACCTCAACAGACCAGGTACCATTTAAAGCGAGCCGAAGCGAGCCGTACCGTACCGTACCATGCAGTGGAAATGCGCCATAAGTGAGCCGAGCCGAACCGAGCCGTACCATCCAGTGGAAAAGCGCCAAAGCGTGCCGTACCGAACCGAGCCGTACCGTACCATGCAGTGGAAAAGCGCCAATACTGTCGACTTCGGCGTTTTCTGTCTTCTCTTTCCTTCTATTCTTTCCGTTTTTGATGCCCTGACTTTTGATGTGACATGCCTGCGTGTGTCACTGTCTGCACTGCATCATAGCAAGTGCAATAAGCAAGAGACGCTACTATAGCGATCGTAGCTCGGGCAGCGCAGGTGGAATGAACCATTCAGGGGGAGGGGTGTGACTGAAAAAGTAAATACATTATTTGTTTTTTAAATATTAAATCTATGGTCAAAACGGACAAAATACACATTTAGTGCACGAGGGACCCTAGCACATTTAATGTATGTATAAAAAAAGAGAAAAGAAATAAGAAAAGAAAAAGGTGTCTGCTCTTCTGGGCCCTAAATCAGCCTGACCTTAGAATCGTCCTAACCTTCCACACCTTTACGGCGCCCTTGCACACACACACACACGCTCACGCTCACACACACACTAACCATTCAAAGGAAACGACATTGGACTATTACTTTTACAAATAGGCTACAAATATCTTCAAAAGCATGCCTTCAAAAAAATATATGGAGCTTGAAACTCGGAAACAATACTGTAAGTTATTTCTGAATACTTCTTGGCTTTTTTTTTCATGGACATAATAATGCCTTAATTAATTTGGTCACTGATCAGCAAACAATTATTAAAAACAAAAGATCCCCCACAGACACAATTGTTGTATTATCAGAGAACCTGTGGTGATTTACTATTGCAATCATAAACATGGGCTATCTTGCAATTTTGCATGGTTGGTTTTGTTAAAAATAACATTAGTCTTCTTCTTCTTCTTCTTCTTCTTCTTATTATTATTATTAACGCTATTTAATAATAATATTAATCATTAGAATTGTTTGGGTCATATTGAGTTACAAATGTGTAGCTATATATTTTAGGCAGGGCATTGTGTAGGTTAATAGAAAATGGAAAACGCAAATTGTTCATAACAATAATGCACTGTGTGACAATGCTTTTACAGTTTACAGGGAAAGATCACATCTATGGAAGTTTTTTACGGGGTTGTGTCTACTGGTGATCATGAGTTTTCTGGTAAGTCCATGGACATTTATCACAAATGCATCTTTTAAAATGGCAGTATTCTTAAAATTAATAATCAATAATGATTAATCAGACTAAATAGTTAGGCTACAAAATTAGTAGGCTACCATGCGGATAATGTAAAACTGTGTAAATAATTTTGACAACAATATTCTCCATGATATGCTAAAATAGGCTATTAAGTCGCCTATGCAGACTGGTGTAATGGGTTATCGTTATTGTAGGCTATACATAATTCTGAACTTCGATGCTGTCTATACAATTTTTCCAGTCGCATTGTTTGTCTTGGGACCTACTTTGCTTGCTTTTAATCTTGTTAGGCCACTCTCAGTATTATGCAGATTTGTACTTTTACAATTAGGCCTATGTTCCTTGCAAATATTGTTGAAAACTTTTTATTAGGTTATGATATGAAATGTCAAAATTATTTCAAATTAATTAACTTAAAATAGCCTAATTGTAATTTCTTATGCATGGCGCGAGCGCACTTCAGAGCAAACACAACACACACACACACACACACACACATACGTTGAGTTTCCATGTTTTATAGGGACGTTCCATAATGAGTTTATAGTATAAATGTATGGATATTGTATTTCTTGTAGTGCATTCCAGCCTTACATGAATATCCATTTTTAACCCTTAATCACCTTTAAAAAAGGATAACGCTTAAGATGTTTGGGGTCAGACATCCAGAGACCGATTGCATAAGGAAATATACATTTTTTATATATGGAAAACTATATCATTTTTTTAAATTTATTTTTTTACTTTTACTATACATGTATGCTGTGTTTTTGTGGAAATTTTGAATTTTTTTACCTGTTTACAGCACAATTACATAACTAGGCCATAAATTAGCACATGAAAAATTATTTTTTAAAGAAAAAATCACTTAAATGATGATCTTAATTAAATCTAAATAGTTTTTGGACAGTGCTCTGTGTTAGGGATAGAATACTGCCATCTGCAGGTTTGTGGAAAAACTTTAGAAATTATAATTAAAGAAAGAAAGTGCAATGACCACATATATCCAATAGAGGTCCATCGGGACTCATTTCTTTTTCACTTGATTTTTCTTGATGCTTCAACTTCTCCTCACAACTATATGATATATATATATATATATATATATATATATATATATATATATATATATTAGGGCTGTCACTTTTGTGAGAAAATCCTGTTTGATTTTTTAGACATAAGTGTTCATTGAATCGGTTGTAAAATCGATTTTCCATGTCTCAAGACGTTTCCATTTTCAACACCAAATATAGGCAAATCCACGGACAACTAACAGACATTAGGATGAGCGTAAAGAGGGCGCTTGAGACGCGCACAAGTCAGCAATATTTCTGGTGAGTTATTGGCGTGAAGCTGTCAAATCACGAGCCAATTTGGCGTGTTTCTAAGTTTACTCACTTTGCTGGGGAAGTTCGTGTAGCCAAAGCTGCGCGGATTTAGTGCAAATACGCAACTTGTGAGTCCTCTTGATATATCAAATAAAGCGTATTGCGCATTTCTGGCTTGCTTGAACACACACGTCACTAAGCAACAAATAACGGCACGCTTATTCACTTGCATTGAAGTAATAGCGACTATTAAAAAGCATTTTGTTAACAAAAAAGACATTGTTATTTTCCAACATCCTACATGTTCTGTGTACTGTATTGATCCGTCCACCTAAAAAACATTTTTGGTAAAAAACAAAAAAAAAGGACATTAAGATCGAGTCCCTATTTTCGTTTTCGACACTTGTGTTGCTTGGTCCGATCGATTGTGCAATCGATTTTCGACCGTAAAGTGACAGCCCTAATATATATGGTGAATATACACTCACCGGCCACTTTATTATGTACACCTGTCCAACTGCTTCTTAACACTTAATTTCTAAGCACCTAATCACATGGCGGCAACTCAGTGCATTTAGGCATGTAGACATGGTCAAGACAATCTCCTGCAGTTCAAACCGAGCATCAGTATGGGGAAGAAAGGTGATTTGAGTGACTTTGAACGTGGCATGATTGTTGGTGCCAGAAGGGCTGGTCTGAGTATTTCAGAAACTGCTAATCTACTGGGATTTTCACGCACAACCATCTCTAGGGTTTACAGAGAATGGTCCGAAAAAGAAAAAACATCCAGTGAGCGGCAGTTCTGTGGGCGGAAATGCCTTGTTGATGCCAGAGGTCAGAGGAGAATGGCCAGACTGGTTCGAGCTGATAGAAGGGCAACAGTGACTCAAATAACCACCCGTTACAACCAAGGTGGGCAGAAGAGCATCTCTGAACGCACAGTACGTCGAACTTTGAGGCAGATGGGCTACAGCAGCAGAAGACCACACCGGGTGCCACTCCTTTCAGCTAAGAACAGGAAACTGAGGCTACAATTTGCACAAGCTCATCGAAATTGGACAATAGAAGATTGGAAAAACGTTGCCTGGTCTGATGAGTCTCGATTTCTGCTGCGACATTCGGATGGTAGGGTCAGAATTTGGCGTCTACAACATGAAAGCATGGATCCATCCTGCCTTGTATCAACGGTTCAGGCTGGTGGTGGTGGTGTCATGGTGTGGGGAATATTTTCTTGGCACTCTTTGGGCCCCTTGGTACCAATTGAGCATCGTTGCAACGCCACAGCCTACCTGAGTATTGTTGCTGACCATGTCCATCCCTTTATGACCACAATGTACCCAACTTCTGATGGCTACTTTCAGCAGGATAATGCGCCATGTCATAAAGCTGGAATCATCTCAGACTGGTTTCTTGAACATGACAATGAGTTCGCTGTACTCAAATGGCCTCCACAGTCACCAGATCTCAATCCAATAGAGCATCTTTGGGATGTGGTGGAACGGGAGATTCGCATCATGGATGTGCAGCCGACAAATCTGCGGCAACTGTGTGATGCCATCATGTCAATATGGACCAAACTCCCTGAGGAATGCTTCCAGCACCTTGTTGAATCTATGCCACGAAGAATTGAGGCAGTTCTGAAGGCAAAAGGGGGTCCAACCCGTTACTAGCATGGGGTACCTAATAAAGTGGCCGGTGAGTGTATATTTAAACATTTGGAAATACATACAAAAATCTGTATTTTTGTCCAAGTTAGAGTTTGTTGTTGTTGTCTGATATATTTTGAATGATCTGCTTTAGCAAATTATTATACATTTGCAGAAACATTACAAGTCACCACTATGACATGACTGTAATCACAAACTATTTATTTCAGAAAATTATTTATCAACAATTAATTTTTTTTTAGAACAAGATGAATTTTAAAAAGTAAAGAAACCAATATAATACAAAACAACAGCACCGATAAACTGTAATGAACAGGAGTGAAGGGTACACAGAACAATAAATCTTTTTTTTTATATAAATCACATGGGTAATAAACAAGTGAAAGAACAAGCAGAGTGCAAAACACTGATAATGGTACCTCATATAGGCTATGAACTAAAGCATGGGCGTAGATTACGGGGGACGTGCCCCCCCCCCCCCCCCCCCCCACACACTTTTTATAAAATGTAAATTTGTCCCCAGCACTTTTTCATAGGGCAAGTGTTTCTACGACAAGCTGAGGTGTGCAACGTTATAGCCTACATCGAGATTTAAAATCCAAAGAGTCAAGGATAGTCTATATTTACGTGACTTCCACGTTTCCATGGTAATCAGTCACTCGTGCATCACGACACGCCCATACGCACAAACGGCGCAGCGTCATAGAATGTCTATGAACTGGTTCACGCCCATTTTGGGGGAAAACAAACCGCTACACAGTATCGGATTGACAGAAAAGTGCACTCAGTACTATAAAGACATAATATATACATTTAAAGATGTTTACTTAAAAAAACGAAGTAAAATCATTCACTGGCTACCTGGTGACTCGATGAGGTACGAATAAATGTCCGGGTAAGACACCTCTGGCGCTGGGTGGGGTTACGCCAATTTGACGCTGGTAGAATGAATAAGGGACATGTTTTTAAAGTGACCAAATTAAGTTTGTGGATGTATATTTCACGCTCTATGGCAGACAGGGTGGACATATAATTACTCGACATATTTAATCTAAGTGATTTCACACGTCTGCCGGCTGTGTACGGAGTACGGACGTTGTTTTGTGCCGCTATTTTGTATTGAAGTCTAGTTTGTTTTCCCCCAAAAGGGGGCGTGGACAAAATTGACAGTTAAGTTCCCAGATGTGCCGGTTGCGCGTATGCTCGCACCCGCGCCGAATCCATCAGTTTCAAAGAGGTCGCAATGATTTCAAAACGGCAAAAAAACTCTTCACTCCTTTTTAGCGAAAAAGTCAACCGTAAGTTGTCATGTATCCGAATTGTGTTGCACAGTGATGAATAACTCTGCCTATTTCTCTTGTTGAATATTAACAAGTTTTGTTGTAGGCTAAATTGAAAATATTCACTACCCGCACAAACGAAACGTGCACTTATTTTCACAGATATGCTATCAAAGCCCTTAAAATTAGAATAAACATGGAGATTGTTAATGCTGAATGTGTATTTTCATGCATTAACCGCCACGATCTGCTTGAATCAGGCAGCATTGGAACATGTAACTGTTAGCCTACGTGATGTTTACCATAATTTGGTAACACTTTTCAATTAGATAAAGTTTATAGACAAACTTTAAGTTCTCTTGAAAATACCTAACTAGAAAGTTTGAAGTAGTTTTAAAAGCTTGTAGTTTGAAGGTTTTCAATTGGAAAGTTTTAGTTCAGTAAGACAGACTTTGTTTAGGCTATTGAGGAAATGTTTGCCAAAAGAATAACTTTTATTTTAAGTAAATGTTATTTTTAAATCAGCTTCAGTGTGATATTTAACCATTATCATGCTTAACACTGATCATTTGAATAATTGTAATGTGATGATCAGATATCCCCTGACCCCCCTAGAACTACCGAGATCCACCTAGAAAAATACTGTGGGTAGGTAACACAGTAGGCTATATGATAGGCTATATGAAAATTGTATTATCTTATTAAAAAACATAAGCCTCCACCTCGTTTTAAGCCAGGAAAAACCCTGCATGTGCAAAATAAAGCACTGAACATCTGCATTTCTTTCTTTCTGTTTTATTGCTTTAAAAATAAATAGCATACTAAGCCAATTAAGCAAAAACCTGTCAACAAAAGTATGAAGAAAAAAAAAACTGGTATTACACTTGACATTCTGTCCCCCTCACTTCTGAAATGACGGCTACGCCCCTGAACTAAAGTCCATTTCAAAATACTGCTGCAGCTTTCATCCTATGCTTTCATCTAACAGTAAACTTTCTCAGAGTGCAAAAGTTCAGCTGCATTTCATCTTTCTTTTATCTGCCCTTTCTCTCTCTCTGTGCGTTTATGTGAGAGAGAGAGAGAGAGAGAGAGAGAGAGAGAGAGATAATACACCTTTATTGTAACAATTTAGTTTCAAGTTATTCACACTTCATCCAATACATTTTTTCCACATGTATATATATATATATATATATATATATATATATATATATATATATATATATATATATATATATTTTTTTTTTTTTGTAATATTTTTTTTTTATACACATTTAAAAACTCAACACCAATTCATTTCTCTCACATAAAGTGCACAGTGCCTCATTAACACACCAGATTTCTACAAACTTTGGTAAACAGTCCACCAACTTATAGTACGCAAACTCTACTTTTAGTCTAGCTGCCACAAGCCCCAAGAACATAGGAACCACACTTATTGCATCCTGCCTTAAGTTTATTTTTTCTTGTTTTCCAAATTACTAATTTTGCAGTGCCTGATAAAAAATTTATTAAAACCAAAGTCCTTTTCCTTTGAACGGAATACCTAGGACCATAAACAAACAATTTGAAGGAAAACTCCTCACCCAAAAATAAAAACCAATTGCTTAAAAGGGAAAAAAGATCCCCTAAACGTGAGCACTGCACAAATAGATGGAACACCGATTCTACCTCTAAACAAAAGGGACAACCCACCCCAACGCTAGGATTAAGATGCGCCACATGTCTGTTCGTAGCTATAGCTCCATGTACAATTCTCCACTGGAGATCACCTGTCCGCTTATTAATCGGACATTTGTACAGAGCACGCCAGCAGCCTTTAGGGGAAGAGTCAAGTCCAAGAAAGTCCATCCATTTCGTAGAAGAGACACCAGTCAATGATCTGGCATTTGACACTTTTGAACAAATTAAGTACAAAGCCTTCTTCCCAGTTGACTCGAAACAGTCCAAAACCGGGGTTTTAAATGTCAACAAACAGTGAGCATCCTCTTCCCAATTCTCCACGGCAGGACTAACTATGAGTGAAGGGAATACATAGTAATGCCCTTCTGTCCACTCATGGATCGTCGTTGTTTTATCCAGAAAGTCTCTGTAGTCCTCTCCTAACGCCCCACGAACTTCTGCAACGAACTGCTGGATCATTCTTGTGGATTTTACTTCAGTCCTCTGGCTTATAGCTTCCACACTGCTACTCAATACATGGCCCACCTTCATATATCCAGCAGTCAGCAACCGTGAGCGTAAGCATGCAGATGATAAAAGTCTTGAAGAAAGGAGAGGGTTAAAAAACAAAGGTTCTTCCAACAGCCAAGGGCCGGCTGACACATCAGGTGATCTTGACACAGTAAAAACTTTCCAAGCTTCCAGCATATATTTATAATATGGGGTAAAGTCTACCAACTCAGACTCTTGTAAATCCATAAGGAATAAGTGTTTGTCGAGTCCCATTCCGCCTGCCCTCTGCCGAAGACCCTGTCCCCCTTCTGGTATAGGCAGATACAGTACAGCAGATCGGACCCAATGGTATCCGGACCAGAAAAAGTTCACCAAGTGCCTTTGAATTTCTTGAACTAGACCTGCCGGTGGTTGCAGTACGTTGAATTTATGCCACAGAGTGGATGCCACCAAATTGTTGGCCACCAAAACTCTTCCCCTGTAGGACAACTGGGGTAGCAACCATTTCCACCTAGACAATCGTGTGCACACCTTCTCCTCTACACCCTCCCAATTTAATTTTTGAAACTCATTAGAACCAAAATAAATACCCAATATCTTAAAACCTTCTAATTTCCATCTGAGGTCTCTAGGCAATTGTGGGAGGTTCTCTGAGATACTCTGACCTACCCATAGGGCTTCACTTTTATCCCAGTTCACCTTGGCTGTTGAGGCCTTCTCATAAACATAAAGTGTATTAGTCAAAACCTTGACATCTTGTGTATCTTTAACAAATACCGTTATATCATCAGCATAAGCACTTAAAACTGTTCCTGAAGTCTTAAAAATAGCAGGTATACATAACCCGGACATTTTTTCTCGTAATTTGAAAAGTAAAGGTTCAATTGCTATACTATATAGCTGTCCTGACAAAGGGCACCCCTGTCTTATGCCCCTTGTCACAGAAATGGGACGACTCAAACCCCCTCCCACCTTGACAATACAAGAAGCCCCTGCATTCAACAATTTCACCCATTTTATAAAACCTTCCCCAAAACCAAAAACATTCAAAACATTGAAGAGATAATTATGGTCGACACGGTCAAACGCTTTTTCTTGGTCCAAGGAGATTAAACCAATTTCTGTTTTAGAAACTCTACAAATGTCCAAAACATCCCGTATCAAAAACAAATTATCTGATATTGTCCTTTCTGGAACACAATAGGTTTGATCACTATGCACTATTGAGTGGAGGTACTTTTTAAGCCTATTTGCAAGACATTTGGATAATATCTTGTAATCAGTAGTCAATAGGGCGACTGGTCTCCAATTCTTCAAAAGAGACAAATCCCCCTTTTTAGGCAACAATGACAAAACAGCCTGTTGACAAGACACTGGCAACACATCATCCTTATTACATACACAAAAAACTTCAAAAAGATCCCGTCCAATACAATTAGGGTGACCACCCGTCCCGCGTAGCGCGTGCGCGCACAGCGTTTGAAGCCCAATTCATGCGTCCCGCAAATTGAGACCGTGTCACGCATAATCAATGCTTGCTCAAAAAAAAAAGTTGGTCGCTCTATATCCTCGAGCCCCAGGCAGCCAAACGAACATTACTTGACAGTTCAGTACGCTACTGTTGCCACACCTACGTGACCCACCCGTCAGTTGAACTGCTGACTAGGTTGTTGTCAACTTTTTCGTTGTTGTCATGACAGCGCAGGCACGTGCACACCAGACATACTGGGAAGGAACTTTTAGATGCGCGCTTTCCAATTCGAAAAATGGAGATACTGAAGTCTGAGGCACCGCACCGCCATCATCAATTAAAAAGAGGGGTTTAAGGGTAGCAGTTTGAAATTGAATAAATAATAAACATAGCAGTTTGAACCCTTCTCCACTTTATTATACCCCACATATCAGATCACTTACTCCAAAAACCCGTGACACTCCAGTACCAAGTGCGCGCGACCCATTCCTATCTACGGCAAGCCCCGAGGGGAAAAATACATTGCATACACACATACAACGAGCGCCAGTACAACCGGTATTATTACAGACTTTGTTGGATTCTGTCATGTACAATCCAACAAAGTCTGTTACAATAATAATAATAAAAAAGATTTTGAGGACAGTTACACTGTATTGAGACAGTAATATTAATAGTAATATTAATATTTTTACAGTTTTTAACAATAATTGCCATTGTTGAACCCTTGCTCTTATTATGTTTCTGATTTCTCAGTTTTGTCATTATTTGAGCAAATCATTTATTTTATATGTTTTGAGACAGTTTGTTTAAGAAGTTTCAAAGAATTAGTAAAATAGTAAAGTAAAAGTTAAAACTTTTTTAAGTAGGCATTTATTTTTTATTAAGTATTTATTTTGTATTAATACATAACCTCACTGTATTCATTTATAATGCATCATTATTGCGTAACATTTGTGTCAATAATCGTCAAGCACAGGTGACTCCGCGTAGTGGGCCCCCAAATCAAATTCTGCTTAGGGCCCCCAAAAGGCTCGGGCCGGCTCTGGTTGAGGGGGATACCGAGAGGGGCTTCTTTTTTTTTTTTTAACTGTTCCTGAGGTGTTGAGCAACTACAATTCCTGTTAATCCTATAATTTTATATTATAATTTATTTAAAGTGAATAAATTGTAATGAAAAAATAAATAAAACTAAATAGCTAAAGTAAATCGTAAGTGGAAGTGCATCGGTCAATTCACTAATGTTCAAAATATTATGAATCTTTATTTAGAAAAAAATACACATTGGTTGGCCTATTCATGAGCATACATCAGCAATTACACATGTTTAGGTGGTATGTGCTAGAAATGGGTAAACCACTATCAGTGAGTCTGCCCGTGGGGTGGTGGCACCGCCGCGCCAGGCAGTGTCCCACATTGTCCCTCAGAAACATACCCCTTGTCCCCCCTTGGGCTTATTAGCAGGTGGTCACCCTAAATACAATGCCAAAAATGTTTATAAAATTCAGGTTGCAAGCCGTCAATGCCTGGAGATTTTCCAGAGTTAAGTTGGCCCAAGGCAGCAGTTATTTCTTGATAGGATATATCCACATCCAAAGCAGTCTTTGAGTCTATTTGAGGAAGATCTTGAAACATTTGTGCAGAACAGTTCACATCACAATGCTCAGCAGTGTAAAGATTGGAATAGAAAACCACTGCGTGACGACGCATATCTTTTTTATCATACGTCATCCTTCCATCAGGAAGACGTAAACAAGCCATCTGTTTATGCTTTGCCAATTTACGCTCCAAATTAAAAAAATATGCACTTGGAGCATCCATATCTGCAACAGAAATGAAACGAGACCTTACCAAGGCCCCTTTTACTCTCTCATTTAAATATGATCCCAACTCTATTTTTTTCCTCTGTAACTTATTACTTAAGCCAGGATCATATCTGTTAGTTAATTCTGCTTCTATAGATAATATCTCATTCTCAACAGACTCAATTGTTTCTCTTAGCACATTAGTAGAATTGGCAGTATATTGCAGACAGAACATCTTTATATTCACTTTTCCTATGTCCCACCACTGTCTTAGATTTTCAAAACTACTTTTTTTCATTTTCCACTGTTGCCAGAATATTTCAAAATACCTGCAAAATTCTGAGATTTACTTATTACAATCGAAACCAAAGTATGGTCTGTAAAACCCATTGGTGTGATAGAACAATCAATAATTTGACTGCTCAACTGTTTGGATACATAAATTCTATCCAAACGAGCAGCAGTAACTCTATTGTTATTAACCTTGACCCATGTATATTGCCTCACGTCAGGATGTTTAACCCTCCATATATCCAAAAGATCAGCTGCCCTTATTAACCTTGATAGAGAAGATGAAGACTGAATATGAGGTTCTTCAGTATTTCGATCAACAGAAAAGTTCTCTGTACAATTCCAATCTCCCCCAACTATGACATTTCCATCATTAAAGCATTTTTTTAAAACATTGCTTAACACACCAAAAAACATTAATCTTTCAAACCCAACATTTGGTGCATACACATTAATAAAATAATAAATATCCCCATCAATGTCTGCTTTAACGACAAGAAGACGGCCATTCATTGGTTCTTCTGTACTCAAAACCGTGACTCTTAAATCAGGAGAAAAGAAGATTGCCACTCCTGCACTCAAATTTGTTTTATGACTTAATTTATACTGCCCTTTCCACCACAGCCCCCACTCAACTTCATTCCCTACATCACTATGTGTTTCTTGAAGATAAATAACATGCAATTTTTTCTGCTCTATTATTTCAAATACTAATGCACGTTTGTGCATATCCCTCCCCCCATTTATATTAAGAGAACCTACTCTTAGAGCTTCCATATGTAGGTTTAGGAGGGAAAAGAAAAAAAAAGAAAAAAGCAGCATTACAAAAAGAGACACCATGTGATGCATGAGATAGTTAACTAAAACAGAGTTTTTGACGTTCTCTTTTTTTCCACATTTCTATACTTTCTGATTGCTGTTACATGTTTCTTCAAACGAAACCTTTTCTTTTCACTTAAGATCTCAAGATTCACATTCTTTTGATGTACTGAAACAGACTTCTCAAACTTCTCGATATCTGGAAAGAAATCTATCACATTAACTTGCTTTCCAAAAGTATCATCCAGAAAAGCATTAATCTCCTCTAAAGTATACAATGATAAATCATCTTGAGAGAACTCTTGAGAGTCCATCTCACCACTGCACATAGAATCTCCCTGTGAACATAAATCAATGTCATGTAAAGATGCATTCTGATCTGACAAAATTCCATCCATGCCACTCTTATTACCTTCCTTGCTGCAGCTCAACTTTGTCTGCTCTTTCTCCTCAACACGCTTTAAACTACAAGACCTAGCCTGAATACCACTCATACTTGGTACAGAAAGTGAGACTTTTTCGACATTCAGTGATTCAGTATTTTCTCCGTTCATAATCGCCCTTTGAAGCAGCACTGAAACTGTCATTTGGACTTTGAACCGTTTGGGGTCCTATGAAGTCCATTATATGGGGAAAAATCCTGTAATCAAAAACCTTAATTTATTTTCGACTGAAGAAAGAAAGACATGGACATCTTGGATGACATGGGGGTGAGTAAATTATCAGCAAAAGTTTTTTTAAAAGTGAATTAATCCTTTAAGGTCAGCACTTTCAAAGCAATGGATCCTTATAAAAAGGGTTCTATTTATTCTGCCATTGTTACAAGCCAAAGAACCATAATTTTGTACTGTTTAGAACCATTTTCTAGGACTGCCGTCTGCCAACCATTTGCCGTGTTCCACACATACTTCAGACACAGGTCGCACCTGGTGTTCCCATAGCGTTAACGTTATGACACATTGTCTCATTCCCTTCTCAGGGAACCGGGATATATGCATAGCCTTAGATGTTTTTTGTTTAATTATCAACAAGCATGATTCCAACAAATACAAAACTTTTGATTAATAACAATCTTTGTATTTGTAGGTTGTATGGTCTTATACAGGTAATGAAAGGAAGAAACACCCTCCACCCAGCTTTTTGTCTCTGCACATTGCAGGAATATATACAAACTCCACTTCTCCTTCAGCACTCAATTCAGAAGAAAAAGGAATCAATTTAGACGACTACTCCAGGTTACAGCAGGATGTTTACTGGGCCGGGCCTGACAGAGCAATCACAAAGGTGTCCATGAGTACTAGTCCAGACCACACCAAATTCATCATTCAGAACCTGAAAGAGAGCTATCAAATTGGTGAGGAGCTTTATGTTAAGGTGCACGCAAAGGATTTTGACAACAAATCCAAGCATTATGGAGGCGACTTTTTTCAAGCCAAGCTATTCTGGTCTAAAGCTAAGGTCAGTTATTGTACACATTAGATTAACTAAACCTACTTGCCTGATTTATCTATCTCCCTGGGTCAGAGAGAGTTGTACTGAGAATGTACTTCTGTCACAGGCCAGTGTTTTTGGGGAGGTGGTGGACCTGCTCAATGGCTCCTACTCTGTACGTTTCCTCTTGCCGTGGGTCGGCGAGGCACAGGTGGCCGTGCGTCTTATTCACTCCAGTGAAGCTGTGCAGGTCCTGAAGCATCACAGAGATGCTGACTCTGACAGAGTTTACTTTAGTGGATATTATGAGGGACCAGGACCAAATAAGACCAGGCTGAGTGAAACAGTGATGTGTAATGTAAAGTGGGACAACAATGGACTAGAGCATATGGGAAAAGACAACTGCTGCTGTGAATACAACGATCCCCGCACCGGAGAAACTTGGCGCTGTGTGAGACCCAAATCGCTGCCATGCAGTGCCCTTGTGTACCACTCTATGGGTGGTTATAGAAACCGCCTGACTAATATGGAGAAAATGCTTATGTGAGATTAAAGAACTCTTGATTGACTGTTTGTTTTATACATTTGATTCGTTGATGGAAGGCAGTGTGACAAACATGTTCTCTTTGACAGGGAGCAAACTGACAAAGATATCAATGGAGATAAAAGGATCATCAAAATCTTTCATTCCGAGGGAAATGAAACTATTGGTATGTTGGTCAATGGTTTAACCCAGCAGAATAGTACAGTACAAGGAAGCAGATATCCTGGGAAATGTGTTGCACATAATTTATTTTCTGACATTTAGACAATGCAAGTCAAATAAAATCTCCAGTTCAGGCAAATTTGTTAAAACTTGTACCTTTGACACAGAACTTTTTACTTTTTACTCGCAGATGTTACAGAGAAATGTCACCCTGGTTTACACACTCCAGTTCCAGCTGGCTTTTACTTGAATGATGTGTGGACGTCATTCATCTGTAGCACCCGCCATTTTACAACCCAAACGACAACAGAGTGCCTGAAAGACAAACACATCTACATGATGGGAGACTCTACTATGAGACAGTGGTTTGAATTCTTTGTGAAAACAATACCAAGTGAGATAAATAGTTGCTTATTTATTTATTATAAGTATTTATACAATGCACATGCATTAATTGTGGGTCTGTTTTTCAGCCCTGAGGCAGATGAACCTGCATGTCCAATATCAGTCAGGGCCGCTCATAGCAGTGGATGTGGATAACAACATTGACTTACACTGGAGGGCTCACGGCATTCCTCTGCGCACTACGAAAACAGCATTTGCTGATCTGCACTACATCAGTAATGAGATCGATGACCTGGCTGGAGGACCCCACACAGTCATTATGTTCAATCTGGGACCCCATTTCACCACGTACCCTCTGGAATTCTTCATCCATAGAGTGTTGAGGATTCGCAAAGCTGTTCTAGCGTTGTTACAGCGGGCACCTGATACAACTGTTATAATCAAGACTGTCAACACTGGCTATAAGGTAAAGTTATAGGCCTTCATCACACTTCAAAAGCAGACGCTTCAAATAGTAGCGTAAAATAACATCCGCTGTAGCCTGTATCAATGGCAGTACCTGTGGCACAGGATTGTTGTGATTTACTGATGTACAGTTAATCACAGATATTTAATCTAAACACATCAACTTCAGTTTACTATCATTAATTGGGTATAATGAAAAAGAAAAATGGTCTCATGTTATTCCGGCACATATTTCATGATTTAAAGGAGAGCGCACAAGTCTATATACTATATGTCTATGTGCAATACTTAGTCTGATTAACTTTTTTTATTTTGCATAAATGCAAGAAAAGAATACTAACAACATATCACATTAAAGACCATTAGAATTAGACAATGTTATACTGTACATGTAGCTGTCGCAGATAGTGTATTTTCTTGCTGAATATTCATCACCTTTTGAAGTTTTTTTGTTTTGTTTTTGTTTGTTTTATAAATGTTGTGTAATACTTGAATACTTATTTGGGAATTGTATTTGATTTGCATGACAGTTTGACAATAGCCTAGTGACTACTACTGCAGTTTTTTTATATGGATCCAACATGGCAGCAGACGCGAAGTTACCTTTCGCTGCAGCCTTATGCCTCGTTTCCACTGAGCAGTACGGTACGGTACAGTTCGGTACGCAATTATTTGCGTTTCCACTGTCATAAGTTGTGAATGGTACCAAAAAGCCGAACCGTACCGTACCACTGTGCTAGGTAACCCAACGGAAGGGTACCCAAAAAGTGGTACGGTACGGTTCTAAAGGGTGGAGCTAGACTCACTGCAGAACGCTGATTGGTTGACAGAGTATCGTTACTTGCACGTGCTACAAGGGGAATGACAACATAAGAAGCGCCATTTTTTTAATATACAGTTGGAATAAAATACTACGGTTATTCTTTCACGAAATGTAGTTTTAAGAGTTTTTCAGGTGAGAATGTAGTTGTTTAAAGCTCAAATCTGTGGTTTATTTATAATGATTTATGATAATTTGATCCATTCCCAGCGATCACCGGGCGCTCGGCGCTCATGTTACCCGCTGGAACAGGCTTTCCTCGGCTAGTCGTTCTGACGTTTGCCGCTGACTCTATAGTGGTAATTCGTCTTGTGTATATCTAACGGGCGATCTTTGGTCTCGTGAATCGATAATTCGTTCCCTGGCCAATCGTTTTGGCTGAGGGCTAAGTGAAGTTTCATATATTTAGGCTATTTAACTTTTCCGTTGTAACGTTACCGATAGACTAGCGCTGAATTTGTATATTTTGACTGAATTGTTTGCTTTATTTCTTATTGTATAGCTTCTTGTAACGTTACCTTTTACTTATACTTTTATAATGGTTATTATTGATAAAACTGAAATTTAACAAAAAGAGATAGGGTTGAGTTTTGTCATTATTTATTTTATTGCAAGATTATCACTGTAATGTTGTTTATTGCTGTTCAATAGAGAATTACCGGACTCGCGTCCTCTGGAGTGCTTCTGCTGAGAACTTTGTGTACTTGGTTTTGAGAAATGCCTAATGTCGGCGCTTGTCTTCTTGTGACAAACATGCCGAGAAGCAAGGACAAGATCTGCTGTATGCCATCCATTTGGTGTTTTTGTCGCTTTCTTCTTCGTGCGAAAATGATGTTGATCGCTCCTTTCCGGCAAACACCACGCCTATCAAGTAGGGTACTGTTGGCGGTGGAAATGCTAGCCAGATCATGGTTTACTGACCCGACCCGAACCGAACCAAACTGTACCGTACCATACTGCTCAGTGGAAACGAGCCATTAGATATTGTTCTAAGTAGTTTAGAACACACGTTTATTTTGAAAAAAGAGCAACTTTTCTGTCGCTCTACATACGTCATCTGGTATAATTGAAATGATTGGCTATGATCTACGTACAGGCGCATTTGATAGACATTCGTAGCACCCAAAAACGGCTCTGGGCATTCGTAAGCCACGCCTCAAATACAAGAAAATGACCATGTGGTTCCCACACCACAAATTGAGTGATATAAAATTGAGAAGAGTGTTTGATCAGAAAATGTCTTCTAATTTCTCCTGAATCCTGATTGGAAGGCACACAGTATGTTTGCATATACCTTGGTTATCGTTTATTTATAGTTTAAGGTACTATGTGTATTGATTTCAATTTAATAAGCTATATATCAAACAACGTCATGGCAAAATCACTTCTTCACAAATTTGGCACATTTGATTGTAATTTTGGTTCATTTTCAGTTTTTTCACGGTGTCCATTTGATGTTTTTGATGTTGATTGTCCTGACATTAGACATTATACACTCACCGGCCACTTTATTAGGTACACCTGTCCAACTGCTCCTTAACACTTAATTTCTAAGCAGCCAATCACATGGCGGCAACTCAGTGCATTTAGGCATGTAGACATGGTCAAGACAATCTCCTGCAGTTCAAACCGAGCATCAGTATGGGGAAGAAAGGTGATTTGAGTGACTTTGAACGTGGCATGATTGTTGGTGCCAGAAGGGCTGGTCTGAGTATTTCAGAAACTGCTAATCTAACTGGGATTTTCACGCACAACCATCTCTAGGGTTTACAGAGAATGGTCCGAAAAATAAAAAAACATCCAGTGAGCGGCAGTTCTGTGGGCGGAAATGCCTTGTTGATGCCAGAGGTCAGAGGAGAATGGCCAGACTGGTTCGAGCTGATAGAAGGGCAACAGTGACTCAAATAACCACCCGTTACAACCAAGGTGGGCAGAAGAGCATCTCTGAACGCACAGTACGTCGAACTTTGAGGCAGATGGGCTACAGCAGCAGAAGACCACACCGGGTGCCACTCCTTTCAGCTAAGAACAGGAAACTGAGGCTACAATTTGCACAAGCTCATCGAAATTGGACAATAGAAGATTAAAAAAACGTTGCCTGGTCTGATGAGTCTCGATTTCTGCTGCGACATTCGGATGGTAGGGTCAGAATTTGGCGTCTACAACATGAAAGCATGGATCCATCCTGCCTTGTATCAACGGTTCAGGCTGGTGGTGGTGGTGTCATGGTGTGGGGAATATTTTCTTGGCACTCTTTGGGCCCCTTGGTACCAATTGAGCATCGTTGCAACGCCACAGCCTACCTGAGTATTGTTGCTGACCATGTCCATCCCTTTATGACCACAATGTACCCAACTTCTGATGGCTACTTTCAGCAGGATAATGCGCCATGTCATAAAGCTGGAATAATCTCAGACTGGTTTCTTGAACATGACAATGAGTTCGCTGTACTCAAATGGCCTCCACAGTCACCAGATCTCAATCCAATAGAGCATCTTTGGGATGTGGTGGAACGGGAGATTCGCATCATGGATGTGCAGCCGACAAATCTGCGGCAACTGTGTGATGCCATCATGTCAATATGGACCAAACTCCCAGAGGAATGCTTCCAGCACCTTGTTGAATCTATGCCACGAAGAATTGAGGCAGTTCTGAAGGCAAAAGGGGGTCCAACCCGTTACTAGCATGGGGTACCTAATAAAGTGGCCGGTGAGTGTATAGAAGACATTGAAGGCATCAGTTGAAGCGTGCTTTTTTTCTGGTCAGGAGAAAACATTCACGAGCCGTTAAAGCCGTTACATCCCATAAAACATTAATTGCATTGCTTTCTTGCACTCTACTTTCTAATACAATAACTAAGCACTGGATCAAATTTAAATTCAATTAGAGGAACTTTTCCAGCCTAGAGTTTTTAAATCTTAAACGAGTCATATTCTCCAGGTTTGGATGCAATGATGGGATAGCATTGTATTGTAGTGTATTTAATGCGTGTATGTTTTAGTGTATGTAGTGCAATAACTTATATCTTTGAACCAAGTGTTCAAATAATCAAGGGACTCTGTGATGACAAGTTTATGGATGATTTTGTGTTTCTCTGTCTTTATAATAGGATATTTTTGGCAGTGACTGGTATTCTCTACAGTTGGACAGAATTCTGCGCTGGGCTTTTCAGGATGTTGGTGTTTATATTATAGATGTGTGGCAAATGACCGCATGTCACTACAGCAAAGAGAACATTCATCCTGGCCCTATCATCATTAAAAATGAGATTGACATTTTACTCTCTTTTATTTGCCCTTAGTGAATTTAAATTAAATTATCTTGACAATTGTGTGTTCAATAACTGTTCAATAACAATAACTGAAATCCTGTTTGACTTCCCTGAGTTGTAATTAAAATGTTTAATGTGTATATATAATTGTAATTTCCAATTATAAACCACTGCTTCAGTTCTCCACAACAATAATTTTTTTAAAGAATGGGTTTAGTACATCCGAGACCTCATTTTTTTGTTTTATCATCCTCAAATTGGAAAAGCAACTTCTTTGTGTCAGGATCTGGGTTGCTTCTCTCTTCTCTCTCACACTATCACACACACTCATTGACACACTCATCTCACTCACACACCAGCACACACACACTTACATGTTTGCACTCTGTCATCACCTGTTGTTCATCTCAATCAGCGCTCTAGCTGAGTTGCAGTGACACCTGTTTCTAGTCTTGTCTGATTACTCTGTCTACTTCTGGTGTTTGCTCTTTCTGTTCTGTGTTGGATTATTGTGTGTGTTACGCTCTGCTCTCTAGTCTTGTCGTCTTATTCTCATCGTGTCCTGTCTTGTGAAGCAGTGTTCGTCTTTGTGATACCTGTATCCTGTCATCTGCTGTGGTGAGCCTCAACTACACAATCCTGCTCGAGCTGCTATCTACTAGGATGAGTTTCCTACTGATATTCAAAGGTGCAAGCGTAGGCTACTTGGAGGAGAGTGAGATCTGCTTTATGTCGCACTAGAGAACGAACTTGTAGAGCTGAAAGTCGTCGTCGGGTTAAAGCCCCTAGATCAGGGTTCCTCAATCTCGGTCCTGGAGAGCCGGTGTCCTGCACAGTTTAGCTCCAACCCTGATCAAACACACCTGAGCAAGCTAATCAAGGTCTTCAGGATCACTAGAAACTCACAGGTAGGTGTGTTTGATCAGGGTTGGAGCTAAACTGTGCAGGACACCGGCCCTCCAGGACCGAGATTGAGGAACCCTGCCCTAGATACATGTGTGGGCAGAGGGTGTGGCTTTCCACTCAAGATCTACCTATACACGAGGGCTCTCGTAAGCGTAAGCTTTTGTCGTTTCCTTTGCTATTGTGAAGGTTCTTAGTCCGGTAGCTGTCAAGCTAAGATTATCTCGTCAGTTATGACGGGTACACCCTGTATTTCATGTGTCTCGTATTGAGTCTGTCATTCACACTCCCACCCTTCCTCATCCACCTCTTGACGAAGGGGCTTCCATTTACAGAGTTCACAAGCTGCTTGATGTTCACCCTCGGGGGTGTGGCCACCAGTTCTTGGTGGACTGGGAGGGATACGGTCCTGAGGAGAGGCGATGGATCCTGGCCCAGGACGTCCTGGACTGCTTGCTCATCGAGGATTTCTACCGGGCTCGCCAGGCCTCTTCCTCGGGAGCGCCAAGTGGCGCTCGTTGAGGGAGGGGTACTGTCAGGATCTGGGTTGCTTCTCTCTTCTCAGTGACACCGGTTTCTAGTCTTGTCCATTTTTCTCTATCTACTTCTGGTGTTTGCTCTCTCTCTCTGTTCTGTCAGATTATTGTGTGTGTTACGCTCTCCGTTATGCTCTCTAGTCTTGTCTTATTCTCACCGTGTCCTGTCTTGTGAAGCAGTGTTCGTTTTTTGTGCTACCTGTATCCTGTCATCTGCTGTGGTGAGCCTTAACTACACAATCCTGCTCGAGCTGCTATCTACTAGGACGAGTTTCCTACTGACCAAGAGAATTCTCTGCTCCACGTTTCATCTTTTAAGCTGTCTTCCTGGAGAGCCTCTTTTGAGTTCCAGTTCTGTGTAATCTACTACAGACTACCTGTTGTTGAACATTAAAGACTTTCATTTGAGTTACCTTTGCATTTGGATCCCTTTGTTGCACTCTGACACTTTGACTTACTAAATAAACCTGCTGTCTCTCAATAAGGTTTATCAAACTATTTTAATAATTACTTTAATAATAATCAGTTTATTTGTAATTAACTAATAACACACTAAAGACTATGCAGTTATAATCTTTACATGTTTATTCAATTTCTGTATTAATTCTTACTTGAATACTTCTGTTAAATAGATGTAAAATTAAAGCACTGTTAATTTAGTTTGTTTCCTTCTAATATTGTATTTGTTACGGTTTATATGCAACATTGTTCTTATTTTCTAACTTGAAATCGTCTTGGGTTATGACTATAACCCTTGTTCCCTGAGAAGGGATCGAGACACTGCGTCGTGAAACGACTCTTTGAGGACGCTCTTTCCCTAAGCGTGCGCCTCTGAAGTATGAATGAAACTATTCCAATCCTGACTGGTGTTGCGTCCTGACGTAATATGTGACAGCATAACCGGATGTAATAAAAGTGACGCCGGCACACACACACATTAGCCTAGCGATGAAGCAAGACGCTCTCAGGTCTCGAGGGGCGTGGCAGGACGACGCAGTGTCTCGTTCCCTTCTCAGGGAACAATAGTCATAACCCGAGACGTTCCCTTCCGAGGGAACTCTACACTGCGTCGTGAAACGACTCTTTGGGGAACAAATGCCCACTATGCCATGCACAACAAAAGGCCTGCCCTAGAGTGAAACTGAAACCAGGCACTCAACTAGGACGAGAGCACTCGTGCACCAGGCGTACTAGGGAGGTGCAGACTATAAAACCTGATAAAGGTGTGCGGGGTAGCCCAACCGGCTGCCTCACAGATCTCCTGGAGGGGAACTCCCGAATAGAGGGCCCTAGAGGACGCCATGCCTCTAGTAGAATGGGCCCTTATGGCCAAAGGCGAGGGCAACTTGCGCACCTGGTAGGCCGAGGCAATAGCCTGACCAATCCAATTACTAATTGTAGGTTTGGAGGCAGGGAGGCCCTTCTTAGGTGTCCCAAAACACACTAGCAATTGGTCCGCCCTCCTCCAAGAAGAGGACCTCTCCAGGTAAACGCTCAATGCTCTGTCGGGGAAGAGCAAGTGGAGCCTCTCTTCTTCTGCCGACACATGAGGTGGAGGATGAAATGCCTGCAGGACCGTAGACCGTGCCATATAAGAAGACACCTTAGGTACGTAACCAGGTCTCGGATGCAGAATGGCCTTAACTCCACCAGGGGCAAACTCCAAGCAGGCTTGCGTAACTGCCAGGGCTTGGAGATCTCCCACCCTCTTAAGAGAGGTAATAGCTAAGAGAAAAGCCATTTTGAACGTCAAGTCCTTGGGCGAAGCCGACTGAAGGGGTTCGAAGGGGGCCAGGGATAACCCTTCGAGAACCACCACCAGGTCCCAGGCAGGAACCCTGGACCTGGTTGTCGGTCTCATCCTCCATGAATCACGGAGAAAACAAATGACCAGCTGGTGCCTCCCCAGAGGCCCATCACTCAGTGGTGCATGGAAAGCCGCAATGGCAGCCACGTACACCTTAAGTGTGGAAGGGGAGAGACCTGCAGAGAAACGATCTTGAAGGAACTCCAGAACTGAAGCCACCGGGCAGTTAACTGGATCTAGCTCATGTTCTCTACACCAAGTGGAAACCACATTCCACTTAAGGCCATATAATCTCTTAGTGGACGGAGTATGGTCTCAACCACCCCAGCTGATCTAGGTACTGAGCCCCCTCAGGGGCCAGACCCACAGCTTCCACAACTCCGGGCAAGGGTGGAATTCTGTGCCCTCCGCCTGAGACAACAGATCCCTCCTCAGATGAATCTGCCATGGCGGACCTGTCAGGATGGGGCTGGATGTGTGAGGGAGAACCAAAGTGGACAGTGGGACGTCTCGAGAGACGCAAACAGATCCACTTCCATTGGTCCAAACCTCTGCCATATTAACTTCACCACATCTGGGTGAAGCCTCCATCCCCCAGGGCTCAGCCCCTGCCTCGACAGGATGTCTGCTCCCTGATTCTGAACCCCCGGAACATACATTGCCCTGACGGACAGTAGTTTCCCTTGGGACCATAAAATAATCTGACGTGCCAATCTGTCTCGAAACGGACTTCCGGCGACATGACGCTCCTAACACTGGCCCTTGGGACAGGAACCAAGGTTTCTTCCATATTACCAGGGAACGAAGGCATCTGCGCGTAACCCTGATTATACCGAACGGATTCCCCTTGGGGGAAAACCCCTTGGCTTTCAGCCACCACTGAAGGGGCCTCATGTGTAAAAGGCCCAAAGGTATAATGTTGGATGCCGCTGCCATGAGGCACAGCAATCTTTGAAATCGGTTTACCGTGATGGCCTGGCCTAGCTTTATCCCAGATACCATCACCAGAATGGACTCGATACGTGCGGGAGACATTTGTGCCCGCATTGTAATCGAATTCCACACCACACCCAGAAACGTCATGCTCTGGGATGGTTCCAACACGCTCTTCTTTGTGTTGAGTCTCAACCCCAAGCTCTGAATGTGGCCAAGGACGACATCTCGATGCCGAACTGCCATATCTCGAGACTGGGCCAGAATGAGCCAGTAGTCGATATAATTCAGTATGCGGATGCCCTGAAGTCTCAACGGAGCTAGTGCTGCATCCATACATTTGGTAAACGTGCGGGGAGAGAGTGCTAGGCCGAACGGGAGAACCCGATATTGGTAAGCTTCGCCCCCGAAAGCGAACCTCAGGAACCTCCTGTGACATGGAAGGATGGAGACATGGAAGTAAGCGTCTTTTAGATCTATCGTGACAAACTAGTCCTCGGATCTGATCTGATTCACGATGATGGGAATGGTAAGCATTTTGAACCTGAACCTCCTCAGAGAAAGATTCAAATGTCTTGGATCTAAAATCGGGCTCAACCCTCCATCCTTTTTTGGAACTATAAAGTACCGCCTGTAAAACCCGGACTCCCTGTCTGAAAGAGGAACACGTTCTATGGCCTCTTTTATCAGCAGAGATTGCACTTCTTGTTCCATCACCTGAGCCTGCTCTGGAACCACTGTAGTCTGCACCACCCCGGAGAACTTGGGCGGTCGGTGGCCGAACTGCAGTCTGTATCCTAATTTTATTATACGCAGGACCCATGCAGATATGTTGGGAAGATGATACTATGCCTCTACAAAATCTACTAAGGGAACCAGCCTCTCGAGGCTGGCCTCGGGTGTTTTTCGAGCACTGTTCTCGACCTCCTGAAGCGAGAGACTGGCAGTATTTAGTCGATACAGATATTGTGATCATAACTGATGCTCGTTTGCTATTTTTTGAGACGAACAACACTTTGTGTGTCCCAGGGATTTGGTATCCCGGAGAGCTAAATCTGGCTTTACGCAGTTCCGCAATATACCTAGGTGTCGGTCCCTCGCCCTCATCTAAGTCTTTCAGGAGACTGCCGCCGTAAGCCCTGCCGACCAATGCAGATGTATCTCTGCATGGTTTGCTGGGCAGCGCCGGGGTTAAAATCCACCATCCCGGTACCGGGATATAAAATCTTCGTTATGATGTTCGTACAATCTTTTTATAGGCTTCCTTAGAAGGTATCACCCAATGCATGGTATCATTTGAAAGCTTAGAATCTACACTTTACAAAGAATACCATCACTTTCGTTTTTATGATACATATCAAATGTAATATTAGCTTAAATATGCATTGGTCCCAGGCAAAAATTTCCGCTTTATGATTGCGAAGAAATCTTTCTACAAATATTTATTTTTTATATATTTCACAAAACAGTCAAATCATATTACAATAAAGCTCTCATTCTAATGAATTTGTCGATGTAGGTTATTACATTGTGAGACAATCATAGATCGAAATATCTTCAAAACAATGGCTCAGTGAAATAAAATAAAACAGAGATGACAGGTAAAAGTATCACATTCCTGCTCCGATGTCGTCTTCAGTCAGCCGCAAACAGTCACATAATCTATATCACCTTTTAGCTTAGGATGTTATCTTTCAAATGAGACCATTTTCACCTTTCTGTGAGCTTTCGTTGGTAAGAAAATGAACTTAGAATGAACTGAGAGGAGACGCGCTCTGAGCGCAAAACACCAAATCTCCAAGCCATCTATATTTCCACGCGCGAGCCTTCTTGTCTTACTGCAAACACTTGCATTTAGTATATGAATCTAACCGGAACTAAGCTCGCGTCACATCTTAGACGGACCATTCAGAAGACGCTCCATCCTGGCGACCGAGTTCATGAGATGAACGCACCGGACGCGATATTTTTTTTCACAGGATGGTAGGGGAAGACTCATTAATATTCATTAGGGAACTCATCCCTGATTGGTCTGATGACCTACCCCCTAACCCCGCCCCTAAACCTACCCGTCACTGGGGGTCTGATGACCTACCCCTAACCCCGCCCCTAAACCTACCAGTCACTGGGGTTAAGACCAATCAGGGATGAGTTCCCTAATGAATATTAATGAGTCTTCCCCTACCATCCTGTGAAAAAAAATATCGTGCACCGGACACTTGGTCACTTCCGGGTCGCGCAAGCTCTGTTGATGACTAAACTATCCGCGAGTTTGCGTGTGTTATTATAGTTTATGAACTGTTTTGATTTCTATAAATGCATTTAGAAAGATAAAAGCATCATTGGCATTGATAAAAGCGATCTTTGGAAGTGCAACTGCTTTCTAAATGGACGATTTGGAGAAGTTTTGACTGCGCGCAGTGAGCGCATTGAAGAAGCACTGCGCTTGGGTACGTATAACCTTATGATTTTTCAGCATTTACAATGTTTATATAAATTTTTTGATAAAGTTATTGTTAGTTTGAAATGTGAAAGCACAGCAACCAATCTGATAAACTATTATTTGAAAATAAATGTCTAATGTTTTTGGTATTGCGCAACATTTTCTATGATTGCGCAATAGCTTGCATAAGTTGAATAAATGGTAATTTCAGTAAATCTACATTTTGATATTGTGAAAGTGATATTATTACAATGCAGAAACTATGTATAAACAGTGATTTCTTTGTTTCAGGTTCTATTGAAGATGTGGCACTGTTGGCACAGAGCTGGCATAGCTGGCATCAGATCTCCAGGAGGCTGGCCGGTGATGTTGAGGTGATACACAACACAGATGACAAAACTGATGCCCATATAATGAATGAAATACATCTGGAGGATTATGATCCTTTTCTAGATGGTAATAGACCACAGATTTTAGTCAAATAATGTGTCAAATGATAAGTCTTGTATCTTCTGAAAGAATAAAATGATCAAATTCATAAAGCGCCTATTTTTTTCTTTTTGTTTACTATAGCACAGACAACATAGACTATAATATTTATCACATTCAGCAGTGTTTTATATAATTTTAAAGGGTTTTCTGTAAAATTACACTGGAATATTGCATATGTACCACTGGGTTTGGCTATGAGCAGAGTTTAGATTTGGGTAGGTGGAAATTACATTAAAAAAAGGTAATATTCCTCCCTTCAGATTTGTTTGAATATCTTTTTCAATTTTTATTATAGAGAAATAATTATTTTTTTCAGTGTTTGCTGCCATCTAGAGGAAATAGCCATACTTGTCTGCATGTCCCTAGACCCCACAGGGCCTGAGTTATACACTTTCAAAAATGAATTTAAAATAAAAAAATCAAAAAGCGCCTTTTTTTTGTGTTCATTACAGCTCAGACAACATATGCTTAAATGTTTATCAATTTTAGCACTGTTTTATGAAACTGCAAAGGGTTTCCTGTAAAATGACACAAAAATTGTGTATTTAGCCCAAAGTATGTGGGAACAAGATGCTTTTTAATTTGGGTTGGCTAAATCTAGGCGGAAATCCCCAAAAATGGCTTGGATCTTAAGAGGTTTAAGGGAACATGCCGCTTCAGGGGAGAGGTAAGCAACAAGAGCCTCTTCCACTTTCGGCATCTTCCCATAACACATGCCCCTAAAACATTGCTATAATCCACGACTGCTGGATTAAACACACGGGACTGTCGACAAGCAGACAAGGTAGTAGGACCCATTTGCAAATTTACTTTATTTACACAACTCAAACTATACAAAGACAGACTCCAGAACCCAGACAGAAACATAGACTAGCCTTGTGACATAACCTCCCCCTTAAAGAGCGGATCCCAGACGCTCTTCAGAATATAGTCCAGGGTGGTGGTGAAACGGAGGCGTTCTTGGGGGAGGTGGGAGGGCCAGGTGGTTCTTGGGGGAGGTGGGAGGGCCATTTCTGGAGCAAACCGTCTGGGGGCCAGGGCGGAGCATGCCGCACATGCGACCAGGGCGGACCAGACAGTTCAGGAACAGCCTCCGGAGCGCCCTCCACAGCATGCTCCAGGACAGACTCGAATTCGCCCTCCCGGGCAGCCCCGGCGCATTTCTGGACCAACTCAGGAGCACCCACCACGGCATGCTCAGGAACAGCCTCCTCCGCAGCGGGTTCAGGGACAGACTCCTCTGCAGCAGATTCAGGGACAGCCTCCTCCGCAGCGGGTTCAGGGACAGGGTTCAGGGACAGCCTCCTCCGCAGTGGGTTCAGGGACAGCCTCTTCCGTAGCAGGTTCAGGGACAGCCTCCTCCGCAGCGGGTTCAGGGACAGCCTCCTCCGCAGAGGGTTCAGGGACAGCCTCCTCCGCAGAGGGTTCAGGGACAGCCTCCTCCGCAGAGGGTTCAGGGACAGCCTCCTCCGCAGAGGGTTCAGGGACAGCCTCCTCCGCAGAGGGTTCAGGGACAGCCTCCTCCGCAGAGGGTTCAGGGACAGCCTCCTCCGCAGAGGGTTCAGGGACAGCCTCCTCCGCAGAGGGTTCAGGGACAGCCTCCTCCGCAGAGGGTTCAGGGACAGCCTCCTCCGCAGAGGGTTCAGGGACAGCCTCCTCCGCAGCGGGTTCAGGGACAGCCTCCTCCGCAGAGGGTTCAGGGACAGCCTCCTCCGCAGAGGGTTCAGGGACAGCCTCCTCCGCAGCGGGTTCAGGGACAGCCTCCTCCGCAGCGGGTTCAGGGACAGCCTCCTCCGCAGAGGGTTCAGGGACAGCCTCCTCCGCAGAGGGTTCAGGGACAGCCTCCTCCGCAGCGGGTTCAGGGACAGCCTCCTCCGCAGCGGGTTCAGGGACAGCCTCCTCCGCAGCGGGTTCAGGGACAGCCTCCTCCGCAGCGGGTTCAGGGACAGCCTCCTCCGCAGCGGGTTCAGGGACAGCCTCCTCCGCAGAGGGTTCAGGGACAGCCTCCTCCGCAGAGGGTTCAGGGACAGCCTCCTCCGCAGCGGGTTCAGGGACAGCCTCCTCCGCAGCGGGTTCAGGGACAGCCTCCTCCGCAGAGGGTTCAGGGACAGCCTCCTCCGCAGCAGGTTCAGGCGGGGTGGGCATGACATGAACTATGACAGGCTTCGGGAATAGTGGGAGCTTGTTGGGTTCCTCACTTGCAAAGCCCACAGTAAATGGCGAACCACTCAATAAAAGGGCGAACCCAACATATTGTGGAGTGTAATGTGGGGTATCGTGAGGCATGAGGAAATACAGAAACTTAAGTGCCCGGCCAAACGTGTTTCCTTAAAGTTCACCCCATGGCAAAACTCAAAAAATTCTCTCACATAATCCTCCATTAGGCGTTTATCCTGGCGGAGGTGGAAGCGACAATCTGCTGGATCCATGGTGTGGTGTGTCCTTCTGTCACGTGAGGTTGAAGCAGACAAGGTAGTATGATCCATTTGCAAATTTACTTTATTTACACAACTCAAACTATACAAAGACAGACTCAGCAAACAGGATTCAGGAACAGAAGAACCAGCAAACAACATTAGGACCCACAAAGACTGAACTAGACATACAGGCTTAAATACAAGGGTAAACGAGCTAACAAGATAACAAGAGGGTGTGGCTAATAGGAAACACCTGTGACAGACTAATAAACATAACAGGGAGCTGCTAAACATGAAACAAGACAGAAACACAGACTAGACTGTGACAAACATGAACCCAGACTGAAACATAGAATAGCCTTGTGACAGGGACGAATGGGGTTTTTCCCACGATCTCGAAATCTCTTTATGGAGATCGGGAAAAAATGGTAAACCCCGGCGCTGGGGCTGTGACCTGTGCTGCAGGAAACGCTCATCTAATTTACTCCTAGCCTGCGTTTCCTGCTCATCATGTGGCCAGCTAATGTTGAGTCTGGCCACAGCACGAGTCACAACCTCTAATAACTCCTCATACTCATGACCGTGAACTGGCGAGTCTGGTTCACGATCATCCGCCTCGATACTGAGCACATCGACATCCTCGGAAGCCGAGAGCTCAAGCATCGGGCCCTGATCATGGGCAGAAGAAGCCGCAGCGCGGGCTTCTGCACCACGAACAGGAGCCTCAGGATCTTCAGATGAAGAATGAGAAAGTGCCGCAGCAGTCTCATTCTCATCTGCAAGATCCCTTTGCGAACCCTATGATCTCAATCGCCGCGCTGCCTCAACAGACGCGGGACCGGAACCGTGGGGAGCGCGAAACTGGCCATGTTCATTAAATAAACCCAGGCTCCCTCGGAAGGGAGCTCAAATTCAAAATGAGAAACTGCAAATAGCACACACAAAAATGAATTAAAATTTGAAAATAAATATTGGTTTCCTTGGACAAAACAAAGCACTATGCTAATCAATCCTACTGAATGGATTATTCAGAAATTATTATTTTTAATGAGTGGATTAGTTACAATAATTTAATTTAAATCTAATTTCAGCTATAACACATAGACAAAGATGAATTATGAACTGCATATTTTTTTTCCAATTACCTTTTAAAGGCATATCTGTATGAATGGGGTAAAATTATGACATAAAGATGCGCATGCGCAGGTTAAGATTTGTGAAAGTGTACATAAGATTGCAAGCGTAAATTAAATTTGCATGCGCAAGAGAAGATTTGTAAAGGTGTAAATCACACTTCAAGTGTAATAAAAAAATATTTGCAGCATTTAACTGTTATTCGTAAGTGTAATTCATGTATTTTAAAGCTGCAGCTTCTGTCATAACGTCTGGATGAAGGACAGGAAGCAATCGCAAGTTAACAGTTTAATGGATGGTAATGAGGATACAGTACAAGCAGGTGGAACACAGTGACGCAGGGACTTCGATGGCCAGGATCCGTGAAGAAGTGCTGTGCAGAGGTGACGGTGAGATGACAGGAGAACCAGATGCAGACGACGAGGAACAGGAACACAAGGCAGGAACAGAACACCGGAACACCAACACGCAGGACATCACACAACGATCTGACAGGGATGATAGAACAGCGGTAAGTATTTAAGGAGACGTGAGATTGATTGCAGCTGGTGATGAATGACGATCAGCTGGAGCGGATCAGGTGATGTCATACACTCACGCCCACTACACACGTGCACTCACACAACAACATAAACACAAGACTAGAAGGAACAGAGAATATGTCTACCGTGACAGCTTCATGTTAACGCAAAATAAATAGAATCTGTATTCTTCAGACTTTCATTTCAGGGCGGGTCCACCTTTATCATGTAGCCAATAAAATTAGCTTCTCGCTGACACTCGATTTACTCTGATCTCATTGGTTCAATAAACACGCCAGTCACCATAACACGTCTTTATCTTTATTTGGCTCAGAAATGTTCTTATTGCCAAAATTATACTTTTACGAAATGAACGAAATAATACAATTTGTTTTTAAATGATACTGTAAGTAGCTCTGTTCTTAAGCCCTCACTTTAAAGAAATTTGGTTAGTCAGGGTTTTGATTCTGATTGGAAAGTTAAACAACAACTTGACTGGCTACAAACAAAGAAAGATTCCAGAACAATTCTAATTTTTAAAATGGGTGGGGTGACATTAAAGGATTAGTTCACTTTTAAAAAAACTTTTGCTGATAATGTCTTTCTTTCTTCAGTCGAAAAGAAATTAAGGTTTTTAAAGAAAACACTCCAGGATTTTTCTCCATTTAATGGACTTCACAGGGACCCAAACGTTTCAAGGTCCAAATGACAGTTTCAGTACAACTTCAAAGGGCTTTAACCGATACCAGACGATGAATAAGGGTCTTATCTAGCAAAACGATCGGTCATTTAAAAAATAAATAAAGTAAAAGTTTTATAAGCACAAATGCTCGCCTTGCTCTGTTCTGTGATATATTTACTGAGTATAATCTCAGCACTGATATTATGCTGCTTTGAAGATGTTTAACAGATTTTAGTGATTAAATACTGCTTGTCATTAACCTGTCTCCTTGTGTTAACACTATAGGCAACCTAACGGCTCTGGTGGCTCTTGAATGTGCCTTCCCTAAACTCGAGAAAACACCTAATTCTGTTGTAGAAAACTGTTAAAGATTTTATAATGGGACCAGTGTGCATGAGGTATTTCTCAATGAAGAGTAAGATTCTCTTTGGCCAAACAGGGGACAACCTAGGCAAGGAGTTACCACCGCAACTGGTAACATCTCCTGATGGGAATCTACATCACTGCTGTTTAATTAACACGTGAACATCTGAATCAAAATCAATTGAGAATTGACACGATGGTAAAAGATCGGAAGACCGAAGTTTCACGTAGTGGAGCATTGTGCGGAGCAATTAACATTTTTGCCATATCAATGCTGCATCTTCAAATATGGCCTGTGCATGCATTTTGTCCGTGGTACACCCTATAATTTAATTGAAATTAGTTAAATAATGTTCAACTGTTAGCAAATTATAGGATAATTACGCAACAATAACCTGTTTTCAAGTGTCTCGGCCCTCGGGTTACAAATTACATTAACTCAAAATAGTTTCACACTTTACATGTGGACACGGACTGATCCATTCTTAGTTGTCGTGATGGTGCATTTTCTTCTGATTCCTCATCTGATTCTGGCTCAAACATATAGGGTTGTATAATTTCAAGAGGCATCGCCTCGCTCGCACCAATCGGCAGCACCCACTACTATAAACAGTTACACGGAATCCGCACATGTTCTGACTAGGGGGCGATAATAATTTATGCATAAGCACTGACGTTAGCCAATCATAACAGTGGGCGTTAACACTGAACTCTTAAAGGGGAAACAACTCCAAAACAGACTGTTTGAATCAGAGGATGAGAAATAGGGTGGGAAAAGGTCATAAATCACTAATTTTTTAAGTTCTTTGTCCAAAAACTATAGTAATACTGAAGCCATCATAACAGTTGAGAAAACTAACAGGGACAGATGTTTCATTTGTCAGCAGGACACCAAGGAAAAACTCATTCATCCGAGTTTATTCAACAGAGAGCACGATCGTACTGGTTATGATACCATTCCAAGAAATGTTCCATTATTTCATAAGATCAATGCTCTGCCTATCTTACTTATTCCAACCCGACTAGATGAAGGTGATGGGATAGAAAACACATTGACGCAGTGATATATCACCAGTGTGCCCTGGTAGTGCAGATATCCACTCTTGTCTAATCTATCTATAATTGTTACGGGTGTGGTGCAGGCAGATGAAGAGGCAGCAGTCAACAGATCCAACTTCAATAAACTTTACTAAATAAACTCAGACAAGGATCACGGGAAACATTAACACACCTAATACAAACGTACATAAACGAGATCCGACCAGGAGTGAGGGAGAACACAGGGTTTACATACACAGAGAACAGAATAGGGGAACAAGACACAGCTGGGGCAAATGAACTAGACACAGGTGAAGGAACTGAACAACTAACGAGGAGCGGGAAAACTGAGACACAGGACTAAACCAAAACACAGTGACGGGGGAAACTCAGGACACACATGTAACATTACGCCCCCTCCAAAAAGGCGCGTCCTCGCGCCGTATACATCAATGCGGTTGGGGGGGGGCGGGCGCCCTGGAGGGGCGGAGCAGGATGTGCCGGAGGCCAGGATGGAGACCCCCCTTCGGGTGGCCATGGTGTAGAGGCCACTTCAGGTGACCAGGGTGGAGAGGCTACTTCAGGTGGCCAAGGTGGACACGCCCCTTCCGGTGGCTAGGGTGGAGACGACCCCTCGGGTGGCCATGGCGGAGCAGGCTGGTCAGGGGGCCATGGCGGAGTAGGAGACCACCCCTCGGGCGGTCCTGGCGGAGAATCCCCTTCGGGCGGCCATGGCGGAGCAGGATGGTCAGGGCGAAGAGGGCTTTGAGCTGGGCAGAACCAGCGGCGAAGAGGGCTTTGAGCTGGGCGGAACCAGCGGCGAAGAGGGCTTTGAGCCGGGCGGAACCAGCGGCGAAGACTCAGAAGGGCTGGACGGGACCAGCAGAGAATGCTCAGGAGGACTGGATGGGACCAGCGGAGACTGGACGGGACCAGCGGAGAAGGCTTGTGAGGACTGGACGGGACCAGCGGAGAAGGCTCGGGAGGACTGGACGGGACCAGCGGAGACTGGACGGGACCAGCGGAGAAGGCTTGTGAGGACTGGACGGGACCAGCGGAGAAGGCTCGGGAGGACTGGACGGGACCAGCGGAGACTGGACGGGACCAGCGGAGAAGGCTTGTGAGGACTGGACGGGACCAGCGGAGAAGGCTCGGGAGGACTGGACGGGACCAGCGGAGGAAGCTCTGGCTCGGCAGGCGTGACGGGAAGCTCTGGCTCGGCAGGCGTGACGGGAAGCTCTGGCTCGGCAGGCGTGACGGGAAGCTCTGGCTCGGCAGGGCTGCAGGGAAGCTCAGGCTAGGCAGGGCTGCAGGGAAGCTCAGCCTCGGCAGGGCTGCAGGGAAGCTCAGGCTCGGCAGGCGTGACGTGCACCAGCGGATAAGGCTCGGCTGGGCTGGACGGAACGAGCGGTGAGGGCTCGGCTGGGCTGGACGGAACCAGCGGTGAGGGCTCGGCTGGGCTGGACGGAACCAGCGGTGAAGGGGGCTTTGTGCTGGACGGAACCAGCGGTGAAGGGGGCTTTGTGCTGGACGGAACCAGCGGTGAAGAGGGCTTGGTGCTGGACGGGATCAGCATTTCAGGGAGCTTGGGGCTGGACTCCTTGGCCAGAACTGATGTTTGTGTAGCCCACACATACAGGATCGCCGCAGACATTACAGTCAGCGCAGTGTCCTCTTGGATGTACTCACGTATGGTGGGCTCAGTCTCTAGCTGACAGGTGACGGGCTTAGGCTCTGGCGGGCAGGCGATGCGCTCAGGCTCTGGTGGGCAGGCGATGGGCTCTGTGCTGGATGGGACCACATGCACCTGGCTGAAGAGCGAACATGGACTGTGGACTGTGGATAGACGACCATGTCCCCCTCTACGACCTCCCCGAGTCCCAGAGAATCTGGCCAAGTGGGTTCCCTCAAAACGTTGCCGCTTAATAGGAGCATAAAGCTAAATAATAAGGGATAAACCCTTACCGGAGGAAAAATCTCCCTCTGCTGCATCCAGTCTTCCACCTTCATTTTGAAATAGTCGGTTCTTCTGTTACGGGTGTGGTGCAGGCAGATGAAGAGGCAGCAGTCAACAGATCCAACTTCAATAAACTTTACTAAATAAACTCAGACAAGGATCACAGGAAACATTAACATACCTAATACAAACGTACATAAACGAGAACCGACCAGGAGTGAGGAAGAACACAGGGTTTACATACACAGAATAGGGGAACAAGACACAGCTGGGGCAAATGAACTAGACACAGGTGAAGGAACTGAACAACTAAGGAGGAGCAGGAAAACTGAGACACAGGACTAAACCAAAACACAGTGTCGGGGGAAACTCAGGACACACAAGTAAAAATAATCAACAAATCAACACAACTGTATTTTGATGCGTTAAAAGTTGTTCTTTAGAATAATCTAAAATATATAAAATAAAATGACACCAAATCGTCCTTAATGAAAAAAAAAACAATACATTTCTATCGGAAAATAGATTTTTTTTGAGGATCCTGGGGTCGGCCATCTTGAAAATTGAAATTTCAAGTGGCTGAGTGTTTTCTTGTCAAGCAACCCTTAGAGACTCCTCAAACCAATTTGCATGCTTATGTCACTAACTAAACAATTATATCACTTAACTGCTCCATTTAGGTGGTGGTAATCTTGAAAAAAAAGGACGCCATCTTGAAATTTCAAGTGGCTGTGGGCGGTTTCTTGTCAAATGACCCTTTGAGACAGCTCATGGCAATTTTCATGCTTGTGTCACCAACTAAATGATTTCTTAAGTCTAATTACTCCACTAAGATGGCGGCCATTTTTCAAGATGGCCACCACCTTAAAATTTCAAGTAGCTGTGGATGGCTTATTGTCTAGTGACCATCAGAGAATGCTCATGCCAATTTTCATGCATGTATCACCAAATAAACCACTATATCACTTAACTGCTCCACTAAGGTGTCGGTCATCTTGAAAAATGGCCGCCATCTTGAAATTTCAAGTGGCTGACAATTTTCTTGTGAAGTGACCCATGGAGACTGCTCATGCCAATTTTCACGCTTGTATCATAAACTGAACGATTCTGCCAAACATAAGCACTTAGCCGCTCCACTAAGAGAGCTCCTTAACTTTTATGAAAGGCCGGTGGGCAAACAAAGGAGAAGTGAATATAACTTAAAACTTTTTTCATATTTCTTAATCCATTCAATGGATGCATGACATTAGATGTCTAAGAGAACTACAATTTCTGTAATATAGAGGAATTTTAAGGTGTTAAACACTCGCCATGGATGCATTGGCACACAGCTGGCACCGGGGCCTACGTGTAACCGTCAGAGTAACGGCCATAGCAAGGTTGTCCTCTGTGCTCGCTGTATCCCTCTTCCCCCTTAGTCATGTCTTCTAGTTAGCTTGTAAGTGGCTAGTTATTCATTAGTGCCAATAGCACTTCGTATAAAACCTGCACATCGGGTGGAAAACTAAGTAATCCCTCGGCTCGTACGTCCTCTTTACACTGTGTTCGCTGTGCTGTCGCCTATGAAAGGTATGTCAACACTCAATTTCTATTGCAAACATGTTATATAAGCTAGCGGTGTGTAAAGTGTAACTGTTTGACAACAGATGTGTGACGGTGTACCAGACACTTCCGGGTAGCATATTGTTGATCTACCGAAGGTCTTGGCTGGAAGACGCTATGCACGCGCGCTCTGTCATTGCTATTGGAATGCGAGTTGAGGTAACATTGGCTGTATGGCTCACAGTAATAGAGTAATGTTCTCTAGGTAACGTGTTTGTATATGTATGTTTGTAGTAAATTGATCTACTATAATATGACCATGTTTCACTATAAACCCTTGGGATGTGACTAACCAATAACCTTAATGCATGATGGGCTATTTTGTATGTGAACTATGCTTGTGTGTGATTTCATGTAGGTGTGCATGCGGGGGAAGTAACTGTGGAGCCCCATTTCTGTTTATGTGGAAAGTTGTATCCCTAGAGGTAAAAGGAAATGTTGGTTATTGTACCTGTATCACTTATTGATTGATTCTGGTCTAGGTTATATTTATTGTACATAATGGATTTTAATTATGGTTGTTTCTCTCTTCAGAAAGATTGTCACTGCTTCTTTGCCTTTTGCCTAATTTTTTGTTTTTTAATTTTTTTATTTTGTTTTCCTGTCTGATCTGGCCTAAACATAGGCGTGGTTTGTTTTGTTATTTTATTTTCCCTCTATTTTGAGGTATGTCAGAAATAGGTGTGGTAAAGGCTGCCCCATTAGTTGCTGTGATAATGCTAATATCTAGCTTTGCTTATTCCTGATCCAACCAGAGTGTTGAAGCTGTTTCGTGGAGTAGGTCGCCGGATCTGAGTCCTCCTCTTCACGCATCGCACACAGTATTTGTAGTGGTAATGTGCACCTCACTATTTGCAGTGATCACTTTTTTATAGTGTGTGTGTGTGTGTGTGTGCGTGTGCGTGAGTGTGTGTGTGTGTGTGTGTGAATAGGCAACATAATCAGCAGCACGGGTGGTGTGTTGGTCTCACTCCTCTTCTAGGACAGGTAACCTCTTCTAAACAGCCGTTCCATTGAAGCCATTATTGTTTGTGTTTTGATATTCCTGGTGGTAACCACTACCCCCATTTTGGCTGGCCTATGGGACCTAATCTGTATCGCCTCACACTATGTTGAGAAAACAAACCTCAGACTGTTTTTATTGAATTACTTGTTAATAAATATAGTTGTATTTATTTTTATATTGAAATACCACGCCTCTGTCATTACTTCATGTGTGTGAGAGCCCTCTTGTTTAAATCTTGGTGTGAAAGGCCCCAGGTGGCGTAGTCGCGCACCCTAGAGTCAATAATTTTGTCATATGACTCCTGTGTTTGGTCACATATGAAAATATGCGTCTCCCCCAGTGAGTCTTCTCGCACAGACACTGTGCAAAATTAGGGAGGACGAGGAGCAGGTCTTGCTAATTGCGCCTTATTGGCCCAACCGGACCTGGTTCCCAGAACTCATACTCTTCGTGGACCCCAGAAGATGTCCGATCAATGCTGTGCTTTCTTTCCTGCAGCATGGGTTGGAGCGAAGGCTGTCTCCCTCCACCATCAAAGTGTACACCACTGCTATTTCTGCATATCAGGTAGGAGGTAAGTCAGTTGGGAAGCACGACCTGGTCACCAGGTTCCTTAGGGGGGCGAGACAGTTAAATCCTCCTTGACCTCCCTTCATATCCTCTTGGGACCTCACTCTGGTGCTTAGAGCGCTTCAGAATGTCCCATTTGAACCTTTGCAGTTAGTAGATTTCAAGATTCTGTCTATGAAGACTTTGCTGCTGGCCTCGATCACGAGGGTAGGGGACCTGCAGGCATTTTTGGTCGACGAATCATGCCTAGAGTTCAGGACAGGTGACACCCATGTTGTACTGAGGCCTCGGCCCCGGCTATGTGCCCAAGGTTTCTACCACTCCCTTCAGGGACCATGTAGTAAACCTGCCCTTGGAGGAGGCAGACCAAGATCTGGCTTTGCTCTGTCCCGGCTGCGCTTAGCGACTGTACGTGGACAGAACTCAAAGCTTTAGGACCTCAGAGCAGCTCTTTGTCTGTTTCAGAGGCCAGCAGGGAAAGGCTGTCTCCAAGCAGATAATGGCCCACTCGATAGTGGATGTCTTCGCCTTGGCATACCAAGCACAAGGCATGCCCTGCCTGCTTAGGTTGTGAGTTCACTCTAGCAGAAGTGTTGCATCCTCCTTGGCGCTGACGCGTGGCTCCTCGCTGACAGATATTTGTAGAGCTGCGGGCCGGGCGACACCCACCATGTTCGCTAGAAACTATAGCCTATGTATTGAGCCGGTATCGTCCTGTGTTCTCACCCTAAAACGGGTAGAAGCACTGAGAGGCCCAGCAAAATGATGGCTTTCTGCTCCCTGAACTATTGCACCCGTATTCTCCAGAGTAAAAATCTGTTGAGTTCCTCCATCACCCCAGGAGCCGGACGGGGCGGAGCGTCCAGTGCTAGGTCTACGTTCGTTGTATCCCCGAGAACCGGTACTTGGCTAGGTGCCATATGTGTGACCCAGAGGGAATCCCATATGTGTATTCCATGGTAGCTCCTAAACGGAAGCCTGTGTCTTTCCCTTGGGGAAGCCCCCTGTAATGAGGCTGGAGCCGCCCCCGACACATTCTATTTGCAGTTCGGCCCTACGCGATTAGTAGCTTGAAATGTGTTTGTAGAAAGCACGAATGTTAGATTGTCCCCACTGTCATCAGTGTTTTAAAGAAAGAAAGAAAAAAAACACACAGAGGGCACATACAGATATTGAGCACAACGTCACAGCACAGTCCCACTTTCAGTCAGTGCATTGACCCAAAGAACTGTTTTTTTTTTTTCTGATGCAAGATCTTCTAAAGGCCCTTGTATTCCCATTGATGTTATCAAAAAACAACAACATGGGGTTCACACAAGGTGACTTATGAACTTTATGTCTGCGATGCTGTCATGGATTTTAAAAGAAGTGGCATGCAATATTATCAGTGTCCACACTTAAAATCATTAGATTACTGCAGATCAGATGCTGGAAATGTTGACCTGCATGAAGAGGTTTTAAGAGAAATGGTACAGCACAAATGGTTTTCAGAAGAACACATAATACAGTGTTTAAATACTCAGAAGTTGTTGAAGAACAAGATGTGTGTTTTGCATCCTATGTGAATCCGGCCTTCAGCAGCAGGTAAACTGGGCAGAGTAAAGAGTTAGCGAATAATTCAGCATACACAGAGTATTACCAGTACAGACAAGATCCCGACAAGACCCAGACAGGACAGAAACGAGAAGACAATAGAAAGAGAGCACATTGCAAAAGTGATTCACGTAATCATCTGGCAAAGAAGCAGGAAAGAGGAAGCTAGAAGTAGCAAACACAATCAGAAGGGAAAAGAGAACAAGTGTGGGAGAATTAGCACGATTGCTGGTAGAAATTAGGAACAGCTGAGAGTGAGTGAAGGTGCGTGTGGTTATGTGTGTGTGTAATGGAAGGTGTGTGTAAGTGTGGCCAGAAGAGGGAGAAAGAGAAATACTGTAAAAAATAAATCTGCATCGTTTATCCTTTTGATCTTTCATTCAAAAAATTGCAGAAAATCTAACCTTTCATTGAATTAAAAGAATTGAACGTGGGAGGGAAATCACATTATGAAATAAATGTTTTTGTCCAAAACACGTTGGCCACAATTATTGGTACCCTTTTATTAAAAGCTTTTTGCAATCTCCTTTTGACAAGATACCAGCTCTGAGTCTTCTCCTATAATGCCTGATGAGTTTGGAGAACACCTGACCTGAGATCAGAGACCATTCCTCCATACAGAATCTCTCCAGATCCTTCAGATTCCCAGATCCATGTTTGTGCTTCTCCTCTTCAGTTCAGCCACTCATTTTCTGTAGGGTTCAGGTCAGGGAACTCTGACTGTCATGGCAGAAGCTTCATTTTGTGCTCAGTTACCCATTTTTGTGTTGATTTTGATGTTTGTTTTGGATCATTGTCCTGATGGAAGATCCAACCACGGCCCATTCTAAGATTTCTAGCAGAAGGCGTCAGGTTTTGATTTTTTATCTGTTGATATTTGATAGAATCCACGATCCCATGAATCTGAACAAGAAGTCCAGGACCTCCAGCAGAAAAATATGCCCACAACATTAAAGATCCAACGGTATATTAAATTGTACACATGGGGTATTTTTATCCTTGTGCGCACCAAACCCATCTAGTGTGTTTGCTGGCAAAAAGATCTTTTTTTAGTTTCATCTGACCACAGAAGCCTGTGCCGTCTGAAGGTCCAGTTGTGTCTGACAATTGAATATGCTGGAGTTTGTTTTGGATGTGCGAGGAGTTAATTTTGAGCACGACTGTATATTGCACCATTTCCTTGAGGTCCTCATTTGTTCGAGGGTACACAGTGTTCTCAGCAACATATTTTTCTACATTATAAAGACCAGTGTCCACTGGCACTTGCCTCAGTGCACTTCACTCTTTGGAACAGTTTTCTGTTTGTTTGGAATAGGTACTATTTGCACACGGCCTTGTGTATGCTGGGGCTCCTTTGGCCTAGTACAAGGGCAATGGCATTTTTTTTTTTTTTTTGCTTTTGGATACCTCTATATCAACAACTGATTTGAGCTAAAATTGTCACACCAGTTGGAATAACTGAAGGTTGTTATTTGTTAGTTAGTAGTAAATTCTTATTTCAATCATGTGTTTAGGATTGACTGCATATTTTGTTTATTTGTTTGTTTGTTTATTTTTAGGTGTTGAAACCATCTCTGCCAAAGCTGCTGAGGCTTTGGCCATTTTCAAGAAACTGCTGAAGACACATCTTTTTAGGTAACACTTGACCCATTAAAGGAGACATATCATGAAAATCTGACCTTTTCTGTGTTTAAGTGCTATAATTGTGCCCCCGGTACATCTACCAACCCAGAAAATGTGAAAAAGGACAACCCAGTAACTTTGTTTTGGTAACCCTTTCTTTGCAAGCATGGAGAAAAATGTGCCGCTCAGATTTCGCTCCCCTAGTGACGTAGGAATGGGGTCTTATAATATTACCGCCCCTGCTGTATTATATTCACAGACATAACTGACTGTGTTTATGTGAACTCTATCTGTTTTTGACATAACCTTTAAACACAACTCACATTAAAAATGTGAAAGATAAGTTAGTTTAATACATCTCACCAGTTTGACAGCCAGCTTCAGATAAGTGTGCTCAGAAAACAATCAAACTAATATAGCTTTAAATCGCACGGAAATAATAAACTTTAACCCTCTGGGGTCTGAGGTGTTTTCTGGGCCCTGGAGGTGTTCTGACATGCTCTGACATTTGTGCTTATTTCTGTTACTTGTAACATTTTCATGGCTAAAGTCTGATTACACTGTATTCAGCAAAAACTCTGATGTTTTTGAAAATGAAAATACGTTTATGCGTGGTTTGTGAAAAAAGAAATAAAAATTGTCACCGAAATAAGGCCATAAAATCCATACTGACTATTTGTTCACAAGACTTTTGAAAATTGTATCACATAGTTTATAGTTTTTGGCTTCAACTATGTGAAAATCATCCTGCCCACTCATTCACATAAAACAATATATTGATTTGAAATTTGTAAGACATGTTTTGTGTAAGAAAGCTACAATTAATTGTGTTCTATAATTTCAGTTTTCCGGTTGCCATGACGTAACTAGTTACGTTGCCACGACAAAAGTTTGGTCACCAGATTACGTTGTAGTTATGTATTTTTGTTAGCTGGGAGGGCTCTGAAATCTCCACCATCCCATGCCAGGTCAAGGCTTTTATGCGGATTACAGCCCAAGACGACTTCTCGACGGAAGGCCTTTGACACGATCAAGAAACAGCTCTACGCAAAAGGCTATCATCCTTTCTTGGTTTATCCTGCCTTCTCGTCTGAAAGACGGACCCCAGAACCGAACTGTTAGATTACAGATCTTTGATTCTCAGCCATTTGCAATGTCTGGGTCTCAAAATCAATATATCCAAGAGCAAACTGAGTCCCAGCCAGAGTGTGATCTTTCTGGGCACAGTTAACGACTCTATAACTATGAGAGCGCGCCTCACACACAGCAGAGTACGCGCTCTTTATTCAAAAGCTCACAGCGCTCTTCTAGGCAGGCGAGCGTTCACGCCCGAAAAAGTTTCAGAGACTTTTAGGTCTCATGGCAGCTGCATCGTCAGTACTCCGTATGGGATTACTGCGCATGCACCCACTGCAACACTGGCTCACGCGCCGTGTGCCAGCCCGTGTGTGGCGGTCAGGCAGCCTGTATGTCATGGTGAATATCGGTTGTCTACGGACCCCGATTCCCTGGTAGGCTCAAGACTGGTATCTCAAGGGTGTGAGCTTGGGGGTGATTTCCACTTGGAAAGTGATTTTCACAGATGCATCCAACCAAGGTTGGGGAGCGTTTCACGAGGGCAACCCTGTCTTCGGCCTCTGGTCGAGCACGGAGCAGAGCTTACATATCAACTGCCTGGAAATTAAAGCAGTGTGTCTGGCCCTCAAAGCGTTTCTGCCAAACATCAGGGGACATCATCTGCTGTGTCATACATAAATCGCCAGGGCAGCGTCAGGTTGGGCAGCCTGTACGCCCTGGCGAGAGACCTCCTTATTTGGGCACAAGTCAATCTGAGCTCTCTGAGAGCAGCACATATCCCTAATACGGATGCGGATATGCTGTCACGGGGCAACACTCCCCTAGGTGAGTGGTTCCTGAACCCTCAGACGCCTGATATGGAAAGGGTTTGGCGAGGCCGAAGTCGACCTCTTCTTGGCCCAACCTCCCCCTGTATGCATTTCCCCCCATCTCAATGATACCCCAGGTTATCGAACAGGTCAGGGAGAGCGGATGCCCAGTCCTCCTAGTCGCCCCCTCTGGAAATCCAGACCGTGGTTTCCGGAGCTGGTTTAGATGATGTACAAAGTCCCCTGGCCTGTTCCGTTGAGGAAAGATCTCCTCACACAGGCGGAAGGCACAATATGGTATCCACGACCCTCTCTGGGCTCTCCATGTGTGGCCCCTCAATGGGTACCCAGGGACCGTCCTGAAAAGGTCCTAAGCATGATCAATGAGGCCAGGGCCCCTTCTACTAGGCGCTTGTATGCTTCTAAATGGTCAGTGTTTTCCAGCTGGTGTCTGGACAAACGTTTTGAAGCCATGTCATGCGAGGTACCGGTGATGCTCTCCTTCCTCCGGGAGCTGCTAGACGTGGATAGGACCCCATCTACGCTCAAAGTGTACATGGCAGACTGCTAAAGACTGCTCTCCTGCTGGCACTGGCATCTATCAAGCGAGTGGGAGATTTGGAGGTGCTCTCTGTGAGCCCCTTTTGTTTGGAGTTTGGTGTCTGCGATTCAAACCCTGACACGGCTATGTGCCTAAAGTGCTTTCAACAAGTCAAGTCAAGTCAAGTCATCTTCATTTATACACTGTGTGCAGAATTATTAGGCAAGTGAGTATTTTGACCATATCATAATTTTTATGCATTTTTTCCAACTCCAAGCTGTATAAACTTGAATGCTTATTGTATTTAAGCATTTCAGGTGATGTGTTTTTGTGTAACGAGGGAGGGTGTGGCCTAAGGAGATCAACACCCTATATCAAGGTGTGCATAATTATTAGGCAGCTTCTTTTCCTCAGGCAAAATGGGCCAAAAAAGAGATTTAACTGACTCAGAAATGTCAAAAATTTTAACAAGTCTTTCAGAGGGATGCAGCACTCTTGAAATTGCTAAGATATTGGGGCGTGATCACAGAACCATCAAACGTTTTGTAGCAAATACTCAACAGTCGCAAGAAACGTGTTGAGAAAAAAACCCCGCAAATTAACTGCCAAAGATTTGAGAAGAATCAAACGTGAAGCTACCAGGAACCCATTATCCTCCAGTGCTGTCATATTCCAGAACTGCAACCTACTTGGAGTGCCCAGAAGTACAAGGTGTTCAGTGCTCAGAGACATGGCCAAGATAAGGAAGGCTGAAATCCGACCACCACTGAACAAGAAACATAAGTTAAAACGTCAAGACTGGGCCAGGAAATATCTGAAGACAGATTTTTCAAAGGTTTTATGGACTGATGAGATGAGAGTGACTCTTGACGGACCAGATGGATGGGCTAGTAGCTGGATCAGTAATGAGCACAAAGCTCCACTTCGACTCAGACGACAGCAAGGTGGAGGTGGGGTAATGGTATGGGCTGGTATAATTAAAGATGAGCTAGTTGGACCTTTTCGGGTTGAAGATGGACTCAAAATGAACTCCCAAACCTACTGCCAGTTTTTAGAAGATACTTTCTTCAAGCAGTGGTACAGGAAAACGTCTGCATCTTTCAAAGACCATGATTTTTATGCAGGACAATGCTCCATTGCATGCATCAAAGTACTCCACTGCTTGGCTAGCCAGTAAAGGCCTTAAAGATGAAAGAATTATGACATGGCCCCCTTCGTCACCTGATTTAAACCCTATTGAGAACTTGTGGGCCCTTTTTAAACGGGAGAATTACGGTGAAGGAAAACAGTACACCTCTCTGAACAGTGTATGGGAGGCTGTGGTGGCTGCTGCACAAAAAGTTGATCATCAACAGATCAAGAAACTGACAGACTCCATGAATGGAAGGCTTATAACTGTTATTGAAAAGAAGGGTGGCTATTGGTCACTGATTTTTTTTTTTTTTTTTTTTTTTGAATGTCAGAAATGTTTATTTGTAAATCAAGTTGTTTGTTTATCATTCTCACTTTAACAGATTAAAATAAACAAGTGAGATGGGAACATTTTCATTTTTCATTTTGCTGCATAATAATTCTGCACACTAAGAGTTGCCTAATAATTGTGCACACATAGATATTCTCCTAAGAAAGCCAAAACCTCACTTTTGCATCCTTAAATATTCAGGATTGAGGTTTATTAACATTTTGGAGAGACTGAGAGTAGTTGTTCAATAATAAAATTAATCCTCAAAAATAACACTTGCCTAATAATTTTGCACACAGTGTATAGCGCTTTTAACAATCTAGATTGTTTCAAAGCAGCTTTACAGAGATAAACATATAGGTTATTTTAGGGTAACAGAGATTGTTTTGGCTTTATAGCGATTCTTGAATAATGTTATAATAAAAGTGCTGGAAAATAGCGAGTTAAAAGATTCTGTTGCAAGTTCTTCTAAGCTATCCAGGATGCTGAGATGATGAAACTGATTAGGAAGATTATTGATAAAGCCATCTTTAGTGGCAGAAGTTATAGGTCTAACATATTTATAACATGGAGTCGGCTTTGCAGCCTTGGCTAAATGTAGCTAATTTACATGAGACTAGATAATGATCTGAGATGTCATCACTCTGCTGCAGAATATCAACGGCATCAACATCTATTCCATGTGATAGTATTAGATCTAGAGTATGATTACGACAATGAGTAGGTCCTGACACGTGTTGTCTAACTCCAATTGAGTTCACAATGTCTTTTGATTATCTACATGTATATTAAAATCACCAACAATTAGTACTTTATCTGCAGCCAATACTAATTCTGATAGAAAGTCTGCAAATTCTTTGATAAAATCATATGGTGGCCTGTATACAGTAGCCAGCAGAATTCTCAAACGTGATTTATCGTTTACACTATATATTTTTACATTAAGCACCAACACTTCAAAAGAAGTATATTTAAAACTAGATTTCTTAGTGGTTTTGAAAATATGACTATAAATTACAGCAACACCTCCCCCTTTGCCTTTCAGACGAGGATTAGGTTTATAACAGTAATCTCGGGGGGTTGAGTCTCGAACCTTGGCAAATTGAGTGCCAGTCAAGTTTATTTGGCGATTTAAAACGTTATTATCCAAAGTGATGGCAAATAGGCTTTCCAACTAATGTAAAAAATATCAGTATATTTATATGGTAAAATAACAGTGAACTTTTCTCACACACCTGTCCCGCATTCAATCAAAATCACATCTACTGTTTTGCAACAGAGCAATAACCAGGTAGTCACCAGAGTAATGGCTGATAGACCCTATTCAGAGCAGCTCCATGACAGGTATGAAAGCGAGGCTGCAAAAGATAGACTTATCATGTTTTCATTGGCATCCACTGTAAAAAAAAGAAAAAAAAAGAAAAAAAACCTCTTAGGTCACTTATAATTTTCCACACCTTATGTTGTCTGGAGTTTGTCTACTGAATTTTCAATCCAAAAACATTAAAGATGGGGTATCTGATTCTCTTTTGTGTCCATTTTTTCAAAATCACTTGAAATCCTATTCATAACCCACTTACAGCCACTGAGTTAGAAGCACTGAAATGAAAATTAAGCTATTTAATCATCTGTGGAGCGGGCAGGACTCGAAAAACTCCAGCCAATCATTTCCAAGACCACCTAGAATCATTGGACAGTAAGTCCGTCAATCAAACGGTCGTACAATACCCCCCTCCCCCTCGCGCGAATCAGTGCCAGCGTTTGAGGAAAGAAGGGAGGACCATTTGAGTTTTGGCCGGCCGGTTTGCAAATCACATACCCCACCTTTAAATAACACATTGGGCCCTATCTTCCACCCGGCGCAAATGACTTTGTACACTGACGCTATTTTAAGTGCGTATGCTTGGTCATAATACAGAGTGTGAACAACGTGCGTACACTGTAGATTATTCTCTCATTTACACAGATACATTTTCCTTTTTGCAAATGATACATTATTATAAGGAAAAATATTAAAACACGAGGGAAATCATTGTTGTGTCCATGACGATGGAAACAAATAGGCATAAAGCTTACATATTTACCCAAATTATTATATGCATGTATAACCGAAGCTAATTTGGGTGGGTTTGCCCCATCCCCAATGTCACTTCTCTTTCTTTTACGGCCCTGACGAGAACATCGATCTCCTCGGCTGTGAAACGATTCTGAAGCGCGCCTGGTAAATGCGCCGTTATAATAGTATTGCGCCATAGAACAAGCGCACCTCGTTCATCATGCTCTTAAAGGGAATGTGATATGACGCTCTGATTGGTTTATTTCACGTTACGCCCAAACCACACCTATGAATAATGAAGCTACTTCAGACCAACCCCTTTTAAACTTGCGTCGGGCGCAAGAGTAATTTATCCCGCCGGTAAAATAGCAACAGCGCCCAAGACCCGCCCACAAAGTTACTTGCGCTTCGCGCTTGACACTTGTGTTTCAGATCGTTAAAATAGGGCCCTACAACCCACTGAAGAGAAGTATGTATATGCCTCACAAAGATGACGCTGCTGTGAATAAGGTCTATTGTGTAACGTCAAAGAAACGCAACAAGGCAAAATCATTTGATCATTTCCCCCAACATTTTATCTGACTTATAATACACTATGATACATTTTTACACAGTAAGTGTAGATAAAAAATAAAAATAAAAACCATGCAAACTTAATGACCATAAATACTTAAAATACAGAAAAGGATGTGATAATGTGCTGTTGTTTTGCCAAAAATAAAACAATCTCATTCTTGATACTAGCTAAAGTTAGTTTCTGAACTAACTTTTGAAAGCTAGTTTGATGTTACTGAAGTTATTGTACTACAGTATATTTATTTTGCAAAGTAGAAATAATAGCAGTGGGACAACAACACACATTTAATTAAAAAAATCACCCATCTAGTATATAGTACAATTCATTCATCCATATAATAATAACAAGCCAATAAAAATGATCAGTGACTTAAAACAACCTGTATTTATACAATATCATCCTTTTCCATAATACCGTTCTTTCATCTAGCACCTTTGTATATAAAAGTAAAACTTTCATTTGGATGAATATCAATGCCATCAAGCAGTAGTAACAGTAGCAGTAGTATACAAGACTATCTCAGCAAAAGATTCAGACTTCAAACAATTATTAAAGCAGTGACAACAGAAGTGCTTCTGAAATTCAAGTACACTTTCGGACTGTCAAAATCCTGAGGAGAGGTAGAGAGCAACCACTCCGAGTCTATGTGTCTTTGCGTGCCCAAGCAAATAAACAAGAGGCACTTGCAAACAAAAAGTGATTTGAATAGGGGGGTCCCCTATTGGGAAATCAAACCTCTGAACTGTTGTTGCTATCGAGGACTTGCGTCATCATGGGCTCTGTGCTGTTGGAGCTTTTGGGGGGCTCTGTGACGTTCTTCTCCCGCCTAGATCGCACCACCAGAACGACGAGAACGACAAGAAATATGGTGAAGAGAAGACCTACCAAGATTCCTATGATTAAGACAAGCCTGTCGTCACTAGAGTCCCTGTGATTCAGTTCTCTGGGAACGACACCCTCCGCTTGGGATTCCTTGTGAAGGTTGGGTTGTTTTTCAGTGCTGCGGTCCAGTGCTATATGCAAGATGTTTGTGCCACGATTATTTTCTGCACCAATATCCTGAGCCAAATCTGGAACACTGCTGGCTGACCTTTTGGAAATTGAATGGCTGTGTGTCACAGAGTGATAGTCAAGGCTCCTTTTCCCAATGCCCCGGTTTGCGTTGTCTCTGGACCGAACGGTGTAGATGGTGTGAATGTACCACTCCCTGCCTGCCGACACCTGGGAGGAGTGTTACAGTGTTAGCATCAGAACATGACTGCAACGTTTCTTAATGTTGTAATGCATCTTACCTGAAACAAAGCTGTGGAATCCATCCTAAAGCCATCAGAGCCTGGCTGCCTTACCAGCACCAGAGCTTGAGGATCGTCTACAGCGAGAAAAGCATTGAAACTAATGCTACCAAATGTTCTTGCCTGAGTCTCTGGCTGAGCTTTGTCCTGTAAAGCAGAATAAGTTCAAACTTATATGTTATACTGTCACATGATCCTGAAATCAACGCAAAGCCAAGGTTATCCTCCATGCTCTCAATAACAATTATCAATCCTGAACAGTGCTATAGTTAATTAAAACTAAAACTATAACTCTTTCCCCACCATTGGCAATTTTCTGGCAATTCATGTTTTCAGTGTTATATGGTAGGGGGCGCAATTATGCATCTTCTATAAGAAGCTCCAGATCTCAAAACAAGCGAAGAAGCAACACTGATAGTAATCTTACACTATCATCAAACGTTAAACAGCATAAAAATCAAATCCGCCTAACATTACTGAATGAAATGTCGACCCAGGAAAAGGTATAGGACTTGAACGTATAGGTGTTGATGGACTCGATCTATGTTTTGATCATCGTTCTGAAGCCGATCCAGACGTAGTCTTTGACAAAAACGTGATTTTCTCAGCTTTTTGTTCAAAATGTTGCTTTTTTATGAAACATGCAGGTGCTGGCTGGCAACTTTTTAAAAAAAAGCTGGCGAAGAAAGAGTTAAACAACATTTATGTTAATTGAAATATAATAACTGAAATGTATATATATATATATATATATATATATATATATATATATGTTTATTTTTATTTATTTTTATTTCAGTTCCTTGCCAAGGCAACATTTCTAATTTTCATTTAGTTTAAGCAGAAGTACTAAAATGACTATAATGAAAATAACTAAACTAATACTGAAAAAAATAACTAAATACTAGACACATCTTTTTTTTAATATATATAATAAAAACAACACAATTACCACGACTTAAACATGAAAAAATTATGGAATTAAAATATAACCTAATTCATGATGTCATTGTTTAATTGTATTCTATGTCTGTTTTCTAAATATGATTAGTTGTAACTACAATTATCTGTGTGTATGTATTTCTTTAATGTAACTGTATGTAAGTGTTTGTTAGTTTTAGTTTTTCTCAAAAACCTACTAAAAAGTAAATATTCATTTATATGAATGAATATTTTTTTACAATTGATTTAGACTTTAAAATTCAATATTCAAATAAAATATTCCAAATGTTTATGCAAAGTTTGTGTCCACTCACAATGATCTTGAATCGGTACAAAAGAGATGGTGAATCAGCTAAGCAGCCGTACTCAAAGTTGTCAGGGTTGTACTTTGGGATGTATCCATCCGCCCCTGTGCAAAGGAACACCTTCTCGATGTTACAGATGAACGAGTCTCCAAGATTCTGAACAGGATCTACCATTACACGGCCGTAGATGACATCTCCTAGAGAGATGCAACAGCCCTGAATTAGTGAGAGGTGTCATACTTCAGTTCTCAGAATCTTTACTTTGGTCACAAGATCAAATCACATATATGAATAAAATGTTGTTTTTAGCATTTTACCCTCTGAGAAAGCAGTATCACTCTCCTGACCAAAGCCCATGGAGCCGTCTGACAACCAGAGAATCCTCTTTGAAAGTAGGAGCATCTGTGTGTTAAGACTGAACTCTGCTGGCACTGGATCACTCACCTAAAGGGAATAACATGCACATTACTTTTAACTAAACTTCATATTACACAAAATTATAGTATCATTATATATTATCTAATTAGAATTTTACTAGATTTTGAAATAGAGTTTGATGTACTATGAAATATTACTGTAAATACTAAGTCCAAAAAGACAATTTTATGAACATAAGTTGCAAATATGACTTAAAGGGTTAGTTCATCCAAAAATGAAAATTCTGTCAGTAATTACTCACCACAAAAAGTATTCTGGTAGCTTGATAAACTTAAGGTTGAGCCGCTGTAGTCAATTGGACTATTTTAACAATGTCTTTACTAACCTTTCTGGGCTGGCAGATGAAATTACCTAGAAGCCTATGAAGGAGTGATACAGCTCTCAGATTTCATCAAAAATATCTTAATTTGTGTTCCGAAGATCCGAAGACGAAAGTCTTACGGGGTTGGAACAACATGAAGTTGAGTAAGTACTGACAGAATTTTATTTTTTGGGTGAACTAACCCTTTAAGTTTCACTTATGAATGAATGAATGGAGGCATTTACATATCACTTTTACTGTGTATTGCTGTACACCCAAAGCACTTTACAATCATAACAGGGGTCTCTCCTCAACCACCAGCAGTGTCCAGCATCCACTTGGATGATACGACGGCAAGCCACAGTACAACAGCGCCAGTGTGGAGAGGGGAGAGGAGAGAGAGAGATAAAGCCAATTCAGTAGATGGGGATTCTTATGACTTGATCTTGTTGGCAGTATTACCAGGTTGGGCGGTTTTGAATTTGATTGTGCGGGTAAAATTTGTTTTGGGTGGGTGGATAAAATTTGGGTTGGTTTAGGCTCAGCTCGGCGGTATTCAAACTTCAAATCTAAATGTTACAGTCTACTTGGTCAATAAACAAAACTCAATCATGACGTTACTAAACACACAGGCCCACAGCAGAGTCGGCTGGTGTTGGTGTTGACGTCGCCAACGAAAGACAATGTGTGCGTGCGATTCACGCACGCCAACGTTCATTTGCTCGTTCTGTAGATACTCGAAGATGATAGGGCTCCCTGAAGTGATCCCAATTACATCGTAATTCGTACAGCGACTGAAATGGAACTCTGAGCTCGGCTATACAGCCACTTACGTGAACCCTTTGATGAGTGCTTGTGATTCAGTACTGACCTGTTGGAAGCGTATGTCCAGATCAAAGGTAATTGGCTCTCTAGGATGGCACACAGGACGGAAGCTATACTCGACAGTGGGAGGAGCCGTGCAGGGAACCAGTTTCACTGTGTAAGTTCCTGAGTAATCCCTCACCTGGAGGAAAGTATTTCAACACTTATCAGGAAAGACAGAAAAGGACCCAATAATGACAAATACAATCATGAACATTATGGGCCCTATTATCCACATGGGGCAATGCAGCGCCAGGCGCGACGCAAGTGTTTTTTCAGTGTGTTCACCTAATGCGCCACGTTGTTTAAATAGCAAATGCATTTGCGCCCATCTGTGTGCCCACATGTGCTGGCGTGCTGGTCTGAAAAAGAGGTGTGTTCAGGTGCATTGATGGCACATTGCTATTTTGAGGCAACTGAAATATACTGCGCCATTGACCAACTGAAACCTGGTCTAAAGTCAATGGCGCAATACTTTTTTTGTTATTTAGGAGTGCGTTAGTAATGTCCGTCTATAGGTGGGTCCACAGAGCGTGTACACTCTGCTTATTAAACACACAGGGATGCGCAGCAGCACAGAAAAATGCCAAATATTAAAAATAAAAGGATTACAATGTAAAAGATTATTATTGTGTACATAAAGATATGGTGGAAACCGGCTTGTCCCATACATTGTGGAAAGGCCGAATTAACGCGTCTCCAGATCGCAAACAGATCTGCTCGTGCGTAAGGTTCAAGCGTGCGAGCAGATCTGTTTGCGCTCTGGAGATGCTTTCGGCCTTTCCACAATCAAATTCCTTCATGTAAATAGCGAATCCGCCATGGCTCGAGCACAACTGGTATTTAAAGGGAATGGGAGATGAGACTCTGAATGGTTTATCGCACGTAAAGCCCAAAACACACCCATTAGTTAATAAGAGAATAGAGACAACCCTTTTAGACCATGCGCATGGCGTTGCCGACCATTTTTCCCGTTGTTAGTAGATTTGTACACGCCCTAAGTGCACTTGCGCCATGCGCTTTAGATCATGCGCTTAGACCGTTAGAATAGGGCCCATAGTATCAAGAGCAGATTTAGCTTTGAATGCAGAAAAATCAGACACCCTAAAGACTTACAGCAAAATCAGAGATGAAGGTCCATTGCTGCATTGGCTGGTTGTATGTTGGCTCACTTCTCACCAAGCTAAGGTTAAAGGTCAGGCCAGGGTGGTCCGCACACATGACCATGGAAGTCATAAGGGAGGCTGTGTTAACAGAAATGTTATTATTTTGATTGAACACTAGATCGATCACATGACACTGCCTCATCACAAGTTTAAATGAATTGACCCATTAAATGAACAATTTTCACCAGAAAGGTCTCTTAATTCACCCCCAAATAATTTAAATATATAAACATATATACACACACCGGACACTTTATTAGGTACACCTGTCCAACTGCTCGTTAACACTTAATTTCTAAGCAGCCAATCACATGGCGGCAACTCAGTGCATTTAGGCATGTAGACATGGTCAAGACAATCTCCTGCAGTTCAAACCGAGCATCAGTATGGGGAAGAAAGGTGATTTGAGTGACTTTGAACGTGGCATGATTGTTGGTGCCAGAAGGGCTGGTCTGAGTATTTCAGAAACTGCTAATCTACTGGGATTTTCACGCACAACCATCTCTAGGGTTTACAGAGAATGGTCCGAAAAAGAAAAAAACATCCAGTGAGCGGCAGTTCTGTGGGCGGAAATGCCTTGTTGATGCCAGAGGTCAGAGGAGAATGGCCAGACTGGTTCGAGCTGATAGAAGGGCAACAGTGACTCAAATAACCACCCGTTACAACCAAGGTGGGCAGAAGAGCATCTCTGAACGCACAGTACGTCGAACTTTGAGGCAGATGGGCTACAGCAGCAGAAGACCACACCGGGTGCCACTCCTTTCAGCTAAGAACAGGAAACTGAGGCTACAATTTGCACAAGCTCATCGAAATTGGACAATAGAAGATTGGAAAAACGTTGCCTGGTCTGATGAGTCTCGATTTCTGCTGCGACATTCGGATGGTAGGGTCAGAATTTGGCGTCTACAACATGAAAGCATGGATCCATCCTGCCTTGTATCAACGGTTCAGGCTGGTGGTGGTGGTGTCATGGTGTGGGGAATATTTTCTTGGCACTCTTTGGGCCCCTTGGTACCAATTGAGCATCGTTGCAACGCCACAGCCTACCTGAGTATTGTTGCTGACCATGTCCATCCCTTTATGACCACAATGTACCCAACTTCTGATGGCTACTTTCAGCAGGATAATGCGCCATGTCATAAAGCTTGAATCATCTCAGACTGGTTTCTTGAACATGACAATGAGTTCGCTGTACTCAAATGGCCTCCACAGTCACCAGATCTCAATCCAATAGAGCATCTTTGGGATGTGGTGGAACGGGAGATTCGCATCATGGATGTGCAGCCGACAAATCTGCGGCAACTGTGTGATGCCATCATGTCAATATGGACCAAACTCCCTGAGGAATGCTTCCAGCACCTTGTTGAATCTATGCCACGAAGAATTGAGGCAGTTCTGAAGGCAAAAGGGGGTCCAACCCGTTACTAGCATGGGGTACCTAATAAAGTGGCCGGTGAGTGTATATCTATATATATATATATATAAACTTATAATAATTTGAAAATACTCAAACATTTGGCATCAACTGTTATTTACAAAGGTACTTTACAATTATTTTAATTTAATTACAGTTATAAGAATAGAGTTATAACAAGAGCTGGTTCCAAAAATAAGCTTCATTTTCTACAGGTGAAACTCGAAAAATATGTCTTGCAGCTTATGAAAACCCCAAATTCAAAATCTCAGAAAATTTGAATATTACATGAAATCAATTCAGAGTTTAAAGTCGGCCCTCTGAAAAGTATAATCATGCATATGTATATAGACTAAATATATTAGTTTCACCTTTTAATTTGAATTACTGAAATACATGAACTTTTGCAAGATATTCTAATTTATCGAATTTCACCTGTATATTCAAAATATAATTTCTTGTGACTTATGACAAGGATTTATCTTCACAGTTTCATCCAGTTGTACAATTGCTTTTATGAAGCTGTGAGCAAAAAAAAAGCAAAAATAAAATAAAAAAGCAAATGAAAAACAATTATTAGAACCAGATAAAATCATTTGCAGGTACCTTTTGTATATTTATTATGCTTAATAAGTTATAACACACCTGAATGTGCAGTAACAAAGAGCCCCCGAAAACGTGCTTCTGTACGGAAGTTGACAACCAAGCGTCCTTGTTCGTTTATGCGCATGCTTGTAGGATAGAGGGCCCCTAAAAAATACATTACACATAATGAAAAAAATAATATACACTACTGTTCAAAAGTTTTAGATAAGTAAGATTTTGTTTAAGTGACAATCACGACTTGTACATTGAATTTACAAATGAATTCTATTTCAAATAGAATGCTGTTTTTTTTCTTTTTTTTCTATTCATCAAAGAATCCTGAAACATACAATAAATAATGAATAAATGAATAAATTACATTTTAAAATATATTCAAATAGAAAATTGTGCTGTCTTGCCTTGTAATTCAGCCTCTGGTGGACTACCAATTCCATCTCTCCACAAGATGGCAGTATCATAAACAAAAGTGAGACGCAGCTCCGACTGCAGGTCAAAGTGCTGCCAACCACCAGCGCCAACGGGTGAATGGAACACGTATGACACGTGCAGGGGCACACGCAGGGTCACATAAGACTGCACCAGGTTCAGCACCTACACAGGACAGAAAGGTCAATAATATAGTAACTACCCAGATAACCCAGATATGGGAAGTTTTTGGAACCTACCTGGGAACCTACCCAGAATGAACATACTAAAATTCTCTGTTAATTAGTCAGGAACGCTTTTTTTACGTAAATAGAATGTTCCCTTTAGGTTTGGAGAAGGTTTAGATTTGGATAATTTATGATTATAAAAATCACTTCTAGTTAAAGATCTATAAAGGTTCTCTTGGTTGTCACCAAAAAAAACCTGCCTGCAACATTATGGGAAGATTTGTTAATTATGTTGTCCAAAAAAAAAAAAAAAATCCTTGCAATGTTCTGGGAATGTCAATTTATGGTAATAAAAATAAAATAACTGTAAGAGAGTTCTATATAGGTTGTCACAAAAACCTCCCTGAAACTTTCTTAAAGATTTGTTTTTGGTTACAAAAAATAACCTATTTTTTAGTCCCGAAAAACAAATAAGAAACATGACATTATAATGTCGGTCTGTGTTTGCTGGGTAGTCTCAAATCATTTAGCACATGAGAATTAGACTTCTAACCTCATGATTGTTACACATGGTTGCCAAATAAAAATCGTAACTATGTTAAAGGGATAGTTCACCCAAAAATGAAAATTCTGTCATAATTTACTCACCCTCAAGTTGTTTCAAACCTGTATGAGTTTCTTTCTTCTGCTGAACACAAAAGACAATATTTTGAAGAATGTTGGTGAACCCCATTGACTTCCATAGTAGGAAAAAAAGATACTATGGAAGTCAATGGGGTCCAGCAACTGTCTGTTCACCAACATTCTTCAAAATATCTTCTTTTGTGTTCAGCAGAAGAAAGAAACTCATACAGGTTTGAAACAATTTGAGGGTGAGTAAATTATGACAGAATTTTCATTTTTGGGTGAACTATCCCTTTAAGAAAAGCAAAGGGCTTTTGGAATGACTGTACATAAATGCCACCAGCAGATGGTGCTGTTGCTCTAGCTTTACGTTAACTCTGTAAGCCTTTACCCCATAGACTGGTTTACCCTGAAAATAAATTATAAATGAATTGAAATAAAAAATAAAAAATAAACTCTTACAATTACATTACCAGTCAGAATCACACATTTCTAATAGAAAAATGTATCCTAAAAGATTTGCAGTAAACATCAATTAAAAGCACTTTAGCTGTGAAGCACTGCAGATAGTCCACTAACTCTTTAAGCAAGTGTTTTGGATAACTTCACAGATCGACTTCACTGAACTTGAATGTGGCCTGTACACCCGTCCATCCCTGTTTGATGACACTAGTCCACTTTAATTAACTGCAGAGTAAACCAACAGAGCCTGTGTCCATGGTGAAGATGAACGACTGGCTCAAACAGGCATATAAACAGTCTTCCAAACTTGTTTTAAGGTCTACCCTTTCCAAGCTAGCTGTTACAAAGGGAAGAGCAGAAAAAAAGAGAAGATTTTTATGATCTAAAGGTCAGTTTTGACTCATTGTTGGCGAAAGACAAATAGTGGGCTGCTTAAACTTGAGGTACAGTACATAAAGCAAATGCCTTTGCCAATAAGCTAAAACAGAGATCCACAGCATAATGGCTTGATGTGATCTCACAACTGTGAAATATATTTAATATATTTGGCATAGACTGGAAATCCATATATCAAGAGCAGTAGTCTAAACCTTGAAACAAATTAAATACATTCCTGAATTGACACTGAAACAAAACAAAACAGTGATAAAGACATGTTAGCTGCTTTAAAGGGCACAAAACACATTCTTACACTATACCGTTCAAAGGAAGTCTCTTTTTCTAATCAAAGGCTGCAGTTATTGGATAAAACTTACCGGAAAAACAGCAATATTGTAAAATATTATTTCAATTTAAAATAACTGTTTTCTATTTTATGTAATTTATTCTTGTGATGCTGATTTGCTGCTCAAGAAACATTTCTTACTCTTACATTTTTAAAAACAGTTGTACAGCTTAATATTTTTGTGGAAACCATGATATATATATTTTTCAGAATTCTTTGATGAATTGAAAGTTTTAAAGAAGAGCATTTATTTCTAGAAATATTTATGTATTTACAGTCAATTTGATCAATTTAATGCATCCTTGCTAAATAAAATTATTTCTTAGAAAAAAAAAAACACACTTTTAAACGGTAGTGTATTTGACTTTTTATTTGCCTGATTCTAAAGGCATGATGGAATGTAATTAAATAGCTTTCTTCTCTTTCCTCACCTGTCCATCAGTCCCGATGTTCCCTCCACAATCGTTGAGCAGTTCAGACATGTCATAGTAGCTGACAAACTCCCACAAGCATGCCTCCAGATGCAGGTTTCGGTAGAACCGTAGGGTATTTTGTCCCCTGAGCGTCGTGCTATACTGGTAGGGCGCAGTCCCGCCAATGGCATCTGGATTGCGGGTGGCGTCGGAGATGAAACCGTAGCGTGTCCGCACCTCTGTGAAGTCCAGCAGGTTTGAGCAGCGATGGTTTCCAACACGCGTGCCGTCTGGACTCAGGGTCAGTTCAAAGTTGGAGAGCGGCCGAGTGGAGACTACAGGTAACATACCTAACAAGGGAATGAGGCAGATGATGTAACATGGATGTATCTGTTGTTATTGTTAACTAAACCTCAAACAAAAATTATTGAAAATATTTTTTTTGTCTTTGGAATAAAGCATGCACGCATAAAAAATAAAAAATAAAATAACTGTTAAGTTGAAGTACTAAAATAACTAAAACTGCAACAAAAATCAATTTAAGCTAAATAGAAATATAAAAAACTGAAAAACTAATATGACTAAAACAACATAAAAAGTTTTAAAACCTAAACTATCTAAAAACTATGAAAAATCTAAAAATAAAAGCTAATTCACAATATTAATCATAACTATAATAGTACATAAATACTAAAATAACACTGATCTGATAGAAATGTATAAAACTCTTTTAAACAGCATTTAAATATTTATATATATATATATATATATATATATATATATATATATATATATTAAATATAAATATATATATATATATATATATATATATATATTATACATATTTTTTATATATATTAATTGTGAGACTACACAGAGTATTTGTGCTTTTCAAAAATGTCACACCACAAGTGTGCAAAAAAGAATTGTGATAAAATATGAAAATGAATATAACATTTTAAAGAAAAGTCATTGTGATTTATCAACGTATATGAATCCCTATAAGCTGGACAGTCTGATAAGCAAAATCTGCTTACACTACGGTAGATGTACTACTGACCATCAATATGAGGCATGGTAACAGTCAGTTTAATGAGGTTTGGATGGTCTGGATCTTCTGCTCCAGTGTAGCGCAGTCTGGCAGAGAAAGGTTCAGCGCCAACTGTGCCAACAACCCGAGGCTGGCACATACCTGATGCCAAAAGGAAGAAAAATTAAACAGCAGCAGATTAAAGGGGCATGAAAAAATGTTTGCAACCCATTTTACTTTTATATATCTCTAAATGATATAGGACAGTGGTTCTCAACTCCAGTCTTCGGGACCCACTGCTCTGCACATTTTGTATGTCTCTTATCTGACACACTCATTTCAGTTCATGGAACTCTCTCCTAATCAGCTGATGATCTGAATCAGGTGCGTTAAATAAGGGAGGCATACAAAATGTGCAGAGCAGTGGGTCCCGAGGACTGGAGTTGAGAACTGATATAGGATATTCAATGAGAAAATTTGTAAGACGGGACTTAATGTTTTCTACTGGAAACCGATTGGATCACAATAAGTGGGTGTAAATTATGCACATTAAGACAAGGGCTGCAAATAAGTCACTTTTTTTATGCCCTTTTATGCAAACTTCCCTCCGTCTCATTCACTTGGATGTGTCATTTCTAGCGCTGCACGAGTGCCCACTACTGGTGGAACGCCCTAAGTCCTTAATCACATAGAATCTGCTATGGTTATGCTTTATTATTTAAAGTTTTTCAGTTCACATATGCATTTCTTTTAAGCTCCATTCTTTAGGCCTTTGAAGTTAAATGCACTTAAAAATGGCAGTGGTGATTCCCCCAAGGAAAAGTGCTTAGGTAAGTTTGCGAGTCTATGTCTAAAAGTGGAGTTAAACGCAGCCCAGCAAAGTGTAATTCAGACTTTTTTTCTCAGACTTGTAAGATATAAACTCGCAATTGCAAGTTATAATGTCAGAATTGCCAGTTATAAAGTCAGAATTGTGAGATATAAACTCGCAATTCTGACTTTTTTTTCTTGGAATTGCAAATTTATATCTCACAATTCGAACTATATAAACTGGCAATTGCAAGTTCAATTCTAAGGGAAAAAAGACTTGCGAGTTTATATCTCGGAATTCAGACTTTTTTTCTCACAATTCAGACTTTTTTTCTCACAGTTGCAAGTTTATATCACACAATTCTGACTTTATATCATGCAATTATAAGAAAAAAGAATTCCCCCTCACCGTCTTCCTGGCTGATGGAAACTATGGGGCTGGTGAGCTCCAGGCCTTCATCCCCATTTGAGTTGACAGCCCGGGCTGCACACTGCACACGCGAGCCTGCCTGGAAATACACTGAGTCTAATGTGATTGTTTTGGAGGAGGTGAAGAAGGTGTCAAAATCCACCTCCTTCATGGGGCTGGTCACACCGTCAGGTCCTGTAGGGGCACTGACCAGCCAGCGGTACCGGGTCAGGGTGTTATTGATGTGCTCCGAAACACAGATGGAGCCCGTCCGGTCAAAGTCAGGATACTTGGAGTTGCATGACTATAATAAATATAGAATTAATAAATAAATAAATAAACACTGTATATCCTGTATATACATATATATATATATATATATATATATATATATATATACTGTATATGTGGAGACAGATAGATAGATAGATAGATAGATAGATAGATAGATAGATAGATAGATAGATAGATAGATAGATAGATAGATAGATAGATAGATAGATAGATAGATAGATAGATAGATTACTATGATTGTTTCCCTATATAGTGAACCTACCGTGACACAGAGTACGGGATATCCTGCGACCGGCAGAGTATCTCTCGTCCTGCTTGTATCATCGTACTGCAACAGAGAAACCACCACTGGCACAGAGGGGAAGGTCACGTCAGCCATACTGTTCGCCTCTTCAATGTAGATGATGGCTTTGGTGACCTGAAGGTTTGGAAGAGAAGCTATAAAGTACACAGTGTGGGTCTAATAGACAGCAAGATTATACACCTTGTTTCCATATTCCAGGACAAGCTTATTTTGGAGTACCTGAATTTCTGCTACCATGTTCTCATCAGGTTTGAGGTGGACCGTGAAAGCCTCTCTCATCTCTCGCACACCATCATACAGGATTTCCACCTCTAAAATGTGCTCTGTCTCTCCCTCTTTAAACTCCACATCTGCAGTTGGGAAATTGTCATATTAACAATTATATTCTTATTCTTGGTAGAATTTATTATATTTAAATCAACATAAATTATGTTAATATAACAAATACTATTAGGTATACAAATGTTTTTCTATTTAAATCAGCATAAAATAGGTAAACTGAAAAATAATTGTATTCATATAGTAAGCATAGTATTTGTTATATTTACTTATTACACGGCTCTGGGGAATACTTGATTCTGATTGGTCAATAAAGCCATCCAGTGGTACGTTATTCCCAGATAACAACCGCTCAAAACATAACGCAGGCTCATCCGGGTTACTGAAGTCAGCAGTCAGCAAAGAACGTTTTTTCTTTGTGGATATTTTGCGTTTGCTGAACTAATAAAATATTAAAACACAGTTGAATCAATGTTTTATGTACAGTTGTTTAATTATGCCATCCAGTATCGGGGACTCGCTCTATCTTGTTTCATACAAACGCAGATGCTGCCATTTTGTGACTATTGTATTGTTCTGTTGGATTATGAGATACAAACGGGTACTTTAAAACAATATTTCTTATCCCCATAATTATTTATGTGGCGAAATGCTGTGTAATAAGTGGTATGACTGTATACCTTATCTCTTAAATGTCCATCTAGTTTGAATTTGCTGCGCTAGCAACTGCTCTCTCCGCAAAGCTTTGCGTTTAAAGACATAAAATATTTTAACTCAAGACCAATATTTCGTGTCTAATTATCTACTTAATAATAATAATAATTAATACATTTATACATTTATATAAATGTACAAATGATACATTTATATAGCGCTTTTCTGGATACTCAAAGCGCTTTTACATGGAAGGGGGAATCTCCTCAACCTCAACCACCACCATGTGCAGCATCCACCTGGATGATGCGACGGCAGCCATATTGTGCCAGAACACCCACCACTAGTGATGGCCGGTTCCTGAACGAATCGTTCTTTTGAACCGGTTCTTTTTAGTGAACAGTAACAGTTTACACTAAATTGGACTGAATCGTTCAAAACAGTTTGCGTCTTCCGTCAGCGCTGATCCACAAGTTACTAAAGTTACTCACTTTTGGACATGCCTGACACAGTCCCACTCAGGACTGCCACTCTGAACTCGATTGCTATGTCTGAGGTAAAACACGCTCCCCTCATTAGCATACAGAGTAATAAATGTATAAATAAATAAATGTAGACATATATATACATAAATAAATGTGAAAATAAATAAAAGTGGAAATAAACAAATGCATAAATAAATACATGAAAAAATAAATAAATGTGGAAAAAATATATAATTATACATAAATAAGGAAATTAAAGTATAAATAGTCTTTTTTTTTTTTTTACATTTCTTCGCATATTTATTTGTTTATTTATTCATTTTTAATTTCTGCAGGTTTGGTCCTCCATACTCTTTGACAGTATAGTGTCCCCATCACTATACTGGGGCGTTAGGACCCACACAGACCACAGGGAGAGCGACCTCTGCTGGCCTCACTAACACCTCTTCCAGCAGCAAACTGGTTTTCTCATGAGGTCTCCCATCCAGGTACCAACCAGGCGCAGCCCTGCTTAGCTTCAGTGGGCAACCAGTCATGGGCTACAGGGTGATATGGCTGCTGGCTTATGTGGCAAGTTGCCGTGTAATAAGCGGGATAATGTTCATCCAGACAGTTTTTAGAATAACCCCCTTCAGGCTGATTAAGACCCCTCTGCTTCGACTCGGGGTCCTCATCACGCTGTCAGGGGTTATTCTGAGAGAACAACCGGCTGGATGTACATCATCCCTTACATAATTTATGTGGATTTAAAAGAAAAAAACGTTGTTTTCATAGTAGTATTTGTTATAAATCAGAATAAATTAGGTAAATATAATAGATGCAACTATGAATTATTTTTTTCTTTGTGTATATATAGCATACTACTATGATGAATGAAAATAACTTTTTTTATTCTATCTTATTCAATTTATTCTTTTGTATAAGGTTACTGAGAATGTGGGTTGGCAATGTTTTTATTGTTATGACAATGCTTAATTTTCTTTGATCAGCATCATTTGAAAGTTAAAATTATATTTTTGGGGTAAAACATGTTCTTGTGAAATTCCCTGGTGAGTTGTCTTACAAAACTGTGCTATGATGTTGTGTTTGAACCCACCTTCAGAGATGGGATGGTAATCTTCTCCAGAGGAAGCTGAGCCGTCCTTTGTGTGGACCCGAACCACTGACACTTTGGATGTGTCTCCTGTCCTATGGACCGGGATCCTCACCACTGAGATTTGCCCTGACTCACTGGGTTCACTGACACTGAACTTGGATGCTCCAAACCTGATAATGGCCTCTGGGGAAGGAGGATTGCGGGAAAGTTCAGATGTATGTCAGCACCGCATTATCACTTCAGTCAGTACTAATATCGACCAATCAGCTTAACCAGACTGATGATTAAAGATCTTTAAAGATTTAAAGGGATAGTTCACCCAAAAATGTTTTATTCTGTCATAATTTACTTACCCTCAATTTATTCTAAACCTATATACATTACTTTAATCTGTTGAAACACAAAAGAGGATATTTTGAAGAATGACGGTAGCCAAACTTTTGATGGACCCCATTGGACCCCATCTATTTGCAAGTGAACTTATGAATGTTGACAAAATCATACATTTATCTTTAAATTAATCTAGCAGATAAGTGCATTTAAATTCTACATTCTTTCTCTTTTATCCTGTTTGAAATATTTCTTGTGAAATAATGCATGCTATTATACTAACGACTTGTAGGGGTTATCCTCTTTCCACATCTCTTATACATCTTTAAAATCGACATTTCCGAATTTCTGAATAAAAAAAAAAACCTTACAGTACATTTTCTGCTCTTAGGCCAATTAAGTACTTTTTACGACAGAGATTACAGCAATTGCAAGTGAACATAAGTGGTAACAGAAATGTGGGAAAGTAAGAGATAAAAGTCTTACTGTCAGCATCATCCTTTATCTTTATGAGTGTCTCATTCTGAGCCCCTATGGATGCCCCAAACGGGGACTCACTCTTGGGGCTTCCCAGCACCAATCTCAGCTCCTCATCTTCCTCATGGTCAGTGCCATCCACGAGGATGAGGACACAAGGCTTCTCCACCTCACCTACACAATTAATCATTTCAAGAGACAGTTGTTGTTAAGTATGCATAAAATATGTCAGCACATCAAACAAATTATTATTTAGAATAAATCAATGGATTTTCTTTCTGAATAAGTCATTTTTATAGCTTAAACACACTTAATACAACCTGGTAAAAAGACAATGGTGGAGACGTCTGTGTTTGGCCTCTCATTGAAATCCATCATGACTTGGGCTGTGCCTTGACGGCTGTAGCATCGCACACTTGACTTGTAGCTCAGATCTCCACTCCGGTACACAATGACAGAAATCTGTCCATCATTTTCATTACCCGTGTACGTGGGATCTCGGAATTGCACCTTGGGCACTAAAAAAACAAAAGTCTCATATTTAAACCCAAATTCTGTTTATCGTAATTGTTTTGTTCTTGTTTTTAAATACTTTATTTTGCCTTTTTAAGATTTAGTATAAGACCGCTCACAATCTGAGATGGAGTCATTGATGTAGATTGTAGCTTTTCCTGGTTCTCCCAATATGCCGTTCATGGGCATACGGAGAACCAGCTCAAACTTCTCTGGCCCCTCTAGTACCGGCTGTCCCAGGTCATCCAGGATTGTAACCTTGAACGTCTGCATGTTGACGCCCGGGGAAAAGTCCAGGTTCTTACTAATCCCAACATAGTCCACACCAGCTGTGTTAAAGGTTTAAAGAAAATGAGTGGGTCAATGGAGAAACAAATTAAGAAAGTTCAATGACAAAAGAACAATTTCCTCACAGGTAAATTAACAGTGAGAAAATAAACGCCTCTCTCATTTTCACAGGGCTGCAGGAAAGGCCCACCTTTTTGTCCCAAATAAAGCAAAATAAATAAAGTATACTGGTGTAAGACTGGAAAAACTGGTTGAAGAGATAGACCTGACCACTGGTCTATGAGATAAAGGACCTTGTTGGAAATGAACATTTGACTTTCCCATCTTCCCCTCTCTCAGGGACACCAAAAACTCACATAAGAATAGATCTGGTTTAATGTGAATGATTTGAGTTGTACGTTTAGTATCATTTTAAATGTCTCAGAGTGAGTGGTACAAATGTCTCATTCCCAAAGAGTAAAACACAAGGTAATAAGGTTTATAGAAGTTTAGAGAAACTGGCACACAAAGGAAGATAGGCAAATGGTCCTCCTGCACCCCAATAAGGTGTAACCTCTGAATGCAAATTACCATTGTTAGCATGTTTCCATGTGAAAGAGGTTCTGGCTATTTAATGGAATGCAGCAAAGGATCGGGGCCTTTTCAGTACCTCAGATTTGCCCGTGATGCTGAGAGCCTCAGCCTCATGTAGCTTATTTCTTATTGTTTGGTTTGGATCTCTTTTTCTTTATTCTAGAGCATTCGATGTTATTGTATTGATTATCTTTGAACTGATTATGAAATTGGCATGATACATTTACCTGACATAATAAATTGTAAACATTTGATTTTATTCTAACGGACTTTGTTATTATTTTCATTAAAGATTTAAAAGAATAGTCAAACATTTGCTCACATTTAATGATGCACAGATATCTTTAAAACCTTTTCATTTATGGAGTCAGATGAAATAACGAGTTAATACATGAGAAAATGTATTGCATTTAATCAAAAATCCCTTTCCCATGAGAAAAGACGGAACACGCGTGAGACCTTCCCCGCTAATCGAATGCCGACATTGGATCGATATAGACGGCCTTACACTGATATTAGACTGGTAAAAGAATACATTTGTGGTTAGCAGGGTACTTTTCCCTTGAAAAGAAGGTCCTCGGTTTGAGACCCGGCTCTGAGCCAGGAGTCCTTTCTGTCTGAAATTTGCACGTTTTCCCAGTGTCAGAATGGGTTTCCTCCGGGTGCTGCGGTTTCCCCCACAGTCCAAAGACATGCAGGTTATGTGAATCGTATATGCCAAATTGTTGTAGGAGTGTGTGTGAGTGTGAATGTGTCTCAGTGCTTGGTTGTGTCAGAAAGGGCACCCGGTGGAAAACCTGTGCCAAATCAAATGTGTGTGTGTGTCAAGCGGACCCTGAAAATGAGCGGGAATAATGCTAGGAAGATGGAAGGAGTATTTCTAGATCATGGTATATAGAGGCACTGAAGACCTTGTCAGTAAGAGTGAGTAGGGCTCTCGTGTTGTGGCACTGTCTATTTTTGTATGTGTTGTAAAGCCTGTGGGGCTTGTAACCGCATATTATTGTCTCATGGTGTGGATTTCTCGAAATACAAGCTCGATAATGTATTATATTAACCAAGCCAGTTGACAGTAATTATATTTAAAAGCATTTGAACAAAGAATTGCCATATGGACAGGTCTGTCTGATACATACCTTCGGCTGAAACAGGGTCAGTCTTTCGAGAGCGCACTGTGACCGTTCCGGTTTTGGAAATATCACTTCCTGTTCTCCAAACCCGGACTTCGACATAACCGTCACTCTCATCTACGTGGTACTCCATTTCTCCAAAATAAAATACTGGTGCTGTTAGAAAAAATAAAGAGATGTTTAATGGAAGGAGCAATCTAGAAATAAGCATAATCACCACACGAGTAATGTCATACCATAAAGTAAAATATTTAGAAGAACTGTTTTTGTTCCCTTTCATGTCTGTCACTCCAACGTTCGCCGGAGGGATCCGACAGAAATGGGCTTTGCAGAGAGACCAATCTACTTCGAGAGAAACTAAACGATAATTGCGCCAGCTGCTTCTATCACACAGTGCGGGTATACAATGAGCAGCAGGTGCAACGCATCTTTGCATTTCGCTTCGGAGCTGAGCTGATTCATGTTCTGTTCCAGCAGTCTTACTTCTAAAGAAGAGACAACTTTTCGAGTGTTCTTTTTGGAAGAAGCCCTCACCTTCGTGTTGCGTGTCACAGGGCGCTACAGCAGGATCACCTCAGAAAAAAACTGCTGTATTCACAGCTCTGAGCGTGGCGGTTCGGTTGAGTGCCTCAGCGGAGTGCCTGCTGTTGGTCACGGACATCCCCCTGTGCGCTTCAGCACTAGAGAGAGCAAATTTTCCTAAAAGAGCTTACATAAGTGTGACATTCCACTCGTGTGTTTCTGGATGCGGTCGTTCCCTGTCCTCATGTGACAGCCATGATCACTGTCTCACATGCCTGGGCTTAAGCATGCTGAAACTGCGTTTGTGGGTGGTTCATGTTCTCTCAGGAGTGGTGTTCTTCCCAACGGGAAGACTCCTGAAGATGCCCGGTTAGAGTTTTGCTTTCCTTCCTGTATGATGGGATGGAGCGAAGGCTGTCTCCCTCCACCCTCAAAGTGTATGTCGCCTCTATTGCCTCGCATCACGATGCAGTTGAAGGTAAGTCATTGGGAAAGCATGACCTGATCGTCAGGTTCCTGAAGGGGGCAAGGAGACAAAATCCACCTTGTCCCCCCTCTATACCTTCTTGGGACCTGTCTCTGGTGCTCAGCGCACTGCAGAGACCTCCCTTTGAACTGCTGCAGTCAGCAGAGCTAAAGATCCTGTCACTAAAGACAGTTCTCCTGACGGCGCTGGCTTCAATCAAGAGGGTAGGGGACCTGCAAGCGTTTTCGGTCGACGAGTCGTGACTAGAATTCGGACCGGCTAGCTCTCACGTTGTCTTGAGACCCCGGCCCGGATATTTGCCCAAGGTTCCTACCACGAGATTTAGAGACCAGGAAATGAACCTGCAAGCTCTGCCCTCGGAGGAGGCAGACCCAGCCCTGGCGTTTCTCTGTCCCGTCCGCTCCTTGCGGTTATACGTGAACAGAACACAAAGCTTTAGGACCTCTGTTCTTCATCTGTTACGGAGGCCAACAGAAGGGAAAGGCTGTCTCCAAGCAGAGATTAGCCCACTGAATAGTGGATGAATAGAATAGTGGATAACTATCCCTTTAAGAATGAGGAACTGTCTGAGGCAGCTTTGACAAAAGGTACGGGGATGTGGAGACAGATGGGCTAGCATGGACCTGTCTGTCTGCAATTAACACTTTACCCATCTTAGAAATCAGTGCCAAATCCTTATTCATAGCTCACAAACACCCTATCTGCTGGTGAAAGGTCTATGTCACACTCAGCATTCCAAATGTGTTTTCTTGGAAGACACAGTGTCATGTACTGAATCTGACTGAGGGTAAGACATTGAGGGTGTTGAAGGAGTTTAAGCTGCTATACGTCCACGGTAGGAAGCGCATCTAAGCCAAAGGAAAATAAACAACGTGTGTGACGAGACTTTTTTCCTCTCGTTTTAGTCTTGTGTGGCATGGAGGACTCACAGGTGACGTGATAAAAAAAAAACTAAAAAAAAAAAAACAGCAGATTCATTTTTACCCCTAAACCAGCAATGAACTGTTGACACATTAGGATAGAATGCATTGATGAGGTCATGCGGGGTGTTTGGAGATGGGTTTTTTTTTTCCATTAAAAAGCAGTTAAGAGCAGTTTTTTCCATTAAAAAGCAGTTACATTTAAGAGTAAAATTTTGAGTGATAGAAATAGTTCAAGGAAAAATGAAAATTCTGACAAATATTACATGCCACATTATGGCAAGTTTGATTATCTGAATGCATGTCTTTTGATTGATTACTAAGTGATGTGTTCGAATATTTAGTTTAGAACGTTTAGTTTGTGAATGAACAGAGCAGCTTGGACATTCTGCAAAATATTTCCTTCAGAATGAAGAAAAACACATAGGTTTGGAATAACATGAAGGTAAGTTAATGTGACATAATGTGACCTCAATAATGAATAAATATTCAGAATGAATTCTGAAGGATCATTTGACACTGAAGACTAATGGCTACTGACAATTCAGCTTTGCCATCATAAATAATTTACATTTTAAAATATATTCAAATAGAAAACAGCTATTTTGAATTGTAATAATAGTTCACATTATTACAGTTTTTCCTGTATTTTTGATCAAATAAATGCAAAGCATAAGAGTCTTTTTATAAACATAAAAAAATCACAATGACCCTCAAAACTTTTCTATGGTAGTTTAAGTGGTGCTTTTCTATTCTAAACTTGGCGTCGCAATACAGCTGATTACTATTGCTTAAGTATGAGCAATAGTAATAATTTTGTGTTTCATATTTCCTTTTTAATGTGCTGAAACTACTAAATTAACAACTTGCATTAATGATCAAAGGCTAAACTTAAACTAACAAAAAAGTTTACATGCTTCACCTGCAATAAAACGCACATAACAATCGTGTGAAGTTGCGTAAAAGCTCACAGGGGGCTAATATGTCTTTAGGCACTGCCTAGAGTTTTGTGTCCAAGGGCAAAAATTGTTCATGATGTGAAAATCCCATTATAAAATGTATAGTTCAGAAAAACAGAGAGGTAGTTATCTCCAGCTTTATCTAGGTCTTGGAGACACATTAAATATAATTGCATGATGTGCCTTGGCACTGCCAGAGCCTGTCCCTGCAGAGACATAAAGTATGTGGGCGATCTGAAGGTGATATAAAATGAGTGCTTTGGTTTTGCTTGTTGTGTGGGTGCATTTTGGTGTGTGTCTCACTGCTCCCACTATCAGATAAGGTTCATTTGTAAAAGGTACAAACAGTGAGCTTCAAAGCACCACAGTCCATTAACTGAAAGGCAAGCCATTGGCTCCTACACGACCCAAACCCAAACTCAGGTGCTTCACAGGGTGGATCAGGTTACCCATGTGGCAGTCTGCCATGGTGCTAGTGGGCTAAATTTGGACAACTGAGATTTTCTTTTCTTTAAAGGTTCTGCAGTTACACTAATGCATTATCTTTCCAAAACTGAATTATCTGGCCTGTAGCCTATAGTGCACTCTGACAATTACTCTTAACTGGCATTTTACTTCACTGCACATTTGACCGCTTTGGTCAAAAGCATGCTCTTTAAAGTAACTCCAGCCAAAAACCTGTTCACAAGGACAGAACCAGAAGACATTAATGCACAGCTCCTTCTCACCTCAATTCAACTCTCTGTAATTAAACCTCCTGATGGAAAAAGCCGAAACAAAGAATGGAAATGCAATAATTTCAAAGACTGATTTCTGAAACATAAGATATTTCTTCTTATTTCTAAAATATTGTTTAGTGTGACATGGCCAACGATAGCATCTTTATTTATTAATAACTACATTTTAAAATTGTAATACATTTTACACACACACACACACACACACACACACACACACACACACACACACATATATGTTTATAGCACAGTTTACGTCTGATTGAAACACTTGCCGTTAACCTGGGGAGAGAGGCAGAATGTATACCTTGGGAGTCTGGTATGCGGTTCACACATCTACGCACAGACATGTTTGTGCGCTTGAACTTTCCTTAGCATTCCCACAGAGCGACAGCATTTATAAAAAGCAAAGACCTCTGGGTGGAAGAAAATGGCAGAACACATTAGCACAGCGCTAAGTGTTTTTCAGAGAGAACACATTGTACACCTTTCCACAGGAGCTCTCAAATGAGTCTGAATTGATTTAAGGTCATTTTCTTGAAAAAAGCACCAGGACAGGTAATTTTTGTGCAAAAAAAAAGCAGGTCAGATTTACTTAAACCGAAAAAAGAAGAAAAAAAGCCATTTATGTTAACATTGCTTAACTGTTTACAAAATGACCTGCATGTAATGTGGAGACCAAATGAAAGACTTCAGTCACAATTACAAGTTCTATATATGCTCAAAAGTCTAAAAACTGATGATTACGTAATGAATATTACCATTTTTAATTATTTAAAATGTGCCATTAATCATTAAATGTTGTTATTGTTGATCAAATATTTATTTAATCATGTACAACCAGGAATAAACAAACAGTTTCACAACAGGACATCTGCCTCGTCTCCTCCAGGCTGACCCAGAATCGGAAGACTGAATCTTAATAATAGGCTCCAGACAGACAGCCACCTACACTCATTTTGCTCCCTCCGGATACTCCCTTCCAAACTCTCTCTCCAAGTGGTTCATAATCATAGCTTTATTAGCCCAACACACATTCACTGCCTGACATCAAGCAGCATATTAGTGAGCGCGATCCTTAGGTACAAGTATCCTCTTGTTTTACAGTTACAACAACTCACACGCAGTTCTTTCTCTGCGCTTACGAGGGTGATTTTTGCCGTATCCAGCGGCAGTTACTGCAGCGTGCGAGAACACGTCCCCAACGCACTCATTATCAACAAACAGATTTTCTACATCTGATGTTGCCAGCTGATTTCTGTTACCAATACAATTACAAAAGGCTTGTGAGGACCAAATACAAGAACAGTAAAACCTGAAAAGGCCTGTATAAAGGCCCGTTCATACCAAGAACAATAACTATAAAGATACCTATATTAGCATCCCCAAAATACACCAGGGGACTGTTTTATTTTTATTTTTTATTTAATTTTTGTAGAATTACACCGTTTTGTTTATTTTAAGCGTGTGCTTGCCTGTCACTCTAAATATATGAGCTTGTTACAACAGGATGGATTCTGATTGGCTGTCATTGTTTTTATCGTTCTTAAGCTGGATAAAACCGTTCTGAAAGTGATTTCACCGATATTGTTTCTCTTTGCAGTTATCCTAATAGATGTGGTGTGAACTCTGCTATTCTTTAATATTGAGAATGATTTTTAGAAAGTTCTATATCTTTATCGTTATCTTTATAGTTATCGTCATTGGTGTGAATGGGCCTTAAGGTTCAGAGGTAAAGGTATAAAAAAGAAAATACTGATAAGAAACACAGTGAGAAATGTGAGTAACTCAAGAGGTAAAGCCTGTAAGAGAGGTCTGTCAGTCTATCTTTCTGTCTGCCATTATATCTGTCTATCTATCCATCCATTCACCCATCACTTTTTTTTACAAAAAAAAAATACCCAAAGAAAAAAAAAGTCCAGTGTAAACAGACTATTTTTACCCGGTGTTACTGCTGTATGTGCGTGCTTTGAGTACTCTAAGTAGGTGGCACTCAATAAGCTGACACGGTACTGTCTTTTCTAAAAACATTCTATCAGGTTTCAGGTGTATGCGTCATTTGCAAAGGCGAACGAGACTGCTGTCAGACAGTAGCTCCAGGCGGTGTTTTCGTTCTTTCTTTCTTTTTTTTTCTTCTCCTTCTTGCTGAAATTCTTGACATCAGCCAAGAATCTGGACTGGAAATCAAAATAGCAATGAAGATGCAAACAAAGCCAGTTTCTACATGGCAGTGTTGTCCTCCACCCTGTGTTTTTATACTTGACAAATCACCCGTAAGAAACAGGATCAACTGCAAACTGATATGCGTAAGTGTCACGAACTGCTCCGAAACAAGACGGTTAAGGGTCCAAATACCTTATTTATTGAACAGGGTAATCATAATTATACTAAATAATACTAAAGACATAAATCCAAAGTACAGGCAAGGTCAAACACAGGCAGGCACTCCATCCAACTATCTATCTATCTATCTATCTATCTATCTATCTATCTATCTATCTATCTATCTATCTATCTATCTATCTATCTATCTATCTATCTATCTATCTATCAAGTTTAAAGTTTGGTTTATTTATATAGCACCATTAAAACCGCAGCAGTTGACCAATGTGCTTTGCAACATCGGATAAAATAAATACAAGCAAAAAATTATCATCAAAAAATACAAAATACAAAAATAATCATCAAGGAACATTAAAAGTAATCGAAAAAGTAATGAGAAATGAGTTGTAAGCAAATTTTTAAAAATCTGTAATGTAGGAGCAAATCTAATGTGAACTGCTAACCTGTTCCAGAGTTTAGGGCCCGCAACAGCAAATGCACGTTCTCCTCTTAATTTTAATCTGGCTCAAGAAACTGAGCAATCTATGACTACCGGAGCGAAGAGCTCGAAAAATGGATTTGTAGAGATATAAGTTCAGATAGATATGAGGGGGCTAAGTTGTTTAGGGACTTAAAAACAAAAACTAGGGTTTTAAACTCCACTCTAAACCGCACAGGAAGCCAATGCAATGATGCTAACACAGGAGTAATAAGAGTGATTTTACGGAGGCCCAATAAAAGACCATCTGGAGACGGGCCTAGGAAGTAGCTGTTCATTCCACAATACAGTGAGTTACAGTAGTCTAAACGTGATGATATAAAAACATTAATTACTCTGTCAACGTCTTGAAAAGAGAGAAAAGGCTTAATTTTGGAAAGAAGACCACTGAGTTCACTTGTTTGTCAAGTTTCAACTCCCTGTCAAGCGAAATGCCTAAGTTTTTAACGAGAGTTTTTGCTTGAGATGCTTGAGATGTGACATGGTGATCATTAACAAACGCTCCAAACCTCCTATCTATCTATCTATCTATCTATCTATCTATCTATCTATCTATCTATCTATCTGCAAACACAGTTAATTATCACCTAAAAGTCAGCAAAGCAGCTGTAATGAAACAGTCACCATTTCCGTCACTTGATCTCCCACACTACCCCAAATGCTTCCTGTCAATGTTTCACTTTCCTTACATTTGGAATGGCTTGGTGACATTCTGGACAGAGTTACAGATTGAAATATATTCTCTGAAGTCGACCCTCATAAAAATCCTGACAGAGACATCAACGTGGCACCACAGTCGTGCTGACGCCTCCAGAGCTGACCCTGGAGTCTCAAACACAGCGTTTCGACACGCAGCGGTTTAAATTACATCACAACGACCAACTGTTGGGAATTTCAGGCATGTAACCTCTGTCCTCTAAAAATAAGGACACTTTAAACACCATAAAATGTTGCCATAAATAGTAATAAAATCAGTCTTATCCACGATTCAATTGCACCGAGATAGGGGAGCTTTGGCAAAGGCAGACTGTTTATCGTCTGATTTCCCTGCTGTTTTGTTTTCCATGAGATTTTTTAATGAAAGATTTGCTTGTATAAACCAAATTACTTCAAATGGTGTTATACATCAAACACAAACTGAATAAATTTAATTTGCCGAAGTTTTATCTTCTGGCATGTGCGTGTAAATGCAAATAGATTTCAGACCTCCCACAAACTTGAGGGCTCCTCTTTTCCCAACAGAATCCGAGTTTCACGTAGGTAGAAATTAAAAATCAGCGTTTTTTTGTTGGATCTTTTCCTTCCAGTGTACCCTGTCTGTGTAGGATAAGCATCGGTCTCAGGAGATAGCCGGGCAGCTGTGAGGGGACGGGAGGCCCGGAGGTGTTGCTGAACAAAGAGGCACCGTGGGGAGATATGATAGAGAACAGCACCTGTAACTACGCCTGGAGATGAGCGATAAGGTGCTTCATGGGGCATAGACGCACGTGTGCACACGACTGAACACTGCTTTCTCCTTCATATTGGATAGTCTTGTTTTTGGTGCACATTTAGGGCCAGATTTACTAACAATTTGCGCCAGCGCCAACCCTCTTTTGGTGTTTGAAAACTACTGTCAGGATTTACTGTCGTCAGTAGATCATGCACAGAACTTTTCACTCCAATCGGTGCTTTTTTGGAATTGCACTCTCACGCTTATTTGCCCTGTTAAGTAAATCTGTCCCATAATGTAATTTTAAATAAAACTGAATTTAAAGGATAAAATATAGACGACAGGATGTGTTGCTCACCCAATCACGTTGCTCACCCAATGTCAGTTCTTCGCACATAGCTTTAGAATGGCTTTAGTACTTATTATAAAAGTCGAATAATTCAATGATAATTGCATTGCATGAAAAGAATTAGCAACATGAAGATGAGTAATGATAACAGAATTTTCCTTTTATTATGAATTAAACTATATTAAACTTAATTAAAATGATTTATAATTAAATAATTTCATTAAAGGGCACCTATTATGGCATTTAAAATGTTCCTAATATTGTTCTGGGAGTCCCCAACAACAGTTTTACACGCATGCAATGACAAAAAACACTTTTGTTGTCTTATAATATACATTTATTTTTACCTGATTTGCTCACCGACTCCCTAATGATTCGTTTTTCGACTCATTTTTCAAACCCCTCCTTTACGTGACGCTAATCTGCTGCGGTGATTGGTCAGATGACAGTCAGTTATTGTTTGCGTTAGCCCAAAGCTTAAACATATTGATAAAGCACTGCAGTACTACAAGACACTCTATTCTTTATGACAACTCCAATAACAACAACAAACATTTCACATATTTAAAAAAATTTTTACATTGGAGGCCTAGAAGCTGCGCTGAGCGTAACTTAAACAACACACACACACATACTTATTGAGCATGCTGCTACAAAACACATAAAAGCAACAATTATTAATAATACTTACAGGTTGTGATTCGGAGGATGAAGCCGATCCAAATAAACTGAACCTTCCTTCAATATCAACCGGCTCGCAAATCCACACTTGAAAGCATTTATGTTTGTAAAGCGATCTTCATTAAAATGAGGCGAACACATCACGGTTCGGCTATACTTGTGTGGTATAGTTGTAAATATAAACTCTAGCCACTGATTCTTCACATGCTCGTCCCTGGACAGTGAAAAAAGGTCGCTTTTGATTCGCACTTCAGAACACATCGTCTCGTCGTCGCCATGATGTTGTCAAGTTTCACTGGTGTCTGCGCGGCGCGCGCAATGAGTGGGCGCGGCCAATTTGATAATTTTGCTTCTTGACGTCATAAATCTAGAGAAAAAGCATCGTTCGTCGAACGATTCATATCAGCGACTCAGAGTCGACTCTTACTTTTGAGAGACAATAACTTTGTATACGGTGAACTTTCATATTTAAAACTTTGCAGGATGTTTTCGTTCACTTAGATCTATGTTACACACTACATGAAAGGTAATTTTCAAAATTCCATAATAGGTACCCTTTAATTTTTTTTTTTTTTTTTTAAGCACAGCTTTACTCTGAAAGGTTCAGACAGTTTGCTCTTTGAAGCACCAAAAAGAAAGAAAGAAATCCAAAACACCATATTGGAATAATAAGGATCTCTCTACAGACAAAATAATCCATTCTGCCCACTTTAAGGTGAGGCTACACCCTTCTATACTTTCACATTTCTGGAATTATGGCTGGAAAATCGTTTCAAGGTTTGCTGTGGTGTTCAATAAATCCTATGAATTTAGATTAAACATTCAGTGTGATCTTGCCTTCAGATTTATGCGCTAGATCGCTACGGGACTGTGTTAAAACAAAGCCTCCGACAGCTTCCCAGACTACTGCCTCATATGGAAGCACCTGTCAAGATGTTTTTAAAACATCTGAGCCTGCAAGTGCCCCAAAGATTTAAAAGAATAGTTTGTTTTATAAGATGCCCTTCCTAAAAAATCAGAGCGCTCATAAATATTTTACGATTATTTAAGAAGTCTTTGTGAGCGTTGCTTAAGCAGTGCAAAACACTACTGATAACATGAAATCCCACTCAAAAGATCCTCCAACTGTTACAAACTCTTGCGATTATATTTTCCATGTACTGCAGAACTTAATCCCACAGGATAATTTGTATTTTTAATGCCTCAGATCATCAACCTCAAACTACGCTCTCTTGGTGAAACAATATTACGAAACTGAAATCTAAACAGCTAGCATGCCAAACAAATCAAACACACCCAACACAGTGAATATTCTCACCATCATCTGCATCAGGCAGGATGGTCACTCTGGTGGTGGGGAACTCCTGACCCAGACGGCCGCCCATGGGCATGCTTAGGGTGACATTAAAGCTTTCCTCTGCCTCGTAGAGGGAGTCATCGATGACGACCACACGGCAGTGCCTCTCTGTCTCGCCCTTATCGAAACGCAGCACACTGTGGTGTTCCTCGGGTCGGGAAATGTAGTCAGAGTAGGAAAGCACTGTGGTGGGAACCGTGCCCTTGGCTGTACCTGCACGGAAGAGGATAAAGGGAAGATTAGAGGAAGTTTTGACCATTCAAATTTGATCTCACAGGTTTAGTCAGGGACAAACGCCACTTTAAAGTCTAAACATGTAGTTGAAGAATTCTGATCAGTTTAAAAGGTCACGAAGTTTGATTTGGTTAGTAAAGAATGGAAATACCTTTAAATTAAGTTTCATTCTGTTCCATTCATAATTCACCTTGTTGTGTGAAGCAGACCACCATGAGCTCTTGACTGACATCTCCAGATCTTCGCACAGGAATCAGAAGTTCTCCGATATCTTCCTCAATCGAGTATGTAGCCAAGGGGATGAACACTGTGCATTCTAGGGCAAAAAGCAACTATCACATTCAGTATAAATGCACATAAAAAATACTTTATAGACAAAGAAAGAAAAGAGTTACTGAAATCATCATTCTGTGAGAAGCTTCATCGAGACGGATTCGGTTGTGTTTCAAACCTAAAGTTCTGTCAAAGCTTGAAATTTATGTCTTCAAACAAAGTTTCAAACCTTTTAAAAATGCAACTTAAGTTTCTGCTTCTGTATTTTTAATGTGGGATTGATCTCTCACAACTGCTGTCAAAAGGTTCAGAATTTCATAATAATTTAACAAACACAAGATTCATGATAAGTAATTGTAGTGGGAGAGATACAAATAACAACTCTTATCAGAAGAGTTGGGATTGGATAAAAAAAAAATAGGAATAGGAGTAGCACAGAAGAAAACAGACGATAGCATGAAAGTTAATAATATGATGTGTTAAGCTCCATGTATTCATGGGTTAAAAACCTTTGACAACTTCACGGTCACCATTTCAATTAAATTAAACCCCTTTATCTGTATAAGACTTGACTTTCAGTGAGCATTGGGATAATATGGCTGAGCAGCTCTCTAAAGACACTAACTGGGTTTTCTTTCAGAAAACGACATTAAAAACTTGATTATATGCTTTGTTCAAATCTGAAGCTTTCTTTGCACTTTGCACATATAATTAAATGAGATGTAACCTTTCAGACTGTGGCATTAAGTTGCTTTTATGTCATTGTGCAGGGGAATAACATAGTCTTATCAATGTAATTCATAAATTTCAAATGAGCGTTATGTGCCCTGCTCCATCAATGTCTCCATTCCAGCTCAACTTGACTATGTAATGTTAACCTCTCAATTAAACACTGAACAAAAAATTGAAAAGATCGGAATCTTGATCTTTGATGAATGTGACTGACTTAAAAATGAGTGTTTGCTGGTGCAAAGTTTCTATACAAATACATATATACATTTGTGCAATACATTTGTAATGAGTAATGCATAACATTTTACATGGCACATAACTTTTTCTGCAGCAGTTTATTTAGACTACAAAATAAATTATATTGCCATCTACAGGGCAATGACGGTACTATATATTGTGTGTTTTGCCCTTACTCACAAGGCTACATTACATGGTTGTGTGTGCATTGGCAGGTAATTGTGAATCTCAGGTGTTTCATATATGAGATGAGGACGTGGCTGCAGCCGGTGATGAGGCTATGACTATTTAATTTTACTTAACATTATTTTATTTGTTAGTGCTCCATTTTATTTCGACTTCAGAAAATAAGTTTGCTCTCCTCACAAATCATGTTTCTTGTTTTTCACAGGCATGTCTCTTAGATTTTGAGGACTTGCGTATCCTTGAGCCTACATTCAGTACGGGTAAAATACTTAAATACTGTTAAAATCAGATTCTCTAAGACTTTTACTTAAGTGTAATAGCAGTAAAGAGCACACGATATTTTAGGGACATCAGGTGTGAAATTCGCCATCTTAAGAACAGCAGTGTAAGTGTAAGATCTATGGAGAAAGCTCATTCAGTCAGATAAGAGAACAAAGGGACTTGCTTCTGCTAAATCAGCCGTAGATCCTGCCATCAGAGGCTTGGCTGCTCTGGTTTGAAGAGGAGGAACCAGGATGTTATTCATATGTTCTGGAGATATTATGATTACAATGCACAGAAGGGTGACCGCTGTGATGTCTGCCCCCACCGACACTCCTTCTCCATATTTTTTCTTTTACCCTTTGGTTGGTTGGATTGTTTGTCTTATACACAAAGTATTGTATTGCCTTCAAGTAACACTCACTCAGCAAATTAAATATAAAATGTAATATTTCTAATTTCATTCATTTAATGTACTATTAAAGTTTCATAAACGTACCCTGTTTAATACACATTATGAGTATTTCTTTGTTGTGGGTGATTCCACCCAAAACATTAAATGGTCTTCGTAGCCTTGTCTTTTTTTTTGGCTGACATTATTTCCCTTTTTTTCGCCAATCCCTCTTAATTTTTCAACCCATCCCTTCAGACCACAAAAAAAAAATCCAATTAATTTCTAATTGATAAAAGCAGTCTTGGCCAACATTTTGATCAGCAATAATTTATCTTACAGCAGTAAAATAGGTTGCAGATTACATTTTGTGTTGACGTTAATGTTGTCATTTGATTTGCCAGTTCAGATATTTGCCTGATATAAGTAGTATATATATATATATATACTACTGTTCAATATATTGGGGTAAGATTTTGTAAAGAAATAATTTATTTTATTCAGCAAGAATGTATGATTAAATTGAACAAAAATAAAAACTTTTACATTGTTCCAATAAAATATATTTAAAATAAATGCTGTTCTTTAGAACTTTCTATTTATCAAAGAATCCAGAAAAAAATGATCACACTTTAAACCAAAAAATATAAAACAGCACAAATGTTTTCATCATGGTTATTAGAAATATTTCTTGAGCATCAATTCAATGTATTAGAATGATTTAGCAAGGATCATGTGACACTGAGGGCAGACAATACCCAATTTTTCACAATATTAATGTTTTTTTTACAGTAGTTTTGATCAAATAGATTTATAGCAATATATACAGCAAATATATATATATATATATATATATATATATATATATATATATATATATATATATACATGGCTGGCTGATGTTTGAGATAGTTTGTTTAAAGTTGAAATTTGTTTGAAAAAGTCTGGCTTTTGAACCCCCATACTGATCTTTACTGTTACCTTAAACCATTCTCATGTTTTTTTTTTTGTTTGTTTTTTTGTGAGCTCACCATCTCCGGGGTCAACGATTTCCACCGTCGCTGCCTCTGGGAACTCCAGTGCTCCCATGACAGGCTCTGACAGGACAATCTGGAAGGTCTCGGACTGCTCGTACAGGCTGTCCGACAAGATGCGCACCTTCCAAGTAGCAGTGGTCTGACCTGGGTTAAACTGGACTTGTTTCTGGGCCTTTCCTCGAAAATCTTTGTCCTTTACAGCCGTACCATCTTTGGTGCCGATACCTTAAGAATGTAAGATCAAATCAACTTTAAATCAAGCATATAAAGCATTTAGTATTTTATAACATTAGTAGATCAAATGGTAAGCGCTAGATTTAAGGTAAACCGAGTTCGCAAATGTTAAATAGTATATGTTCAGGATTTATATTTATTTTATTTGTATTTATTAATTACATGATTTACTCATTTATTGATAATATGTATTACTTTATTTCTGCAAAACATTTTCAATTTTTTTAAGACTTTTCTGTACAATATATATTTTTTTATATTATTATTATTATTATTTCTTTATTTTTGTTTCTGTAATTTTGCTGAGATATTCTTTCTGGAACTATACAAACAAACAAACAAATTAATACAGTCTTTTCCACTGCTTTGGAGTATTAAGAACATTATGTTTTACGAATGTACTTTTTATAAAAACGTTGTTATTGTCATTTTGACAGACTGCTGCAAGGGATTGGCAAAATATATATATATTTTTTGTTGTTGTTGTTTATATCACATCTTCTGTGTTTCTATTAACCACAGCAGAGCTTTGTTAACAGCCCAATGTAGAGAAGTTGCAGCATGTGTGACGCAACCATTCGGTAATAAAAAAGCTTCAAAGACAGCGGTGTGTTGTTCTTTGAAAAGAGAATAAGATTAAGACTCAGAAGGCTAGTCCATCAACACCCCTCAGAAGATCAGATACTCATAGTCCCGCTGGTGGATTTCTGTCCACTTGGGTTGAAAAGGGTTTTATAATGTCAGGAGCTTCACGGCAGGTGTGCCAGGTGGGCATTGCCAGCTGTGAGCAACTGTGCGCAAAGGAGAACACTAACTTTCCAACACAGAAATCTCAAAGGTCACCAACAATATAAGATATTAATACAATCCACAAATAAATAAATAAACACAGAAAGAAGAAGAATTTCTGGGGAAAACTGACAGGGGAAAGGCCAGAATAGAAGGGTTATGATGGACGCATAATGATGAGCTTTGGCAAAGGAGGAGAAATTGAGCTGCCGAAAGAAGAAAGACTACTTTGAAGCAAACTTAGAAAGAAGCGCTTTGATATTAAGGTACAGCACATAAAAAGGAGGGGTCCTGTCATGTCCTGCCTGCGCATGTGCCAGCATAAAATGCAATTATTCATAGAACATCAGCCCTTGAAGAGAAGCTGAGGGAGGGAGTGAAAAATCTAAATAATAATTGAATAAAAATCATAATTTCAAAGACTTCCTCGTCTCCTCGCTTCAGTACAAGGTCTGTGATCCAGGCCCAGCGAGTGGCAGACGAACAGCAGGACAGCAGCCCGTCTCACCGAGAGGCCCTGGACCGGAACCGAGGTGATGTTGTGGAATGGTGGTCAAGCTCAGCATGTGGATGGAATATTCATCTGTGTGATGAGAACTTGTGGAGGTCTGTCAGTGTGATCCTGCAAGTCTCACGCAGAGGTCTAACCCTTGTTTTTACAGTCTTTTCCATGCCAGTTTTGTTTTGGCCAGAGGTGAACACTCCATTTCTGTCACCTGACGGAGTTTGGGTTCCTTGCCGCCGCCACGTCTGACCTTCGTAGTTGGGGACTCTTAATATTCAGCAGTATTATTAATTTGACTGCATTGACACTGAGCTGGACGATGACATCACTGTTGTCTGCAGAGCTGCTTTATAGCTAAGTTGAACTTGAAATTAACTTTACAGAGTTATTGAACATAACTGAATCAACACTGATTGTTATTTACCCGTTTATCGTTGTAAAAGCTGATTTGAAACAAATCGAAAAAATTTTCTAGACTTAGAATAAAATATTATGAAATGTATCGAAGATAACATACAATATAATAGAATACTATGGGAAATATTTGCTGTCATGCTTCTATGGCATTTTGGCTATCACAAAAGCTCAGTCTTTGATATACATATATCTGACAACCATATTATTGTTCAAAGGATTGGGTAAATAAGATGTTTTTTATGCTTTTGAAAGCACTCACTTATGTTCACCAAGGCTGCATTTTTTTTTTTTTTTTACCAAAAAAAACCCCTAAACAGTAAAAACTGTATATACTTTAAAATATTCCTAATTTTTCCTAACTATTTTCCAATTGAATATATATTTAAAAAAAAAAAAATCCTGTTTTAAAGCAAAGCTGAATTTTCAGCATCATTACATTACTCTTCAGTGTCACATGATCCTTCAGAAATCATTCTAATATGTTGAAATGGTGCTCAATAAACTTTACTTATTACCATCATTGTTAAATGTTTTGATCAATTTAATGTGTCCTTGGTGAATCTTCTTTCAAAAAAAGTAAAATCTTATTGACCCCACATTTTTGAACAGTAATGAATAGTAATGATTTGAAAATTAGCGCAGCATAGTTTGAAATCTATAGGGTTTAAAGTTTGCCGATCATGTGTCTCCAATGACAGCTGAAATCTCCTTTCTGTATTTCGCATTGGACGGACCATCTGGCACAGAGTAACATGTTTTTATGCAGTCTACAAATGCACACATCAGAAGATCTTACCGCTGATTTGACTACAGTAAGTCTGCAAGGTAAGTGAAATTAAGGTACATCTGCCAAACAGAAAAACTTATCGGCCAAATATTGGCAGATATTTCGTCCTTGGTGACCACTAGTACTGAATGTACAGTCAGCTGATAAATGAATACAAAATAAACCCTATCAGGTGGATCATGACCTCAAAACAAAGCTGAATGTACCACTTATCGCATGGCTATGCACCAAATCAATAAATACTTGATGTTTTACGGTTCAATAGGCATTAATGTAAAGCTGTAGTCCATTATTTTCTGCATAACATAGCAAATGTTAATATCAATTCGAGAATATCCTCACCAATACAACAAAAATGATTCTCTATGTGGCCTCCTCCTATTAATCAACTGCTTTTTGCAGTTATGGTAATCCAACAACTAAACCTTGATCTTTGACATTTCCCATGTGAGGTTCCTGTTTATAGGGATTTAATGTTTTTTTCCTGCTGATTATGGAAACTCAACTTTGCCCTTAGGGGGCAGCAATGAAGAGATCTGTGGGATCTGTGTGGATGTTAGAAAAACTAGTATTATCATTGTGTATGTGGGCGGAAGCGTAGCAATGCCTTGATGCAAATCAAGTAACCAAATCTGATGACATGAGGAGCAACATCTACAGAGCTTCAAAGAAACCAAAATAGTGATGTTATAAAGAGACTCCTATCAGCAAATTAGAGGTCACGGTTATTTCACACAACAAAAAGGCTTTTATCTTCATTAAATCTTATCAGTAGTGCATGATGGGAAATTAAGTACTCTCTTAACATCACTTACTAACAAATGAGGTCTCGCCAAGGTAACCTCTACGTCTCAATACCACCTCCAGAAACTTAGCCTCTTCATCAACCTGGTAGAACTCTTTCTCCAAGGATATCCATGCCCAGTTCAGCCGGAAATGTTGGTTCTTCAGCTTGTTGCCCCCTACAGAAAAACAGAAGAAACATATTGAACATACAATCAGCTAAATATTAGTATCAACGGTGTAGTAATGATTTGGAAAGGATCAATCTTAGAGGGTATGAATTGTTTGCTGATTCACTAATTGTATCAATCCATGTACAAAAGTTAGACTCAACTCTATACATTTTTTTTAGAAGCATGCAAAGGCTTTCTCTTTGAAGTAATATCTTTAATATGGCCCATTGAGGTTTAATGGAGCTGAATTCTCAAATTCATAAAGGGTACCGTATTCATCTCAACACAGTGTGATATCAGTCAAAATCTCTGATGCAGCGGTGAGGGAAAGTGCAGGTTTAATTGCTTCGTTTCTAATTAAAATAAAAAAAGGTTTGTCTGTTTTCTATCTGTGTTAGTCTATTTTATCGTCAGCGTTTGAAGTGCGATTCAAAGTGAGGGCTCGCTCCTGGAGGCTATCCCTACCAGTTACAATCTGCACACAAAGACAGCCACACACACACAGACATCAAACACACACAAATGTAGGAATGCAAATAATGGAAAAATGTAATATGTCTAGTCCATCTATATTCATTTAAATATGCATAATTCAGATACAATTATGTAAATATATTACATAAATATGTGGTTTAATAAAAATGAGATTTGTGTTTTTTTTTTTTACCTTCTCTGTAAGCTTTGGTTACCATTTTGTGCACAAAATGTAGGACACAAATATTATAGAAAATAACTACATATAATATATATCACGAGTTCTACAATTAGAGTGGGTAAGGTTTAATGCGTATTTGGCGTTCGGGGGAGGGCTCTGAGCTCGGAGTTCGGCCCTAACCCAGAGAACTCCCCCTGTATGTAAGTGGTTAGGACTAGAAGTGTGGAGAAGGGGTGGTGGAGGGATCCTGCTAAACTTTCAATGGATTGAGGTGAGATTGCTGAATCTATATATACCTCTTATCATTGATTGCTGAGTGCACTCGTGTTAATTATCTGAACGTGCTCCTCCCGAACTTTGTTAAAAAAAAAACATCATTTAAATTAAATATTCATACTTCAGATAGAATTATGTACATTTGTATTAAACAATATGGTTTAATAAAATGTAAAAAAATAAATAATTTTGTGGCTTTTTGTTCTTGTCTGTAAGTTTTCCATTTTGTGCACAAAATTTGGGACACAGCTATTATACAAAATAACTACATTTATCCATAAATATTATTATGTTTTTAATTAAAATTATAATAACTAAGTTTTAAAACTGTGATTAAATATTGTTTACATAAAAAAAAATTAAACCTGATAAATAATAATGAATATATTTAATGTCAAATCAACAGATTATGGCCAAAACTACTATATTAAAGGGGGGAATAGATTTGATGCAGAAAGTTTTCATACTACATTCATTTTACATACATCATATTATACATCATAACAAGAGACCTCATAAGAAAAACACCGTAGTAGAAGGACACCAAGTTACCATAATTGTGAAATGTGCCAAAAGTTATTTAATAAAAGGACAAACCCTGCAAGTACCACCAAATGTCCTGTTTCAACAGGAAATGGAGAATTGTGAGTCTTACACACACACAAACTGCACTCAAAAAAACATTCTTCGTATATAACAAAGAGAAAGATTGATCTGTCTGACAGACTCATCCAATCAGCATTTGGGATCGTTTGTCCAGTCCAGTCCAGCTGGCATGTTAAGAGAGAATAAGAGATAGAGAGGAAGTGAGCAAGGGAGAGAGAGAGAGACTTCAATCCAGGTCGGTTCTGTTCTGGCTTCTTTGTACAGAGCTATCAGTGGACTGTGGTTTGTTTGCTTTTGGCAACACTACACAGGCCGTACCCACCCTGCACACTCCTCCTCTCCTTCCTCCTCTGTCCAGTTGTCACGCTCTGCAAACCCGTCACGTCCAACTATCTCCGTTTCCCTTTCATGCAAAGGGCGAGACGCACAAGTCTGGATGTTTTATAGCTTACGTAAATGTGCATGTGTGTAAAGCTTGCTAGTAGCACCTGTTAAGAGCTTTTCATGTAATTTTACACCTACAATTCTCAAAAAAATCCCATCAATCCAAATATCTAGCATGATAAATGAGGAAGATTCACAATGTTAAACCACTACAGCACAGACACACACCCTATAAAAGTGTGTCACTTCTGATTGTTCAAATACTAACCTTGACAAATATGGATCAACAACTTGAAGACACTTTTCCAATGATTTGGTTTCATTTGAAGGATTTGTGAGAGCTGCTTTGAAACGTAACAAGCGAAGAAAGCGTCTTCAAACTGCAAGATGAAGCCACGTCAGAGTGAAGAAATTAACCAACAATGACAGAAGATTCAGATCTGAGCTGAAGTACCTGTCTCACCTTCAAAGTCCGACATTTTGCAGAATAATTGGCTGTGTCAACGCTTTTGATGAAAGAGAATTCGGGATTCGCAGAATGCAAAGATTTTTGGACTTCAACAAAGTCTGCTCTCTGTGACAGCGAATAAACAGGATCCACTTTACTTTTGAAGAAAGATGTTGAGATGAGTTGAAATTTCGTTCTGGAGATTTGGCCCCTAAAGACAACATACAGTAACTATGTCAAAGTAACAACTCTAAATGATGCTAATTCTCCTCAGGGCAAAAACGGATAAATCAAAGGAACCTTCGGTTGTACAAAATTACCTCTGTATAAAAGTTTGTTTTGTGTGTGGGTGAGATCAAATAGCTCATATGCTATAGGAAGTTTATTCAGTTAAACATTAGTTTCTGATAAAATAAGAAAAGTTCGTTCATTTTGCCCTTCAAAGAGCATTTTCATGTTGTTTTTTCAACATGTGTTTCCCACAGAAAGACCACATCAAGCTTTGATTTGAATGCGCATATATGCACATTATTTGAAATGCAATGTGATAAGTCATGTTTAACTAACATATGATAGGCCTAGATCCGGCCCACAGTTCAGGTATTAGAGGTGAGGTTGTGTTTCAGCTGGATAAACCGACTTCAAAGAGTTCAAGGAAAACCTCACAGTTAATCTATAACTGTAGGTTAAGATTGCTGAGCAGGGATTTCGTTAGCACCAATGTTTTCTCAAGGTCCTGCTTTCTAGGTCACGGTCTAGTGCATTTAAGAACCCCCTTTGAAAAGACAATGCTTTGAAAAACAACTTCAAAAAATATTTTGATGATATGCTGCTTGCTGCAAGCAACATGTTACGAAACCCAAACCATGAATGTAATTAATCAATTATTTGTATTGTAAAACATAATTTTGTAAGCAAGCACATTCTACATCACCTCTTAAAAAACACGTGGGCAATACATGCTGACATTGAATCTTTTTACCTATTATTCAGCATATTTTGTAGCCTTGCTAACGTCAGACCTAGTCTCATTGAGACGTGGGTCTGGGAACCACATGTTAATTTTCTTGTATTTGAGGCGTGGTTTACGAATGCCGAGAGCCGTTTATTGGGTACTACGAATGTCTATCAAATGCGCCTGTAGGTAGCTCATAGCCAATCGTTTCAATTATACCAGATGACGTATGTAGAGCGACAGAAAAGTCACTCTTTTTTCAAAATAAACTTGTGTTCTAAACTACTTAGAACAATATCTAAAGCTGCAGCGAAAGGTAACTTCGCGTCTGCTGCCATGTTGGATCCATAGATATAAACAAACTGCTTCGGTGTGTCGCATAGACATCATCATCCTCTTGCTGCTCCCTCCCTGTTCTGTGATTGGTTCCCCTCGCTGAGGCACAAATCTGGTCCATGGAATCCAGGCCATAATTCCCCAATATTTTGGGGAACACAATAAAATAAATTATCTAATGGTTTTATTCAGGTCAAAAATCAACCTTAATTATAGTGGATTCTTGAGTACTGTGATGTACATGCAAGTGAAACGGATTATCGAAAAAAAAAAAAAAAATTGTAGGACACTTGGTTAATCTATCTATTGTTAATTGGAAGGAAGCAGATCTGAATGTGAGCCAGCAGTCAAAAAAGTTTAAAATGGACAGTTATTGGAGAAGTCTGGAATATGTCACCAGAAAGAAGTCTGTTGTTTCACTGGAAGATCAAGTTAGAATATTTTATATAAAAATTACAAGGTCTTAATGATAAAAAAACAAACAACAAAAAAAAAACGTATGTATGGAAGATCAATAAGATGCATATGTGGATTTCCATTTCACAAACCAGCCCATCGTTTTATACATTACAGAAATTATAAATATGATTAATTTCACTGATTAATGCTCTGGGCAGATCTAATATAGATTTAGTAGTCACTACAGTCTTAACATAGCAGGTCCTGTCTCTCACCACAAGATAATAAGCATGACATCGGCTTTTGATGGACAGATTTGTTATGAATGAGACCGGAGGCTCCGCTCAGCCTGAGCTGTGCCAACTCTGTGCCCCCTGTCTCCTCCATAAGCACTGAGTCTGCAGACTACCCTTATTTGGTCACTGAGAGAGCGATCGAGGGGCCCACGGTGCCCAGCATCATTCTCCCTCCATCAGACAAACCCGCCTGTTAGGCATCACTGCTAAACACTGACTTGCCTAAATAAAAGACCAGCTTGGAGCAAAATGGAAAGTCTGCATCTGTTGGATACAAAAAAAAATTAGGCCCCAATATTACTTTTTTTTTTTTACAAACATGAGGTTAATGTTTTTTCACTACTTCTACTAATTTAGCTTTCTTTACTATTTTCACGTGATTACAAAAAGCTTTTCAAAGGTTTGGCGTTGATACGATTTTTTAAGGTTTTTAAAGAAGATTGAATCAGATTTGTAATCTGTTATAATTATATTGAATTATATTTCAATTTAAATGAACAGTTTTCTAATTGAATATGTTTTAAAAAGTCATTTATTCCTGTGATGCAAAGCATTTCAGCATCATTACTCCTATCTTCAGTCTGATGGTTCAAAAGAACCGCATTACTTTACATACTGTCCCGTTTAATCAATGTAATGCATAAGATGAATAAAAGTATTAACAAAAAATAATAAACTTTTGAAAGGTAGTATATATATATATATATATATATATATATATATATATATATTTTTTTTTTATTTATTTTATTTATTTTATTTTTTTATTATTATTATTTTTTTTATTAGGGTCTTTTCCTCCGAAGGAAAAATAAAAAAACAACAAGACAAATGTTTCAAGGAGAACATTTCCAGTGTAGTAGAAACAAATGAGACATTAAATAGATCTAATTTGTAATTTTTTGCAAACGCATAAAGAAAACGTCACTCATTCATTTTTTTTTTTTTTTTTATTCCACAGAGTTTTTGTCGAAACCATTCTGAAGCTCACTTCCTGGGTCACAAAAGCAGGATTCCCACGTACTCTTGAGAGGAGGAGCTGCCTGGAATTCACTGAAGTCAGCGCAGCTCATTTACGTGTGTCTCAAGGAGACTGGGAGTGAGAAAAAAAGTGTGTTAGCGCCTAAAGGTCAAACTGAACCTTGGGAGTTGCACCATGCTCTAGTGATTTCACTTGCAATCACTACTAAGGTCAGTTCCCTCACACACCGGCTTAAGTCCCCTGCCAACCAAACCCCCCATACACACATACCGACAGATGACTCTGAGAAGTGCCAGAAGTACCTTGCTGGTCTTTTCATTGCAAAATGCCTTTCACTATGCACTTTTCCAAATGGAAAAAGGACAAGCTAAGAGGATGTAGAAGCTTCTAAGAGCACCAAATCCTGTGACAGTCAAGGATGACGGGCACTTCACGTTGTCAATAAAATGATATGGCCTTCCACCAAACCTGTCAGTGAAAGCTTCTCACCCATAAAGCTTTCTACAGTTGTCTCTCACCTCTCAGCTTTCCGGAGATGTTGGTTGTGCAAGGTGTTTTAACATTCTTTGAACATTTTAAAGTGCAATAGGCATTTCTTTCATTTAGCACACCGCATTCGTATTGTGGTCTTCGCTGTGCACGCACTCTGCTATCACACTGGGCAGGGGGATTTTATGAAGGTCACTCTATATGCCTGGAAAACACTGGCACACAAAAACTAAATCCTGTAATTTGGAGTCTAATCCTATTAGCACTAGTTCATTCACACAAGTTCATGCTAGACTCTGAACCAAAAGCACAAACCAGTGCCTCTCTCAGGTATTTATATGCAAAACTAGATTTCAATTTTATTATTTCAAAAAATTATTTTGGAGGAAGAATATTAATAAAATTTCACAATTTTACTGTTTTACTAAATTTTGAATTAAATAAATCCAGCCATGGTGAGCAGAAGAGACTTCTTTTATTACTCAACAAGCATCTTACCGACTCTGTTTAAACTGTTGAATGGTAGCATGTATATCTATCTAACAGCTCGCCTCGACTCGACTCGACTCGACTCGCCTTTGTTTGGTTTTTCACTGAGTAAAAGTTTTACCTGTACCTGCTTTCGGGTACTTTTTTTCGTATCACCTCCGGCGAGGTTCTGAGCGAGCTGAGGCGATACTAAAATGTGACGTGTAAACACGGCAGACTGCTGATTGGTCAGAGAGAATCGTCACTATTCAGTGCATCATCATTGCACGCGCCAGACGGAGTATCCTGAATAACCCCGCCATTTTTAAATAGATTGGCCAGAGATTGCGTGATATACCCATTACTACTATTCTTATGGCAACTCGTAAGAATACGCCGCGATCAAACGAGGAGTGTGTGTCGCGACTCGCGTAGAAGATTACGTCACGGCAGTTTCCTGCGGCATCGCTATGACGACCAGGTACTATTGTGGAGGTACTATCTGCAATGGAAAATGGAGCGAAAAGCGAGCCGAGGCGAGTCGAGTCAAGTTGAGCTGGTACTGGTAATGGAAAAGCACCTAAATATGAGACCGAGCTTTATTCATTAAACATTAAATGAATAGTTCACTTCAAAATGACCATTATGTCATTATTTACTCACCCTCAAGTTGTTTCAAACCTGTATTAAATTCTTTCTTCTGCTGAACACAAAGGAAGATATTTTGAAGAATGTGGGTAACCAGACAGTTGATTAGGAAAAATTAGGAAATTTAGGAAAAAATACGATGGACGTTAATGGTTGTCACCTGTCTGGTTACAACATTCTTCAAAATATCTTCCTCTGTGTTCAGCAGAAGAAAGAACTTAATACAGGTTTGAGACAACTTGAGGGTGAGTAAATAATGACAGAATTTTCATTTTGAAGTGAACTATTCCTTTAAAACATGTAGCTGATGCACCATTTCAAATGTAAAAAAATGAAAAGCTATTTAAAGGTTCTCCTCATACAAAACTATAATCTAAGTGGAAGAAACGTTCTCTCTCCCTTCTCTGTGATCTCCTTTAAAGGCAGAGAAAGGCAGAATGTCATTCCAAAGCACCAAGGTCGGGTCTTATCCTTGACCGCTGCTCATTAAAAAAAAAGAGGATTAGAGCGCAGACTTGGATGGACACAAGATTATTTAACAGTGCTTTCTTTCACTGCTTTTTGATTGAATGGCCTGCTCTGAAACAGTTTCTTGAGGATCAAGCAAGTGTTTGAATACAAGTAAGCGATAGTAGGTGTAATCCACAATATTGAGCCTGTTCTAATGTAAACTCTCCTCCCCCTAAAAAAAGATCTATGAGTCAATGTGAGAGTCTCTGCTTTCTTCAGTTTAAAGATAGATAACATAACCTCTCCAGGATAATCCAACCCTTTTCTTTTTCTATGGCAAGGAAAGAAATGGCAATTAATAGCACAAATACATTCCCAATCCCTGCGACTTTGAAAAGTGAACATAATTGTATTCATAACTCGCTGTAATGCAACTGTGAATCCACTGATTGGCTAATGGAAAACTGCAGCAGAAATAGAACAAGGGAATTATCAGGCAGTCATTAAAGGCTCTTCATGATGAGAGACTTTTTAATTTATGTCCTTGTCAGCTATTATATCCATAGGAAAGTCCTCTCCACCTACTGAGTTGTTTAATTACCACCGTTGTTGTGATGTTAAGATCAGGAATTCATGGTGGCACTGGAAGCAACAACAAAGTCTTTTAGCATGGCAAAATCTCTAGTGTGCACACATAAAGGTCACTGACGATTAAATATTGAAAGTAGCAATTATGCACAGCCACTAAGCAGTCAAAAAGGACATCTCTACTGAGGTGGGATTAATTAAACGTTTCAGAAATACTGTGTGAGCATGCCAAATGCACTTGTTTATCATGGACATTTTAGCAGATTGCCATACCTTCTAGTCGATTTAGGAGAGTAGAGGCCAGTTTTTTATTTTATTTTTTTTATTTTTACGTGTATATTTAATGGTGAGTTTATTTGATGTCACACCACAATAATAGATTAGCATAGAAAAAATAAAGCAATTTGTGGTGCAGCATTCTCTTTGAAGAAAAACTCTCATTGACCTGAAGAGGAATTGTAATCCTCTTGGAATACAAAGAAATTCAATTCAATACAATGCATTTTGGGAAATGTTTTCTTTTTTCTGATCCACAAAAGTTATTTATTAATAATAGTAATAATTATTATAATAGTATAATAATAGTATAATACAATTATTATATTATATTATATTATATTATATTATATTATATTATATTATATTATATTATATTATATTGTTTGGGGTAAATTTATCAAAGAAGAAAGAATCATGAAAAAATTATGTATCACAGTTTCCAAAAAAAAAAATGTTTTAAGCAACACAACTATTTTCAATATTTATAATAATAATAAACATTTCAAATCAGCATTTTAGATGAAAATAAATTACAGGAATCATCACATGAATAAATTACGTTTTAAAATATTTTCAAATATGAAAGTATAATTTCACAATATTACTGTTTTTGCTGTATGTATGACCAAATAAATGCAGCCTTGGTGAGCATATTAGACTTCTTTCAAAAACTTTAAAAAATCTTATCGATCACAAAATTTTTAATGATAGTGTATTATTGAAGAATTTTGTACCTGAAAAAACACTTAAAAATAGTAAAGAAAAACATTATCATCTGTTAAACGTTTAAACGTGTTTTTCTTCTTCAGAAATTACAGTTATATGAATTTCTTTAAATTTCAATTAATTGTAACTTCCATTCCTTTAAATCTGAATTGGTATTTAGCATAATATTGTTTGCTACCCCAATTTAAATAGTTGCAATGCCACTGACAACTTTCCCCTAAAGTAAAAGATTTGTTATTACTTAAGTCATGCATGGTAGCATGTCATTTCAAGTGGACAAGTTTGGCAAAGTCTAGACTAACATGTCAACTGGGTGAAAGGAGCATTATACACCAAACTTCGAAAAGCAGCAGTGCGTTTCTCCTTACTGTTGGACCAGTGAAAACCTCAATGACTTGAAGAGGAGGCGGCGAAAGTGAAAACACTGGAAGCAGAAAGGAAAAAACAACACAGGCATATAATGATTCAGGATGAGAGGGACGTGACAAAGCGAGAGGGACTGTGGTTTTTCTTGACCCCTCAATGCCCAGTGTTTGCTGGCTCATCAGGCAGAATAATGGCAGCTTGTTTGCTGAATGGCTTCAGTGCAAGGACACGGCGAGTAAAAGCTGGGCCCCCTGACTGTCGAGCTTCATGCTAATAGCTCTCAGGTTGTTTGTGGCGAGCCTATTCTCCCCTCTGGGAGAGTTTCCAACTGAGCTGCCTCTTTTGGAAGGACATGTTTGAACAGTATTAGTCACTTGTAACTTTTTTTAGTGGCTTGCCACATCTTTTCTCAAAAATAGGGATCTCCTCTGCAAATTCAAGCAGAGAGAGAATGCCAATTTGCACTGCCTGAAACCATTTCGTTCGAACTGTCAAAAAGGTAACATGGGGAGTTAGTGGAAAAAGACTGGCTATGGTGATGTTTCTCAACTTATAGCTACTGAAAAGCAGCATATGATGTAAGAATACATTTTGGGAAGATAAAAACACAGAACACTTCAAAAACACAAAGATTTTGAAGTTCTCTTTAAAGGGAGATTCTGTATTGTGGTAGTGATTAAAAGGAGAAACATTTGATTCAAGATTCTTTTGCATGACATGTAGGAGATGAAAATATGGAAAATAATGGTGCATAGCATATTGGGTTAGAGATACTGCCTTAAATCAATTGGGTGGTGGAAGCTAGTGCTTTTCACAAGTGGGGAAACATATATGTGGTGGCACAAGATAATGCACACTATTGTTTAAAAGGTGGTTCGCTGCGCGAGCATATAATGAGCAACAGGTGCCTCGCATCATTGTTTTTCTGCTGAGGAGAAGCTCAGCGACTGTGGCGAGGGGACTCACGTCTCCGTTCCCTCCTCGTGGAACGAGGGTTACCATACGTAACCGAGAAGTTCCCCTTCGTCAGATCACTACAACGTGAGTCAGAAATGATTCTGACGAATGGGGATATCTACCAAAGCGCCACGGCTGCTGGCCCTTCCAGCATTCCGCTTGAGCCTCCTGGCCTGAGTGTTGGGCAGAAGTAGGAGCTCTAAGCAGAGAAGGTCAATCACTGCTGTACCCCAAGACCCACTCAGTGTGACTTATTGGATAACGCTGGGAAAGCATGCCCTTGGGGAAGGAAACGCTGCGGGGTGAGTATACGGGAAGATACCAGCTCTACATGGAGGCTATAGAATCTAGCTAATGTGTTAGGTGTCGCCCAGCCCGCAGCTCTACATATATCTGTCAGCGAGGTGCCTTGAGCCAACGCCCAGGAGGAAGCAACACTTCTAGTTGAGTGTGCTCGCAACCCGAACGGGCAAGGCACGCCTTGGGTTTCGTAAGCCAAGGCGATGACATCCACTATCCAGTGGGCCATCCTCTGCTTGGAGACATCCTTTCCCTTTTGCTGGCCTCCGTAACAGACAAAGAGCTGATCTGAGGTCCTGAAGCTTTGCGTTCTGTCCACGAAAAACGCAAAGAGCGGAATGGACAAAGAAAAGATAGGACTGGGTCTGCCTACTCCGAAGGCAGCGCTTGCAGGCTCACTACCTGGTTCCTGAAGGGAGTGGTAGGAACCTTGGGCACATATCCGAGCCGGGGTCTCAGAACAACTTGAGAGCTAGCCGGCCCGAATTCTAGGCACGATTCGTTGACCGAAAATGCTTGCAGGTCCCCAACCCTCTTGATGGAAGCCAGAGCAGTCCAGAGCACTGTCTTTAGTGACAGGATCTTTAACTCAGCTGACTGCAATGGTTCAAAGGGTGGTCTCTGCAGTGCGCTGAGCACCAGAGACAGGTCCCAAAAGTCTCCTCGCTCCCCTCAGGAACCTGACGATCAGGTCATGCTTTCCTAATGACTTACCTTCAACTGCATCGGAATGTGCGGCAACATACACTTTGAGGGTGGAGGGAGACAGCCTTCGCTCCAACCCATCTTGCAGGAAAGAAAGCACGACTCTGATTGGACATCTTCGGCGGTCTTCCCGGTGGGAAGAACACCATTCAACGAACAGGTTCCACTTCAGCATAGAGGCGCCTCGTTGAGGGGGCTCTAGCAGAAGTGATGGTGTCTACCACCGCTTGGGGTAGGTCACCAAGAACCTCCGCATCCCGTCCAGGGACCAGACATGGATGACTGTGGCTACACAAACAGGACGATAGTGCAAGCTTGCTGTGAACACTCACATTCTCATTGAAGGCGCAACATTCTGTTTTGCTCTTTGTGAGATCGTGGTCAGTGCTGTCTGCGCTGTATCACCAACACCAGTTTGAAGAGGCGTTCTCCTGAAAAAGCAGACTCGTCTTTTGAAGTTAAAACACTCAGATAAAATTGCAGAACAGGAACAGCATTCACCGTCTGGCTCTGAAGCGAAAGACAACGATGCGAGGCACCTGCTGCTCATTATATGCTCGCGCCACGATGAACAGCAGCCGGTGCAATTATCGCATGCCAATGCGCATTGGCTCGTTTAGTTTCACTCTAAGTAGATAGGCTCTCGCAAGCGATCCCCATTCGTCAGAATCACTTCTGACTCACGTTGTAGTGATCTGACGAAGGGGAACAGTTATTTTAAATTGCAACAATATTTCACAATATTACTGTTTTATTGTATTTATGATCAAATAAATACAGCAATAGAAACCTTCAGAAACCTACCAAGCTCTAACATAGCCAACACATTTGGACGGTATTGCCAAGGATACATAGATTAATCCATATTTATATAAAAAATTATATTAAAAATAATTAGTATATAAATAATTATTTTTATTTATACACATTTATTTTACTTGTAGCCTACATACATAAACCACGATGCTTCATTTTCCATGAGATTTTAAGGGAAGACGTGCTTATCGGGCTTATCGTGCTTAATATTAAAGCAATCGGCATTACATGAGAGTCGTATAAAAATGATTAGCTTAAAACGTAATGTAGCCTATACAGACATGTTCCTCTGGTCAACACTGCTTTATGTAACGGTAAATTGGTATATGCAATGAAATGTTTCATTAGTGTTATTGACTAGCACTAATCTGTTAATGCAGTCTGCAGTCAAAACACATATTTATGCTTTTATACACTGTTCTTTCATCGCAGTTAATTAAATGCAACCATTTCACTGCTTATCACTCAGCAAAGACATGAATTTTGAGTATTGAGCAGCAAACAGAGGCTTTACTTTAAATGAGCCTATTTGGTGTTCAAGCACACCACAAAAACCTCTAAACAAAGTGCTCACGATTTCCAAATGCCCAGCATGTCCTTTTCAGTCTTACTCCAGAGGCTAAGAAAAACTTTTTAATAGGTCTGACAAAGTCCGAGTTAATCCAGTATAAGCATAGTTCCCTGTCTGCCCTGAAACTCTACCCCATTCATGTCTGATGTCCAATGACTTTGTTTCGAGACTAAACTGAAGTCTAAAACTCTAGTGACTGTACAATTAAAAAAAATAAGATATAACGGTTTCACTTTATTTGGATGGTCCCTTTAACACATTCTGTTGACTATAAAGTAACGTTGCTCCTACATGTCTACAAACTCTGATCAGAGTATTAGTTGAGTATTAATAGACTGGTAGGGTTAAATAAATAAATAAATAAATAAATATAATAAATAAATATAATAAATATAGAAGACAGGTAGAAAACTAGCAAATCAGCAATGAAAATTATTTTATGAACACTGGTTTGAAGTAACAAAATATGACATAGTGCAGCATCATACTTGAATAGTCTGACAGATGTGACATACACAGACCCGAAGAGTGCCTAAAAATGAACATTGCCCTTAACTTTCTCGGTGCACAAGCACGAAAGGCCACTACCATGTTCTGGAGTGGCGTGCTGATGCATTCTCGACAGTCAGTGACCTTTTCACTGAAAAGTGGTATTTAGAGTGCCATTTCTAAGAGATCTTCACTTAAGAGGCTGTGCAAAACAGAATAGCAACACAGCTGAAAGGAAGAACTGACAATCAAATGTGCTGCGAATAAGAGCAAGATACTTCAGAATCAGATACAGGAAAAAGTTGATTTACATGGATAAATCGGCCATGAAATTCAAATAAATCACAATTAGAGACACACAAAATAAATATCAGCCTATATTAGAGATTTCTTAGTACCTAGGCTATTTTTATATTTATATTACATTTGCCGTAACCAAACTCTCACTTAACACACAAGTTAACCTTTAACCTTTACCATCTACCATGTAATCTGTAACACATAATAACATGTAATATATCAATCTAGCATCCATTTCTCACACTGTAAATTATAATATTGTGATGCAGTATTTCAGGGTTTTGTTTTTGATTTATGTAGACAATTTATTATTGTTATCAGCCATGAAAATGAATAAATTATAAAAATTATATATAATGTATGTATGTATACATGTAACCCTAGATCACAAAACCAGTCCCATGGGTACATTTTTTGACATTGAGATTTATACATCAGCTGAAAGCTGAATAAATAAGCTTTCCATTGATGTATGGTTCGTTAGGATATGACTAAGAAGGAATATTTGGCCAAGAAACAACTATTTGAAAATCTGAGGGTGCAAAAAAACTAAAGATTGAGAAAATCGCCTTTAAAGTTGTCCATTTATGTTCACGATTGTGTTGCATTCACTCACAAAAATAAATGTTTTATATATTTACGGTAGGAAATTTAAAAAATATTTTCATGGAACATGATCTTTACTTAATATCCAAATGATTTATAATCAGAAATATCTAAGAAAGAACTATAAGAAAAACCTATAATTTTGACCCATACAATGTATTTTTGGTTATTGCCACAAATATACCCGTGCTACTTGGGACTGGTTATGTTATCCAGAGTCACATATATGGAAATGTATGCATCGCATCAACTTATCAACTTATCTGCTTAGTCACTATAACAGACAAAAACAGTGTGCTCCAAATAAATAACAAACAATTTCATGTCTTCAATGAACACACCATGTAAAAAATTCACAGTACAGGGTGGAAAAAGTATATAAATCTCTGAGCCAATGACTGAAAAAGTTAATTAAAGTCAGGGGTCAGTTAACCAGCAGGTCAAACAATGAGACAAGATGGGAGGTGATTGGCTCTGACCTATAAAAACACTCATAGATTTGCTATTGACAAGAAATTAATCCAAAGGGTTCACATACTTTTCCCTACAACTGTATTTGCAACTCAATGCTTTTAAGTCGTTGGAATCTGAATATAAATAAATCTTGCTATGTAAACATACATTACTAAACGCTGGCCATTTTCAGGCCCCTGGACAAGTTCCCAAACAGACTAAAGTCCCAATGACATGTAAAAACACATAAATCAAGTAATTTACTTGAGTAATTTACTTAGGGCTAAAAAGGCATGCTGAAGCTTGCGCATAAGTACAGTGCTATGATGAAGAGCAGTGAATAGGAAATGCATTGCAGCATTTACAGACTAAGGTGCTCATGCTGCTGTCCTGAGGCTTGAAGAGGCGGTCAGTATGCGTGTCATTGATTTACAGGACGAAGGTTACACTCACAGCCGGGACAGATTGACTTTCATCCCCTGGGATTGGGCTGTACTTGTTGATGGCTCTTTCACAGTCTGCAACATGCGCTAAATCCCCTTTAGTTGCTTGCAAAACTCAAGGTTACGAGGACAGCGGTGAAAAGTGCTACATCTTGGGCAAAGGCGTCGACTGATGATTAGACAAGTGCTAAAGACATGCAGTGTTAATGACATCTATTGACTAATCATGAATAAATGAATAAATGAATTGACTGAATAAAGGAAAAAGGGGGCTTCACTTTACTGGTGCAAAGCCTCTCCTTTCATTAGCTTTATCCCTCATGGTCCATAAAGCCGTTCAGTCACAGTGCTCCTCATTCATGTTATGAGCACTGGTGTCATCCAAAAAACTAGAAAATTATGTTTTAAACACTTTTTCAGATATTGGTTAGTTTTCAATCATCTTCCTCTGCAGTGAGCTGTTAACCTCACCAAATGGATCACAGAGTCAGAAAGATGAACATGAGAATCAGTCTGATTCATGAACAAATCATTCAGACCTGCTGAACTGAATGACCTGATTAATTGAAAAGATCCAATTCAAAATAATTAGTCAGACATCTCTACTAACAAACAAGATTGCTAAGGCTAATAAAAAAAAATTTGTATTATTATATACTTTTTTGTATTATTTTTAATTTACTTATTTTGGTCTGTTCCCTTTCGAAAGGGAACTCGCACTCCATTGAATGACGCTTTGGGGAACGCCTCAGGTGTGACAGGTGTCTGAAATCACAATCAAATCCCGGCAATCAGATCGACCGGCGACAGCCCATGAATCATTAGCGTGCGACCTGGAAGCAGGCTAGTTTCGCTGATGTTGCGGGGATCGGAGAGCACGGGTATGTGTCGATGCCGCCTATTGACGAGACGTTTGCGAACTATCTCGTGTGTGGGCGGGCGTCGACACTGAGAGCTCCAACCCTGCCATCCAAACCGCTGAAGACTACAGCACATTTGAATGGCAGAGCATTCACGCCAGCGGGTCAGGCTGGTGCTGCCCTGCACACCATGGTGGTGTTGCAGGCGTACAAGGCCGACCTGCTGGGTGATCTGGACCAGGGGGCAGGGATTGTTCCCTGAGGCGGTTGCTGAGTTGCGCCACACTACAGATGTTCCTCTCCGGGCCACTAAACATACTGCCGCCGTGATCATTCAGTCAATGGCGGCGATGGTAACCACAGAGAGGCACCTGCCAGACATCGGGGAGAAAGAGAATGCCTTTCAGGCATGTAAAGTGGTAGACCCCATGCTCATAGAGAACCGTCTGGTGAGTCTTCACTCCGCACTCTGCACGCCGCAGGTGAGTTGAGTGGTCTTCTCTAAGAAACATTTTTTGTGTGCAACTAACACTAAAATGTCTCTGAGATCTGGGGCGAGTGGTTAACTGTCAGCTTTGCAGTCCCTCGGGTTGGATGCCTTATCTAAAGGCAAGTGTCCAGAGGCTCCATCATCAGAGAGACGTAAGTGTAAGTGACGCCAGGTCAGGCCTTCCTGGAGGCATTCCTGGTGAGTATATTCCCCTGAATAGTGATTGGCTGGGACTCCTTCGGGTTACCTAGCCACATTCCCCAGAAGGGACCCCTTCTAATTTTAAGCTGTGGTACCAGGCCCTTGAGCAGGCCCAGGTAGGCCTTTCGGTAAACTATGTTTATGGAGGTTTTCCTGTGAAGCTTATAGCTTGGGCTATGACTGTAGGGAATGCTAGCCCAGTGTGACCTGAGGGTGAGTGGTTCTAGCATTTCATTTAAATTTGCTGGTTCTGAAAGTTGTCACTGCCACTTGGCATGCACTCCCCTTAGCATGGCGGCATGGGTATATTGTTCCCCAAAGCGTCATTCGACGCAGTGCAAGTTCCCTTTCAAAAGGGAACGTCTCAGGTTACGACTGTAACCGATGTTCCCTGAGAACAGGGAACAAGAGCGTCTTTTCGCCATGCCTCGGGGCCTGCCTGCCCAACAGTCCCTTCAGACGATAATGTGATTATCATGTTTGCAAGGCGCCCTTTTATACTTCCAGGTCACACGCTAATGATTCATGGGCTGTCGCCGGTCAATCTGATTGCCGTGATTTGATTGTGATTTCAGACACCTGTCACGCCTGAGGCGTTCCCCAAAGCATCATTCGACACAGTGTCTCGATCCCTGTTATCAGGGAACATAGGTTCCAGTCATAATCTGAGACATTTCTTGACCAAACAAAAGTATTGTATGGTTTCTTTATAAGACTTTGAACATAAAGTCATATTAATTATTTTAACTATTGTTGCTTTTGATAAAAAAAAAACAACCAGTACAATTCTTTAAAATTATGTTCAACAGGAAAAGTCAAACAGATTTGCAACGACATGAGGGCAAATAAATGATGACAGAATTTTCCTTTTGGGGCAAACTATTCCTTTAAGAAAATTCAGAACAAAACTAAACTGTGCTTTTCTTTTCAACGGAATGCTTTTTCAGAAGAGCCACGTAACAGTAAATAGCTAGAAGTCAGAAATTAGAATTTATTTGAGGCAACAGAATGAAAGAATGGCGTGACATGGCTCAGGGCTTTAGGAAGTTGCTCATAACCACTCCAAGGGATTGAGCCACTTCTCTATCTTTCATCTCCCCCTGCACTTCCTCCCAGTCATTACATGGATCTAAAAATTCCCTTATCCCGAGGGGAGGTGGAGGTGGGGGCAGGTGGGTAGTACTTCACGGGTTATCTCCCAGGAGGAGATGCTCAACAGCACCGGCTGCTCACACCTCCCTCCCCTGAGAGACTTGCATCTGACTATCAGCACAATGCCAGAACATAAGGCAGCTTGCATGCATTAGTGTGGGCTATACTTGGATCAAAAAGTCTCATAATAAAATAAACAAATAAATGATAAAATAAAAATTACACCAAAGTCAAAGATTGTGCAGTCAAACCAACATTTTAAACACTTAATTACATACTAGACAGCACCACAAAATAACTACATCTTTATATCAAGAATTTGGACGGGATCTAATTTCTCTCCAAGCTCTCAAGACGGTACACTGTTCTGATGGAGCTCTACGATGAGGTGAGCTATCAATTTCAGACTGTGTCAGTGAGTAGGAGGGTGAGAGAGAGAAAAAGAAAGATAGAGGGAGAGTTGGGGGGGGGGGGGGGGATGAGGGGAGATGGAGGAGGAAAGCTTGTCAGATTCAAGTCAAGACACCCAGGCCCTGCGGGAAGGGACTGCGAGGCTGCAGCTTGGCCCTCGCTGTCAGCAGATCCTCAAAGACAGAAGCAGGAAGGAAGCGGTGAGAAAGCGAAGGCCAGGGAAGAATTATGCAGCCTGATGTATTGAGTGATAGTGCCAGGCTTACAGATGCAGAGTGACAGCGTGTCTGCAGCACTGGGGCATCCGAAAGAACAGCAAACAAGGTCTTTTTGTTTGCAGGATATATTACCTTTGAAAACCATGACTGAGGCCCACAAAAAATAAGATGAAAGATTGGCTTTACCGTGAAGAGCATTCATCCTTACATTGCCAACATGAAAACTGTATCACTGGCTTGACAATGTATCATATACTGTGTCACTGTTGTCATTCTGTGATTTGTATAGTCTATTTTAGTGCTTATAGCCTAAAAATGTTTGGAAATGTTACCAATTACGTTTGGATATTTAACTATATCTATATATACTGTAGTTGTGGTCAGAATTATTGGCACCACTGGTAAATATTAATAAAGATGGCTCAGTGACACATTTGTGTTGATTTTGACATTTGTTTTGGATCGTTGTCCTGATGTAAGATCCAACCATCTAAAGATTTCTAGCAGAGGCCATCAGGTTTTGATTTTTTATCTATTGGCATTTGAATCCAATGATACCATATATCTGAACAAGATATCCAGGACCTCCAGCAAAAAAATAGGCCCACAACTTTAAAGATCCAGTGGTACATTTAACCATAGGCATGGCATACTTTTTATCCCTGTTTGCACCCAACCCATCTGGTGGGTTTGCTGCCAAAAAGCTCTTTTTTAGGGCATTTTCACACCGATAGATAGTGTGTTTTGTTCCGAAACAGGGAATTAATTTGTTACAACGCATTTTCTTCTTGGTTCGGTTCACTTTCACAAGGCAACCTTTCAAAGCATACCAAAATGTGTTTATGCAAGTCATATGCGAGTACAACTGTCCTCTTATTGGGCAGAGTTTCCTCTGCGTCATCCATCAAGATGATTGACAAGTTCGCTCCACAAGCTTATTGTGGCTTTATTTGTAACTGTGAGACACACGCAACCACTATACGAATGTAGCTGTCATTGCCGCTGTTAAATGATATACAGCATTCGTATTAATACTACAGCAAATTCAAACACGCTCTCTCTGGATCTCCCAGCGCTGTCTAGAGGTTAACCGTGTCAAGACACATGCAAACACTATACGAATGTTATAATGCAACTAGAGCAGGAATCAAGGCTTCATCAAGACAGCATTCTCAAATGGGAAAACTCAATTACACAACATTTTAAGATGTTTAAGAAGAAATTTAAGATTTAAGAACTTTTGGTTTTCAACTGTGATAACTAATGTGCTCACTCACAGAATCAGACGCTACTGCTATTTATATGGTACATTTCCCCAGAGTTTGTTTGAAATCGAGTCGAGACCACTTCGTTCAAGCGAGAAAAACGAGGAGAAAACGCACCAGGTTTTCAACACACTTTGGCCACTCAAACTCTCCTCCTCACCCTGTATTTGGACGATAGAGACACATATTTTCTTCTTCCAGGCATATTTGTAACATCTTTAGTTGATTGGAACTTCTTAATTATTGCCCTGATGGTGCAAATGGGAATTTTCAGTGCATTAGCTACTTTCTATTTTGTGAGGCTAAACAATCTTTTGCTTCACATCAGAACTATATTATTTGGTTTTACTCACTAGGATGAATGATTAAGGCAATTTGGCCTTTGTGTTTCTTCATATTTATACTCCTGTTAAAGAAGAAGTCATAGCTGGACAATTTCATGTCGTGCAAAAAAAAAAAAAAGTAAATATTAATGAGAATATGGATTTCATGAATGTGATTTTGCCCCCAATTTAAATTATTTTACTTTAATGAAAAGTTAATTAAAAACTTTTTTTTTAATGAAAGATCAAAAGGATAAACGATGCAGATTTATTTTCACAGCCATCTCTGATCATATTTGCCAATAATTCTGACTGTGTGTGTGTGTGTATATATATATATATATATATATATATATATATATATATATATATATATATATATATATATATATATACGTATATACAGTACTGTGCAAAAGTTTTAGATCGGTAAGATTTTTTATGTTTTTAAAAGAAGTCTCTTCTGCTCACCAAGGCTGCAATTATTTGATAAAAAAATAAAAATAAAAAAACAATTTTTTTGATAAATTCCTGTGATCAAAGCTTAATTTTCATCATCATTACTCCAGTCTTCAGTGTCACATGATCCTTCAGAAATCATTCTAATATGATGATTTGATGCTCAAAAAACATTCATTATTATTTTCAATGTTGAAAACAGTTGTGTACAATTTTTTTTTCAAAATTCAAAAATTCAAAATAGTTCAAAAGATAATAGAATATTTTCTAACATTATAAATGTCTTTACTGTATCTTTTGATCAGTTTAACTCATCCTTGATGAATAAAAGTATTGATTTATTATATTTCTTTCCCCCAAAAATAAAATTTAAATTCTTACTGACCCCAAACTTTTGAAGGGTAGAGTTTAATGTTACAAAAGCTTTAGATTTCAGATAAATGCTGTTCTTTTTTAGTTTCTATTCATCATAGCATCATGAAATAAAAATGTAAAAAACTGTTTTCAACACTGATAATAATCATAAATGTTTCTTGAGCATCAAATCATCATATTAGAATGATTTTTGAAGGATCATGTGACACTGAAGACTGGAGTAATGATGATGAAAATTCAGCTTTGATCACAAGAATAAATTACACTTCACTATATATTCACATAGAAAACCGCTGTTTTAAATTGTAATAATATTTCACAATATTACTGTTTTTTTTGTATTTTTTATCAAATAATTGCAGCCTTGGTGAGCAGAAAAGACTTCTTTTAAAAACATAAAACATCTTACCGATCTAAAACTTTTGCACAGTACTGTATATATATACACATATAGTTGCAATTTAGCATACATTAATTTGATGATCATTTTGATGGTATTAAATTAATCTTGTATATTATTTTAATATGCTTTAATATGTTTATTAAAAAAATTGATAATTTGACAATTTTATTCCACACTGATAATAATAATAAATGTTTCTTAAACACTGTACTGTGATGATTTCTGTACTGATGCTGAAAATTCAGCTTTGCACCACAGGAATTAATTACATTTAAATAAATATTAAAATACAAAAAACAGTTATTTTAAATTGTAATAATATTTGTATAAAAAAATATGCAATAATGAATCAAGTAGAAAAAAAAAAGAAATCACACTTTAAGGTAACATTTGCAGGTTAGAGGTTACCACATTTTAGAATGCATTTTTTTTAATAGAGTGCCCTACTCTATACTTCAATAGCCAATTCCCGAGGCAGAACAGGTCTTGAAGTGCACTGGTATGGAAAAACTGACCCAGTTTAATAGCTGGTTTTCTGTAAACTTTTGGAATGGAATGTGCAGCCTGGTAAAAACTCCTCTTCAAATCCTCGACTACAAGAGCAACATCCTGAGGGAGGGAATGACGACACTCAAATAATCCGGCGGGGCAAGCCTGGACAGAATGGGGAGAATGTGTGTCGGGCACGTGAACCCGGACAGAAACCTTGCTACTACCAATACATACACGACACGCTGCAGTGAGCAAGAAAGACATGCTGCTGCTGCACACTATAGCATACATGAATTACCCGTAGCAGATCTATACAGGTGGAGCTGGGGGAGGTGGAGGGTGTCTGAAAACGCCCTACAACTGCTATAGAAAATGCTGACCAGTATTTTGAAGGTTAAGCAGCGAGCTCGTTGGCTACTGATACAGCAGGAACCAATCAGCTGTTCCCCATAGAGAATTATGTGATTGCAAGAAGATTGAGATAAGGACCTATCAGCCTTGACATAACTTTGTATATCCAATTACAGCAATTACCGCTAATTAGAAAAAAAAAAAATCCTCTAACTACTGCAAATGCCTGATATGGTACCAATATATTGTGTCGTTAACATTACCAGGGCTGTCAGCAGCAAAACCTCTAACTCACAATAGTGCTGGGCTGTATATCGGTTCATACCGAATACTTACTATACTTGTTTATTTTTGTTATGATATGAATTTTTAATATACCGCAATGCTGGTGTATGTCGCTTTAACAACGTTCGGAACGCGGTGCGGCGCGACACTGTTTGAGAGGGTAATTTTCCGGTTGCACTGTGGTGAGGGCACAGCTGTATGTTCAAGTTCAAGATCAAATTTATTTATAGCACAAAACAACCACAGTTGACCAAAGTGCTTAACAATGTCAAGATACACACAAATAAGTATGTGTTATTAAGCGTGACAGTGAAGATGGATAGGTTAAACTATAATTGATAGCTGTCAAATTATGTACAGTGTTTCCCATACATTGGTTTACAATATCAACACAACACACTTTTGGTAAATCTATTTGTGGTTGGCATTGATATTTTTGAATAAACATGAGCACTGCACGTTTCAAAGTTAAAACGCGACGCGGGTGTTTTTGAAGTGATCTGACGGTCTTTAGAAAAGTTTCGATGTTATTTCAACTGAATCTTTCTTTATCTTTCCTGATAAAGCTATGCTGCTTTATTTACAGCCATTACTGGGGAAACCGCTAATTCTGCCTCTCCTAAAGCGCCTCCTACTGGCACCTCTTTGTAAACAGCCTTGCAAACCTGTATTAATAGTGTGCATTTTTTTCTACAATATTCACTCATGACAGTAAAATAGGGCATTCTAAGTCAATCTAAAGCCATGTTTACTCTGAATCAAGCAAAACAACAAATAAGTATGGCAGTGGAGTTCAAGCATTGCTTTCATGACCTGCTAACCTTGTATATTTGTAAGCAAGCTCCACTGCTAAGAACTCCCACTCAAGAGTACTGAAGTTACTGCTGTGAAGAAGAAGTGTGCATGGAGGATGAGGGAGCGCTTATTACATCAACAAGTGTAGTGCTTGTTACTTCTTAACTGTAACTATTTTACTTTAACTATAAGCCTATATTTCCAAACCGTGGACATGAAAATGAAAGGGATATTAAAGTCAAACCACTTCACATTTTCCTGTGAAACACTGATGTGCCGATCCAGGAAAATAATAATGACACCCTTGTGGGCAGCAGATGTTACCTGTATATGGTGTATAATCCACAACCAGATGGTTTATGCGAATCTGTGTCTATAGTGTCAAAATCACTACTTACACGGCCTTCCGTCAACGAATGTGCTGAATAGCACATGTTTTTGTCTACGGCCCAAAATAGGCTGCAGCGATTTATGATTGTGCTTATCCTGTAATTATGAACGACTTTGCTCTAATCGCTGGAGGATCTGTACCACTGCTAAAACACCATTCTGCAAAGCCAAAGGTGGTATTTTCATTAATAATGGAATGTGAACAGATGAGAGAGTGGAAAAAATATGCTGATCTATGCACATCCGTTGTGAAGATGAAGGATAAAGCCTGTAAGAGACTCTCTGACCTGACCGGTGCATGTATGAGCTTGTTGTCTTCGTAGCACTTCATGGCATGTGGTGAAACATAATCCTTTTACTAACCTGAGATTGGAGTGAGGTGGTGCTTCAGAGATGAGCTGGAAAGAGACCCCCTCAATGGGGGTCTCAGAGGGTTATGAATGAACACAAAAGTTTTGTGTTGAGTGACCAATGCTTGAGCAGGTTTTGGAAGTCAATGTAACCTAAACAATTCCTTTACATTGAAATAATGTGGGAGGAATTCACAAAGAATGAATGTAGTGTAGATTATTTGCATATGCTTTCTGCATCCAATTCATATTATATTATATTAAATTATTCACAATTTTGGTTCTTTGTGTTCAAAGAAGATTATTTCTTTCAGTTTTTCTTGGTTTCCGTTTTCCTGTTAGTTTCTGTTTAATTGGTCATCATGGGTTGTTCGCCACATGATTCGTTTGCACTTCTCATTAACTTGGGTATTTAAAGTTAAATACCCAACCCTCCGTTTGTCTCTTTTCTTTTGTCTTGTGTTATTTACACTGCCAGGCATGCCAATTTGTAAAAAAGAAAAAGAAAAAGAAAAAAAAAACCTTCCTTATAGCTATATGTATTGTGTATTATTTTAACTTATCATTATATATATATTATTATTTTAGTTTTTTTATGACAGTAAACAGAATCAATGTTATTTTTATACTTACAAAATTGCATTCTCAAAAGGCCTTGTGTAGCCAGATGTTCCCCATTCCTGCTGTAAAAGTTAAAAGTAAAGTAATAAAAAAATTGAGGAAGCACCCATGCAAACTTGTTGCATTGTTGGATTGTAATCTATACTTCTTTCTCTTGAAAAATAATGATTAAAACATCTTCACTGGCTGCTCACATTTAAAATAGCATGAATTTAGTGAGCGGATAGATACAACTTAATTAAGAACAGGCAACAAAAAAAATTAAAAAAATCAATGCACCGCAGCTCTTATAATCAAATAAACAACAGTTGCAGTCTTAATTCATACTTTATGGGCATATACCTTTTACACAAACAGAGAAAACAAGCCTCCTGGACTTCATGGACCCAGAAGGTGCAAGCAAGACGGTTAAGTGAGAGAGAGACAACAAGATAGAGGGAGAGAGAAAGAAAGAAAGAAAAGACAGGAATTGAAAACAAAGAGCAAGGTGCAGGCGGGAATCTGTCAGAGGGGACGTCTCCTCCACTGACTGACTGAGTGGATTAGAGGTTGGAGGCAGACAGCTTCTCTAAAGCTCCACAAACAACCCACAGGCAGTGCTAGAACTTGTGTGTGCTCAGGTAAGCTCAATTTCCAGGGCGGAGGAGAAGAAGCAGAGGAGAAAATGAAAGGGAGGGGTAAAGGTGGCTACACAGAACAATTAAGTGAACAAACATGCCAAAAACTGGCCCTTAGGCCTCCATGTCATCTACTAAACAAAAACCAGACGATGTATCTTCATCCACACAGTCTTGACCACTGCAGAGGGGAATCTTTAGGTTGAAAGGTTAGAGAGTTTGCTAGGTTCAGCCAAAGAAAAGCACAAGTTTCCACTCTACGTTAATCTCCATTCAGCAACCTGACAGGTCTCACAAATAACAATTATTGCCACTTTCGTCTCCTATTTATTCTTCCTTAATACAATTTTTCAAGCTTAGCAGCTGCCTTTATTCCATCTACTGCAAAAAAATGTGGTAAAGAATGCCGTACCTGAGAGTATTATTTCTCAAAAAGGAGGAAACCAGGCTTTGGTCTACCTCAAGAAGATTAAATGAACCGCTAGATTGTGTTTGGGAAGTGTGGGACTTAAAAAAAAAAAACACTGCTGAGAATTTTCATGAGGTGCCATCAGGTAACTACTATTTCAGCCTGTATTTGGCAGCATGACAAGTAATGCTCAAATAAAAATTTAAATCAGAACCATTCTATTTTTTTCCACATTAAAGGCTGTGAGATTATTTCTGTAGTTAAAGGCAGGGTTGGCAATTTCAGAGAGGCTAGCAGTAGCAAGTTAGCTTTGAAAGAGTAAGATCCCACCCCTTCAGAGCATCTCCAAAGCCATGCCTTCTCTACAAGACATGAAAGCACACAGCAGAGTCTGCAAAGCGTCATGAGAGACGGCGTTAAATTACCTCACGTCTCAAAGCACAGAACATTACAATAATAATGAAGTAAACAACTTACAGAGCTCTTAGTTGTACCACCTGACTGTTGCAGTTTCATGTCAGCGTTGATAGTGTTGTTGACATAGAAAAGCATCTGAGTTTGAGGACTTAAAACTACGTAATTACGGTTACGACATGGCATGAACGCAGCATAAGCTTTTGTTTTGGTTCAGGAGGAACTGTAAAAGGCATCTGCTGTTTGTGTTACCCGGTGACCGTCTGTCTACAACTCTGCATAGCTTTACGGAATGCGCTGATTGATGTTTGATGTCTACGTGAGCATCCAGATATTAATTTGAAGAAAAAAAGAATAGTATCTTTGCTTTTTGAAAGTCACCTCAGGTTTGTGTCCTTTTATAAAGAACATTTACTTCCCACATTGCAAGAACATTAACTTTGTAATAGTCTCATAATCGCAAAGCGTCATTAAACTTAAATAGCAATACAAAGTAATAGTATAAAACGTATTAAATATAAAAATAAATAAATAAATCTAAATCAAATGAAACAAAACGTGTATTTTTTTATTATAATTTTTGGAATTACGATGGAATTACACAAAAACATCTATAAAATCTTATTTTGCTGTATTTTATAAGAATCTTTTTTTTGTTTTTTGTTTTCAGTGTATCTTGTTTCATCATCTAAAGCATAATATCTAATAGCATTTTCATCTTCTACAGCGTAACGTTTCTGGCATGTTTTTGGCAATGTAACCACTTCCACTAAGATCTGGAATCCTCCAAAAAACATCTTTGGATCCTTTAGTAACCACCTGCTAATATTTGTGTCAAAGTTTGAAAACTTAATCATCCTTTGGGAGACCAATTATATTAATCATTGGGAATATGAGCCAAAGAGACAACTAAAACTAAAGAATCTGCCGGCAAATAACAGCATCATTTTGAAGGGCAATTTCAACTCCTCTCATAAAACGAGGTTAATTAATTACTTGTAATAGATGTAATTTGGCCTCCATTAGAATAGGAGAAGGGAAAAGGTTATTGGCAATAAAAACACTTTAACAACAATTAAAATAAATGTATTCTTAAAGCAAATGCTGAACTATAACAATGGGCAAACGCATGTAAATATAAGGTATTCAATAAGAAAGACATTTGATTCAGTTCACTCAATAATTAACAGACTTAGCTGCATGCATCTGCTGTATTGCATTTACTGGATTTATTCACTTATACACCCCATATGTATCTAAAGTATATGTAATGGCATGTTATGAGTACTTGATATGGCATGTTTTACCATGTTCTTTTAAGCCAAATTCCCATATGTGCAACTTATTTGGCTAATAGACATGAAATCTGATTATGATTCTGAAAGCAAGCCCTCGGACGAGTTGACTGAGAATACTGATGGCTTTTTTCCACAACGACTGGCTAAATTTCCCAATAGCTCATAATTATGATTAAAATATTTTTATCTGAGAAGACAGATACTTTTAAACACAGCAATGCCTCATAAAACAAACTGCTTAATCTGACCACACATCTAGTAGCATTTTCTCGACTTTATTCAGCTTAGCCTAAATAAACCCTATAAAACCCAACACAAACTTTACAAGCAACAAAAATTCCCTGATTTACAACCTGTTTGAGCTGTACTGCAGCTCACTCACCTTCTGTTGCATTAAGATAAAGAATAAACAGTCTTTTGGATTCGTCTCCATTGTTTTCCCTTCTTACTATACAAGCACAACATACAGAGTGATTGTGGCTGCTGGAACATGACAGGATACAGCTGTATCTGAGAACTCAGCATCCATTCTGATACACTGCCTGTGAAACAGCCGCAGGGGGTACCTGGGGAATTTAGTTTGGCTGCCACAGTGGCTCTCATGCCTACAAATAACATCAGCAGCCTGGCAGACTTGCTATCAATGATCCAGTATTAGAGTGTCATAAGCACACAATTAAATTCTCAAAACTGACCCTGCTTCTGAATATGTGTACTTTCACCGCTACACAGTATGAAAAGAGCCTCAAAATAAGTCAAATAAGTAGGGAATTGGGATGCATCTAATGACTAACACTAATAAATAACCAAAGAAAAAAGTCTGGTTTGGAGATTTGAAGCCCTCAACGTGTCATTCATCAGTTCACCTGATGGGTACAATTTTAAACATTTAAGGCACTCTCTTTCATGGGGTGGAACATGAGTAACTCACCAATAAGCAAATGTTAATGCATACTTGAACTGCACAAGGGTTTAGGGGAGCCTCTAGATCTTATCAAGTCCATTTCACAGACGTTTCATGAAGGTGAAGACAAATTCTGCCCATTTAAGGAGGTGTACATAATACCATTATAGGTGCACACAGCACATATGGACTAAATTGATAAAACGTGAATTTAATACATTTGAATACATTTAATTTATGTACAAAAAATAATAAACAATATCCATTTCAAACGAATCCTGTTCCTTTAAACTATCTATTAAAGAATCCAGAAATAAATGTATTAGTTTTAACACAAAAAATAAGCAGCACAACTATTTTTAACATTAATGAAAATAATAATAAATGTTTCTTGAGCAGAAAATCAGCATATTAGTAAATGCTGAAGGATCATGTGACACTGAAGACTGGAGTAATGATGCTGAAATTTCAGCTTTGTCATCACAGGAATACATTACTTTTAAAATATGTTAAAACAGAAAACAGTCATTTTAAACTGCAACAATATTTTCAAAATATGACTGTTTTTACTGTATTTTAAAAGAGATGCAGTCTTTATGAGCATAAGAGATTTTCATAAAAATCGTACTAATCCCAAACTTTTGAATGGTATATCTTAAAATGTTCATCCAATTATTGCATTCAGTCCAAATGCATTTCCATACCTCGGCAGTCGGCACACCTGCTCGCGCAGACATCACATGTTATTAGCGCGGCCCGTAAGGCTATGCAGACTCTGCTCTGGCTGTGAGCGTTCACATTTTTTTGGAGGAGGCATGGCTTTGGAGAGAACGCTCTGATGGAAGGGTGTTATCTTATGTTTTCAAAGGAATAGCTTGCCATTGCTAGCCTCTCCGAAATTGCCAACCCTACCTTTAAGGGAGACAATGGAGTAATTTCCATCAATATCATTTCCACTACAGATTGGAACTTAAACAAAATACATAATTAAAACATAGTTGTGATGAAGTGGATATGATCATGATGTTTCAGAATGTTACAACATTTTCCAGCAATTTGTGAATATACACTGTTGAGATGAGATTATGTCTCAGAGTTTATATAGTAAACTTATATAGTAAACTCAGCGCTTATAACTGAAGAAGCACAAAATTCCTCAATCTTTTGATAAGCAGCAAAATTAAAGGAGAAATCTTCATTTAGAAAACAAACAGCCATAAGACAAAATGAGGGCATCTTACCCTTTCTGAAAGGAGTGTATGACAACATTCAGCAGAATCCCATTGTACACTTGCCAAACTTCAGAAGACACACACACCTCGTGCCAACTTCTGATAGACAAAGGCTGTTTGTTCCAGTTAATTGTGCCAGTCAATTGACTCAGCAAATGAGTAATCTAATTAGCATGAACACAGAACAACAGCAGAGAATGTCAAATTCATTAAAAAAATAAGTGTCTTCATCTTTTATGCTTTTTGCTTTTATGACACAAAGCAAATGATTAACAAATTAACCTACTCAGGAAGAGTTCAAACTCATTCTGCAGACCCGAAGTAAACCACGCGAAACGCTCAGATTTAGTCTTCTCCCAACCTCTTTAAATATTCATATATCTACATCCCCATACAGAACCATGCGAAATGACGCTGGTTTTCACCGGATGATTCCACTGTGGAAGATTGGGAGTTGGAGGTGAGACCATTTCTTCAAATTCATGGGGAAAAAGAGGCGTGGGTAAGGCGTCCTCAAAAGCCCACTAAAACAAGCAATCAGCATTTGCATAATGTAAAAGTGGAAGCCTTTCATGTTTTCAAGTGGGCTGTGTGTACAAAAACGAATTAGGAAAGATAGGTAGGACCATAAATTTACAAGAAAATCAAATGATGAAGGCATGGATTAGTTTTGTAAAAATGTATCAGAGTTTCAAACAAAACTATCATACAACTCACTCAGCATTACCTAATTAGCCTGACAATGGCAGTCATTAAGACAGACAGTCATCCTTCTCAAATGATATTATGGTGGCTAAATTTAGACGAAAGCTTTCATCGCACAAGTGATCTTCAAAGTGGAACACTTGTTTCTAACATATGAGCTCTAATTTTATTTGGCAGTCAAGCAATAAGTCCTTAATTGCATTCTGGGTCTTCTACCACTGGGTACTAAGTGCACTTGGTGGGCTTATAATTTCACAGTTTCATTCAACCCATGAGTGAGAGTCTGAGACTGAAAACTGTTTTTCAATAAAATGATTTAAACCCAACCAAAGTTTTCCAGCCCAATATGCCAATGTGTCAATCAAAAGTTATTCCAGACAGGACTAAATCGTACAGATTCTAGTTATTGCTATTGCAGTCACACCTTCACAAGCACTTTGTGAGCACACAAAGCAATGAAGGATGATGCAGATAGGAATGCACATTTCTTTAATACAACTAGTCATATTTTAAACATCCTGAGGCAAAAATAATAAATAAAAGTAGAAATGGCTTACCATTGTCTTCAATGGAAAAGTGGAATGTGTCGCTTGTGGCATTGTCTCCGTCTCGAAGCACATAGCATATATGCATGTCATCAATGTCAGCTGAAGGAGAAAACATTCAGACAGTTAAGTAACTTTTTTAAAACTATATTAATAAAGTAAGTTGTGATGCACTTTATTGCTTTATATAGATACTAAATAGATTTAACATTTTTCAGAATCTATTTTTATAATGATCACATACTCAGATGCAAACATTTCTATATACAGAATGATATATAGAAATTGTATTATATTGCATGGGAAATTATATTATATTGCAAGGAAATTTTTATTCAGCTGTACATGAAGTATCTTTTCTATTATGAAATCATTTTAAAACTTTTTAATGCCAAGGACCCCCAAACACATGGAAAATCCCAAAAATATAAAGGCAGCTACACTGTATATATTATGACTAATTTGGACTGATATTAGTAATGTGTGATGTTAAAAACTAAATAATTGCCATATACTGTATGTTGCCATTTACTCCTGTCTTAATGTAATATGTACTCCTTAGGTACTAATGCACTGCACAAACTTTAGGGGTAGAAAAGGCACAAAGAAGAACTCTTAAATGTAAAATCTTTGCACATTTTTCCTACAAGTGTAGCCATCCCAAATGGCCCACATGATGTGAACTCCACATGAACTATTACCTAACAGCCAACAACCCATGTGTCAAAGTATAGACTTTGAAAAGGTGAAAAGGACCATGGGTTCCATTTAGGACAGGGTCTATATGAACCAGGTTGAAAACCACTTTCAAATAAGGGCATATTGTCCATCTGTTCCTTCACAGAGGGTGCAGGCACCAGACTGCATTATGTCTGAGATTCGTCAGCTGGGCAGTTTTTAATTTAGAGTGAAAAAAAAAATATATGCCACAAAAGCCATGGTACATCAATTCCCTTCTGAGTGAAAGGAGCCACAGAGCAGCAGGTCTCCAGCTGGCACCCATCTATTCTCCATCACCCTCTCTTGTGCTCAAACTTTAGAGTGCATTTCATGTATTTGTTTTCACTGAGAGGGTGTTACATCCACAGCACTAGCCTATCTTCAATATTTGATGTCAAAACATTTCTCTTCAAAGCGGTCAGCTCATAAAAATGTAAACCCATCATTTTCAAATGCCCGCAAGGGAGCAGCAACTTTATTTACTGTCAGTAGCCCACACCAACACCCCCCACCCCCTACTGAGCTAAATTCCCTTGAAATATTCAAAGAGAATCCTCAAAAAGGAGCTTATTTAGAACAGGGAAGCACAGTGGCAAGTTGAGCATGTCCCCTGCTAGTTTTGACATTTACAACTTTGTACAACTATACTAAGGCTTTCCTGATATGCCTGAAAGCTCAGAAAGCCCTTTATTGTAACTCTTTGACTTGTGTGACACGGTTGTATAACTGTTTGCTTTGTACGATCTATTTGGGAAAAAAAGTCTTGTAAATTATTGGTCTTAATTGATGCCAAACACATCTTACAATAGATACTGATGCCATTCTTCTGATTCATTGTTCAATGTGGGCACTTTTCCAGATAGGCTTTTCAGGACAATCATCCCTCATAACACGGTTCAGAACATTGTAAGACAGTATACAGTATAACAGTTCACCCAAAAAGAAAAATTGTCATCATTTATTAACCCAATTATCCAGGCTGCTCTTCTCCAAATAATAAAAATGAAAGAAACTTGAGGCTGCCAAGCTCCAAAATTTAAAAAACGGCATAAAAGGGATGTATACTGTGAAACTATACTGTGTTTTCATAGTGATGAGCAGACTTATTCACTAAAAATGAATCTAAAAATCTGCAGTAGCTCTCAAATCAAACCATTGACGTTGATGTTGTTTGGTAATGAGACAGTCCAAAGCAGTGCTGATGCACCATTTTAGACTTACTCACAAAGTGAGGTTTTATTTTTGGGGGGCAAACTGATTGCATTTAAGTCTGCTCCTACTCTTTTTAGGATAATTTTTTTGTGCCATTTTGTAATTTTGAAAAATAATTTTTATAAGATGGGGTTGACAGACTCATTCCCGATTGGAAATGAGCAGTCAAGATATTCTTCAAAAACATCCCCTTTTGTGTTGCATGGAAGAAAGAACATATTTTGGGTCTGGGACGGCATGAGGGTAGATAAATGATCACAGCATTTTCATTTTTGCATGAACAATCCCTTTAATATAGTATTCTCACATTTATGTTAATCCAGTATTCTCTCACATACTATTCTGATGCATTAAGCATTAATCTACCATAAATATTAATCCATTTCAAGGTTTTAAATTAATATAACCTATTGCATTAAATTAATATCACAAAACTTACCTTGGGTAAACGTGGTGATAGTTGCATTGCCTTTTCCCAAGTTAATGAGATAGCCATGTTCAGCACCCACAGTAATTTTAAAAGTCACTGCTCCTTGAGGGCTGTCTCTATCCTCTGCCTTTAATGTTTTACTAGTGATTAGGAACCCAAGGTGACCAGTAGGGAGAATTCTTATTGTTGTACCACCCTTATTAGTCACAACCTGCGGAACTCCGTTGTCCACCGAAAAAATTGTGATTTTCATCATCTGGGGTTTGCGAGTTGCATAAACAGTGTCAGGGAACACATAAAAGTCTGTGTGAGTTCCGTCGGTGACCGTAAATGAGAAGCTGTCAGAAGAAGACTCGGTTCCATCGTGCTTGTAGCGGATCATGTTTTCATTTAGGTCCTGCTTGGTGAAGAAAGTGACAGCTCGGGTGTTGTTAAACAGCAATTTGCCATGAACAGGCACCTGGGTGATTGTGAACTTTAGAAGCTGGTCAGCTGTATCACGGTCCTCCACTGTCAGCTCAAAAGGAGTGATTAACTTATTTTCACCTTCATTAACAACCAGTCCATGAATGGTGACCACAGGCTTTTTGTTGTCAACATCAGTAATGGACACACGAAAGGTGCGGAACACAGGGTTGTAACCATCAGTCACCTCAAACTCAAAGCTGTCCATCTTCACCTCGTCATCAGCAGTGTGGATGTAGTATATTTTATTACCAGCTAGTTGAAGCTGAGTGAACAAACTAATGGGCATCCCTGGCACATCAGTGCACTCTAAGTGTCCTCGTATAGGGGCACGAGTGATGGTGAACACCAAATGCTCATCAGGGCTGTTATGATCACTGGTGCTGAGCAGGTCTGTGGTTAGAGTCACCCTTCCTCCTTCTTTCAGAGAAACACCTTTGCTGATCACATCAGGGAACACCATGTCTATTCCACCCACAGTTACATAGAAGTATCTGTCAATCAAGGGGTTAATGCCATCAGTAACATCAAATTTGATAAGGTCACGAACTCCCTCTTGTCCATTGTGAATGTACATGATCATATCTTGGTCAACATCGTTTTGTGTGAAATTCATTCCAACGGTTATGTTTTCAAATGTTCCAAATGGTGTTCGCTTTTGTAAAAACCCTTGATTTGGACCATAACGGATGATGTAAGTCAGAATGCTGTCTTCTGTATCCAGATCAGTTGCTTTTAAAATTTTATTGTTGATTATTTTCACCTCTCCTATCTCTATTTCAAGGCCATCATTAATCGCCATCCTTGGCGTTTCATCGTCAACCAAAATGACCATAATCATGACGGTTTTCTCCACTGTGAATTTGCCATCTGTAAGAAGAACTTCAAAACTATCCTCTGTGTTTTCTGAATCATCATGCTCGTAGACAATATTTGAAGCCTCTCGTATCTGATCAAGAGTGAAATTTGTGACAGGAATAGTGCCTGAGGTTAACTGATTGAGGATATATCCATGTTTCGGAGGTTTTGAAATAATAAACGTGAGCTCACCCGCTGGAACATCAGCATCAGCGCCATTTAATATTGGAGTGTCAATCACAATGTTCATGCCTTCCATCACAACAAACTCTCTCATATGGATCTCTGGCTTTTCGTCATTGGATGGGATTATCACGATTGGAAAAAAGTGTCTCTCTGAAAAATTGATCCCATCTGAACACCTGAAAGTAAACCTGTCCTCAACTGGCTCGACACCTTTATGAATACTTTGCACATAATAAATGTGGTTTTCCCGAATGTCTTTAATGGTGAAAGCACTAATTGCAATCCCTGATCTGGATTTCTCAGAGCCTGGTGCAGGGGATATGTTCTCTACATATCCTGAGGTGGGCTGCACAATAATTGTACAAAGGATGTCATCATTAGGGGTGTCAATGTCATTAGCACTAATATGCGAAATTTCGATAACATTTTTCTCACCCTCCACGACAATGAATCGGGGGCCCACGAAGACCTCAGGGGCCTGACTATCCAACGGCAGAATGGTGACCTGCACACGAACCCCTTTGATTTTATTTCCCCCAACTGTCCATTCATCAGACATATCAGTGAGCGTCAAATTAAAGAAGTCAAGTTTTGTTGTCAAGCCAATTTCTCCAGTACTATGTGTATACATTACCAATCCACTAATGATGTCTGCTTGAGTGAACCTATTGGACGGCACACCATTCACTAATATTTCACCAAACACTGGGGGTTCCTCCACGATAAAGGTCAACCTGAGGTCATCAGTGTCCTCGTCTCGACCCTGAATGACATTGGTGGTGATCTCAGTCGCTCCGTTCTCCAAAACATCTATGTAAGAACCGATTGTGCCCTCTGGAAGACTGATGGTTGGTGCTTCGTCATCAATAGGCTTCACATTTATCCTGACTGTGATTGTGACAACGTGGACACTGTCGCTGACATCAAGCTGGAAGAAATCACTGGTTGACTCATCACCGTTATGTATGTAAGATATTCTGCCATTAAATATATCGTCCAAATTGAATGAATTCCCTTTAGTCATATCAGTGAATGTGTACTTAACCTGACCGTGCTTTGGAGGCTGGGTGATTGTAAACAGAATCTGTGAGCTGTCCGTGTCTGCATCTGTGGTGTCCAGCTCAGCACGTGTGATGACATGCACTCCTCGTTCTTGCAGGGTAAAGCCTGTGTTGGTGATCTGGGGAGGCTTGTTGTCAACAGGCTGTAAAAATATAGCGAAAATTCCATTGGCACTGTTTCCCGACATGTCCTCGACTTTGTAATGGAACTGCACCACATGTGGAGTTATTCCGAGCTCTAGATCAGGAGGCTTGTAGGCTATCTTGTGATGGTTTATCTGTGCCTGAGTGAACTCGGTGACCTCTGAGTTTGGACTCTCAGTTAGAACGATGCTTCCCAGAATGCCAGGGCTGTTCTCATCTGTGTCAGTGGGTGGCTGGGTAATTGTGTACTTCAGGTCCCTGTCTTCCGAGTCCAAGTCTGTGTAGCGCAAGAATTTCTTTCGAAAATGGGTGAGCTGGTACTCGTGGACAGTCACTTGCAGGGTGGTCCCGGGGTACAACTCTGGGGGGATATCATCAATAGGGAGAACTTTGATGATGAAAGAGTTCTCACCTGATTGGTTCGGAGGGTCATTGTCATCTTGCACACGGAAAACAAACTGGTCCATGATGGTTTTTGTATTATGTGGTCCGACATGCCTGTAAAACAGCTTTCCTTCTGTGATGTCATACTGGAACCACTCGATCACTACTTTCTCATACATCTCGTCCTCAGCATTGAACTTCCATGTGGATGGATCCTCTGGTGCATCTGATTGACGAAGTATCACTTCTCCGATATTAGAGGATGGAGGCACAATGATGAATTTGATAGTTGAATCTTCAGAGTCTATATCTGCCGCACTAAGCATTAAAGGAGAAATGGGTATCATTTGGTTTTTAAACAAAACTAAACCTGTGTTGGCATTGATTATGGGAGGTTCATCATCAGTTGGCACCACTGTAATGGGAAATAGAAATTCAACTTCATTTTTGCCATCTGTCATTCTGAAAATTATATTATCGCTGTACGTATCGCTGCCATCATGCTGGTAGATGACGCTACCTACATCAAGATCTGCTGGGGTGAAAAATTTTCGTCTGGACCCCAGAACTGTGAGCTCTCCGTGGCGGAGCCCATTAATAACTGTGATTTGGACGTTGTCTAAATTGTCCTCATCGCTAATTTGTAGGTTTTGTGAGCTGGACAGTGGCCTAGACTGACCCTCATAAAGCAGTTGTCCAGTGTTACGGGTCACAACCGGTGCTAAAGTGTTCATGGGCTTAACCACTATCATGAACGCAAAAGGGTCTGATATAGCCCCCTCAGTGTCTACAACTTCAAATTCAATTTGGAAAATTCTCTCTGCATCTGAATCAACAGAGGGAGGCTTGTAGGCTATTTTAAGATCTTTCAGGTCTGCTTGATAAAAAGACGTGATGGGCAAATTCCTGTCATCTGTGCTTACAATGTAGCCCTCCTCAAAGGACAGCGGAGAAGTGATGTTAAAGATTAAATCATCAGGATTAGATTCCACATCCTCAGCGGCAAGCATGTCGTGGGTTATAGCTGTCATTACGAACTGGTCGACTTCCATCATCATCATTGCTACAAAACTCGGTTTAGGAGCTGTGTTTTCCTCACCCTCTTTTATAAGCACCACAATTTGGAAAAACTCTTGTTTCAGTACATTCACTTCTTTGTCTTGTAACTCTAAATACATGGGAATATAATCTCGGTTTGGAGAACGATGTGCAAAAGTGTGCTGATAGCGAATGTCCATTCTGACAAATTCATCACAGTTCACTGGTTTGCCTAATTTTCCATTATCAACCAGCTTTCCATAACTGGGTAATGAGCTGCCACTGGCCAGAGATGTAACTTTACACAAATGAGCATTTCTATCATAAGTAAACTCCAGGATTTTCTTATCAATAGGATTACTCATTCCAAGCAGTTTCTCAACAACTACAGGCATGTGTTTGGTGAGAATCTCAAGCTGAGTGAAAATCACCTCCACTTCCATCATAAAGGGAATGATGACTGTATCAGTAAGAGTATCATATCTGAGCTGAAGTCTTACTCTGTCTTTTGAAGGGCTCCTGGATCCAAAATGCGAGTACTTTACATCATTGGGACCAAATTCGCAAGGAAACTTTTTCGGGGACAGCTGTCCCGGTCTCTGTGACAGTGGGTCATTATCCAGAACTGTTATGGTGCACTTGTCTCCGGGCTGAACTTGGATAACCAGATCATTGATTGGATCAATATAAACAGATCTGCCGAAGGGAACCCGTATTCCATTATTGGCAACAAGAATAGCATCCTCTGAAAGTTCAGATCTTAAACCGTAGGTTAATCCCAAACTCTCAAATCCCTGTGTAGATGCATGGCGAATCAAAGTCAATATAAAGAGAAACAAGTGCACATGACACGCTCTACGTTCCCGCTGCTCTGTTATACTCCAAGCCATTTGTAATGTGAGCCAGAATTACTCATTCACGTTCGGCACAATCCGTGGCAAGATGAGAAAGTGGGAAAAGTTAAAGAGCACAACAGAAAAATCTCCCACTCGCATCCGCGCAAAGGTGCATCATTCTCCCTGAGCAGCTCGCACTCTGAATAAACTTCATGCCTCGCGGAGCCGTGCGAGGGAAACCACGCCCCGCTCTAACGCTATTGACTGAACTTTAAGATGGAATTCGTTTAGAGAGCTCTGATTGGTCGCATGCACTGTCACACAAATGCAAGCGGGGACAGATCGGCATGTATTCAGAAAGAATGACTTGTTGTGGCATATTATGGCAAGCCGTATTAGCATTCCTTCCTTTAAACTAACTACTATCTATTATTATTGTAGCCAACTTTAAGTTTTTCATCTGGTATTTTGAGCAAAAACTGTGTTCTTTCCTTCTTTTTTATTTTTCACGACCTCCTGTCGGAAAGAAAACCTGTCAGAATTAAACAACGTTTAATAGTAAGCCTATTTTCAATATATAGTTTTAAACCTGTGCTATAATTTTAATTGTATAATAGCCTATAACTGTAATCAAAAATTTTATTTATCCATGACTACTTTTTTTCTACAAAAAACAACCAATTGTCTGTAACACTAACATCTTACCACAGTGTAGCCTTCTTGGCAGAATTTGGCACAGTCATGCCATTTGTACTGAACAGGTAGGCTAACCTATAATTCCCATCATAAGAGTGTGCAGAAAATCAATGGTGATGTATTCCGTTATTCTGAAATTATTTATTATTTGGTTCCATGAAATAATCAGAACAAACCAATAACATTCTTATTACCAAATAACATTGGTAAAACTTTACAATCAGGTTTCATATTACATGTTAGCATGAACTAAACTGAAAAATACTGCATTTATTCATCTTAGTTGATGTTCATTTCAACATTAATAATAGGCTACATTATTAAAAACAAAAGTTGTATTTGTTAACATAAGTTAATGCACTGTAAACTAACATACAAAACAATGAACAACTATTTTTATTAACTAACTAACAAAGATTAATAAATGTTAAGAAATATATTGCTTTTGCCAAAGCGTCTATATCGAACGCGCATGGCACCCTTTAGCGTCAATATGAGACGCAGATATATATGGGTCAGAAGGCGCCTCCTAGCGGTCTAACCCTAACCCTACACCATACCTAAACCTACCCATCTCTCTGCGTGTTATATTGACGCTAAAGGGTTCCATGCGCGTTGGATTTAGACGCTTTGTCAAAGTGTCAGAATATGACGCCTTGGGATGAGGATGCGTTGTTCATTCATGTTAGTTACATTGACTAATGTTAAATGAGACCTTACCTTAAGTGTAATAACATTTTAATTCTGGAACAACTGAAAGGGATAGATGGATAAAAAAACTGGTGTTCTTCATTTTGAGGTAATGCAGTTTACTATGAGAAATACAAATAAAATGGAAAAAAAGAGTCAGAAAGCATAAAACAAATGATGTAAGATGATGTACAGATTTTTTCATTTCTATAATGCTCTAACATGCATTGCATCTGCTGTGCATTGTGTCAGCTCTCTCTGGTGGTGAAAAATAAAATCATGAACTTCATTGTGCAGAGATCGTTTGAGCTTCACTGCTACACTTATTGCAACAATGTCTCAGTTCTTTGCAATATATTCAGTTGAAGTGAGTTTTATTCGAACATTTCTCTAATATCGGAAAGAAAAAATACCCTATTGATTTAATACAAAATACATATTTTCCACATATTATTTAAATATATTATTCTGTAACCTTGAAAACAACTTGTTGTCTTTAAAATATCCTCTTTGCAAAACTATAGAGAATTCTTGCCGTTTCTCACACTTCACAAATGGGTCTGAATTTATTAAAATATCGAGATATAAGAATGGGGTCTCTTACATTTGGGGTCCTTAACATACAAAAAATTTTTAGTGATATGTTCTGTCATTAAAATATTGCATTGTTCTATTCCAGCTTTGATACCCTCTAAATAAGACTCATATCAGGCATGTCAGTTATTTAGGTCAAATGTTCCTTGGGACCGAAGCTGTATTTCACACATGCGATGGGTTTTATTGACTGATAAGTCGTGCACATCTTTCTGTGCAGCTGCCAAAGGATGTGAGAGAATAGAGCAGGTGTTGGGGAGAGAGGAAAAGAAGAGAACACACTCAACAGCGTTCTTAAGTCATAGCATTATATTTTATTCAATACAGTTTGTGATACAGTAATGCTTGCATGGTAAATTATATAAACATTCTCACCATTTGAGGTGCTTACATTTAACCCCTAAATGAATTAATGTTTCGCCAATCATTACATATTCGGGTTCACCCGGATCGATATCTAACAAGGATGGATTTATATCGCGATAATATAAAACTCAAAAATTTGATTTTGTTCAGTAGCCTACTTGCTCTGCAGTAAATCGCTCAGCCATTTCTTGCTGATGAAATTTCATATTCTTTTGTTTTCTGCCTGCAGTAACTATAAGTGAAACGTCACTTCATCATTGTGTATCAGACATCGCCACCTTGTGGGATAAAGGTGAATTGTACTTTCAGTCATCAAAGATAAAATTATTGTTGTGCAGAAAAAATATACTTACACTGTCACACACCTCAGGTCGTTAGCAACCCTATACAATTTATCCAGAAAGTGAAAGTGTTATTGCACTTCAGAAAGAGTTATTTTTAACATGAAAATGTTATTGCTCATAATGAATTGATTGAGGAATATTTAGAAGGTTGATGTCTAACTTCAAAAAATGATTGAGGAGGAGGGTAGTGAATGACGTCCCGGGTCACTAAAGACCCAAGGTATGCGTTTAAGGGTTAAGATGGTTTCTTTAGCGGACATAAACAGGTTTATATAAATGTCTACATACACTTAAATCTTTTACAATTTATCCAACCAGGACTTGTGCAAAATCATCTATGAAAAATTCTGCATAAATGAACCAATTTTAATTAATTACATTTATAAACATCCCTGCCATAAAAGCACAAATAATCTGCACATAAAGTCACACAAAATCACACAGCCAACTATTCTGGCATCCTGCTGTTTGGCTGATGTTTCCAGAAAGGCTTAAAATTATCACAGAGGAATTCAGCCCTGTCAACACCCCCAGTGTGAATCAGACAGATCCGATTAGAGGGGCCTAGTGCTGATTTATGGACCTATTGCCCATTCTTGAGCTATTTTGCTATTTTCTATTTCTAATGCACAATCAGAAGAACTCAAAGGGCCTTAATTGTTTGACGCATTCTATTACCAGGCTTAATCTGGCAAAGTGTTTTTTCATGTGTCTTGCATGAAGAATGAAAAAGGTTTTCCCATCTCTGACTTCAGGGAAATGGTCAAAGTGAAAGCTCAATGAGTGCTTATCATCATCTGGCTGCTGCCCTGTATTTAACATAATGGTTATTTTGGTCTTATTGCATGTGTAGGAAACTGCAGATGTTCACAGAAGATGAAAGGCAGCAGTGAAACAGTCAGCAGTTTGAGTGTTAGTCAACCTATATTTCCATGTGCATTTAAAACATATTTGATCATTTTTCATTAAATGCACTCTCAATCTTTTATATATTTTGCTTTTACGTGGTTATAAAGTCATGTTACAGAAAAATAACGTGTAAGAGACTTTGAAACCTCCTACATCCTCTCGCATGAGCCCAGATTATTGTCATTACCTCAGTCTGATCCTGCTCGACAATTACAGCATGAGCTGTCTACATCTCTATTGATAGAGTATAAACCCAGCATTACCTAGGTTTCAATTCAAATCCATGTATTTTCTAAAGCACTTCCTCTAGGGGACTTTCCACTTATGTTCTCTTCGAGGCTTGATTTAAGCATATACCCTTCCTTGCTATTATGAGTAACGCACTTTTGACACCAGACAGTAGAGCGGTTCATCTTCTTTTTGATGCATAGTTTTTCCAGAACATCACATGGTTGTGTGCCCAGACTTGACATGTTGGTCAGGGAATTTGTTCCCTGAGGGTGTACTAACACCTCACTTCAAGCATTTAGATCAATTTTACTGCAATCTGACTCAGAACGCACATTACATTTAAACTTGGCCACATACAATATACTGTTCAAAAGATTGGGTTCAGATTTTTGTTTTCTTTATGAAATAAATGTTTTATTCAGCAATGATGCATTAAATTGCCCAAAAGTGAGAGTGAAGAAATGTATGTTTGAAAATACTAAATATTTCTGCATCAGGTTCTGCCTTGTTGATGTAAGCTAGTGGGCTTCTATGACAAATTATGACACACAAACATAACCTTGCATCATTCATAACTGGGTGTTGGAATCAAATGTTGAAGAATTAAAGCAGAAATTTGTCTTGTCTTACATTTGAAATCATTAGCCTATAATTTAAAATGGCTTAACAGGAGAATTGAATAGCAATGACATCATGATATGGATCATCACAGAAAACATGCTGTGCTCTTGGATGCTGTTGATTTTCCATTTGGAATTCAACGTTCAGCTGCCTCGCAGTTGTCATGTTGCCTCTCACTGCAACAATTGTGGGCTTATCGGGTCTATTTTTTGCTCGAAATGCACTCGGTTGTGTCTCATTACTGCTATTTTAGTTCACTACTGCACTCTGTCTTTGATTGGACATGCTTTCCATCCGGAAGAGGGAAGCTTGTTGTAAAAACATGTCAAGGCAATTTTACGGCGGACGAGTTCAGGTCGGCAAACAGAGGTCAAAACAGAATATGTCAGCGGTGCAGATGTCTGGGCTTGTCTTCGAGTCTATAAGGAAAGGGTTGAGAAAACTGATTTGGTGTGAAACCATCAAAGAAAGTATCATCTATAATTATGATTATAGTTTTAGATCTACAATCAAGACATATTGTTCTTATGCGTTTGCATAAAATGGTTTTAAAATGACTTTAATGGTCTGTGATTTTCCATAAAGATGCATTCTTCTAGGCTTGGCTAGATGGAACTCATATGCTTGTCTACATCTGCATCTTGTCTAAACAACCATTACATGCACTTAGAGGTAAAGATACTATCGTTCCAATTTTTTTGATGTTTTTTTGATGTATTAAAAAGGACTCTCTTATGCTCACCAAGGCTGCATTTATTTGGTCAATAATACAGTTTTTTTTTTTAACAGTGATAATGTGAAATATTTATAAATACAAATGACCGTTTTCTATTTTAATATATTTTTTAAAAAGTAATTTATTCCTGTGATGGCAAAGCTTTATTTTCAGTGTGACACGATCCTTCAGAAATCATTCTAATATGCTGACTTGCTGTTTTAGAAACATTCCTTAATATTATCAATGTTGAAAACAGTTGTGCTTCATAATAGTCTTTTGTAACATATTATGATGTCTTTACTGTCTATTATAATCAAAATTACCCCAATATTTGAATGATCGTGTCACACATTTCAAAGTTTTTTCGAGTTAAATCTGTCTCTAATTAACACTGTCATCATAATCAAAGTGGTTCACTTTTATTATATTATACCCAATGTGATTTGATTTATCTACATGATATCTTGTTTTGAAACTTTCAAATTTGGCCTAAAACTATATTTGCATGAGATGAGTATAACTGATGCTGAAATAGTAATGAGCAGAAAGATAAATTCATATTAAATTTGTGCCGGAGGAGGCGCTTAGAAATAAATTAGTCATAGATCATTAACATCAGAAGTTACTCAGTTATTAAACAAGCTTGCCCAGGAGAATCCCCTCAGACCCTAAACTTTTAAACAGTTGTTAATAATTCTCAGGGCCTCCAGCTGTTCAGTGGTCAGTAAGGTGCATTAGGGGTCATTTGTTCTAATCCTGCTTTGGGCCAAATCTACATCCACACCCAGCATGATACAATTTCTGCCCGATGGACCCTCATGGTGGCACATACACACTCTCTACTGCTGCACATTGTAGAAAGAAAATGTTTTAGCAGAAATATGTTTCGTATTATAGCGTTTTGAAAGCCTACAAGGTCTTTTAACACATCAATATTTAATTTCAAGTGATTTATTTCACATTGTATAATAGCGTGTTTTTTGCTTCCCTGTAAAAAATTTTTTTTTTCTTGTTACATTTTGCAAATGCCATCATGCCTTTTTACTTAAGTCACTTAACAAGTGTATTTACAGAGTAACCAATGTCAGTAAGTGTTTTTTTGGAATTAATGACACATTTTGAATGAAGAGTAAATAACACATTCGACATACTATTGCACACTGCATCCGTTTAAAAAAAGGTGGTGTGAAAAGAAGAAGATTTATGTACCTTAATCCTACAAATGAGTCTATATGTAACAATATACTGTATGGCATTCATAACAGTTTCAATTAGAGCACAAAGAAGCAATACTCTCTGGCAAATAATTTCATTATTTCAGAGTCCTGTCAAACTGCCTGCTAAAGGTTAACATCAATGGCAGCTAATGCTTCTTTGTTTTGGGGTTGACAAAAATATTTTCACTGTTCCCTGCTTGGCATTAATTAAGTGCAACATTAATCTTTCATTGAGCTTCTCAAAAGTTCCAAAAGTTAAGCTTTTTCCACTAGACTTAACAGCAGGTATGACACTATCAGTCCAAAATATCTCCCTCGAGGGATTGATTTCTTTCTTTCTTATAATTTTTTTAAGTTGGCTGAACCGGCATTATTACCGGTGTCTCATGTTGTACAAAACTATTCAGAACACCTAACACCCTCAACTCAAATTCACTGTTTCAGAATCAACATAAACTCCCATTTAAACCACTGGCAATTACTTTTTAACCAAGGATAATCATGTCAGGTTAATGTAAGTCTGGTTTGTTAACATGATTGTTCATTCCCGGGTATACGTTGACAGAAAGTCAAGTCAGAGATTTCCTCAGTTCTCAATCCTGCTCCATCACTAATGTGTTCTTGAAATAGTAAGAATGTTATTCGACTGGAAGCCTACCAAATGGTAAAACGCATTACAGTTTTTTCAAAAGCAAACATTTGTCTTACGTTGTAAACACCTTTGCCATAATATTATATTTTGGATATATCATACACAGATATTCAAAACCTAAAGCTCTTCTTTCATGAGCTTCTATGTACATTATTGTACAAGATTGAAAGTATTTGGCAGAGAGATGTTAAAAAAATCACGGTAAACACGAAAGCAAGATTGAAACCAAACCTTTTTTTTTTTTTTTTTTACTGTAAGCGTTTGTGGTTGTGAATACAGTATTGCACAGTCCGAAAAACCTATAACTTGAGCTTTGGCCTATGTACTGTATAGGCCTATTCTAAAGGCATGATTGGTTGGTGTTAAGTAAAGAGTGTTTGCACGTGAGGAGTTTGTGTGAGGCACTGATGAATTAGAGTGGCATTTTGATGTGTGTTACATAGAGAATTGTGTGTTGAGGTTTGCAAAAAGAGTCGAAGGCCAAGAATTAGTGTATGGTTTTGCAGATTTGGTGTGTGGTAATGGTGTTTGAGAGTCAGGTTTCAGGAATTGTGTGACAAGTAAGGATTTTGTGTGTAAGTAAGAACTGTAATCACCTGTCTTGTCTAAATTCTTTGTCCCCCGGTTTCACAAACAAGGCTTAAGCATAGTCTCAGATTAAAATACATCTGTTTTAAAGTAACTTGCACTGACATATCTTAAAATATGTCACTGCCATTGTTTTGTCTCAAGATGCACATAAGTAATGTTTTTTCTCTAAGGCACACTTATAAAAGCTACTTAAATTGCCTAATTGAACTAAGGCCAAACCCTGGCTTACTCTAAGGCCTGTCAGTGAAACCAAGGGCCGCATAAACATATAGGCTACATTATGTTAAGACAGTGTCTTAAGTTCTATGACCCACTAGCAGTTAGTAAGGAGCAGTCAGGGGTGTGTGCGATATCACGATTTTTGATCGTGATAAAAATGTCTCCACAATCTGATTTTAAAGAAATATAGTATCATGCTACAGTGCATTCCATCAGTTGCAGATCTGGCGCCTCCGTCCCAACATAGGCTACTGTACAATGCAACATATTCACATCACATGTTAACGCAGAGGTCGAGTTACACTCACGGGATACTGCAATTCACAAAAGTTCATTATTTACATGTGCTTTTAAGCCTTGCCGGTTAAATATTTCATTTGCGTGCTGATGCGCTGTTCTAATGTAACAGAGGCCAGTTAGTAGTCACTGAGAGTAAGCCACACTCCTCTGATCTCAATAGGCGCTCTAGGACCTGGGTGGGGGGTTACACTAACATGCGCTTTTCATACACCCGAAGCGCACATGCCCCTAAAAGCCTGTCAAACAGCGCCTGGTTACTGGACTAAGTAATCTTTCGAGTCTTATTGGGTTAATACTGGCAAATACACACAAGTTGTACATAAACACAGTTGGTTATGTCTAAAGAGAAAGCAAATATTTGAGAGAAAATCGGGTGCATGTCATATGCGTGTGACGGTCTTACAGTGACAGTAGCCTAATAGAAGATATTTTGAAGAATGTGGCTGACACATGTGGCCACATTCTTAAAAATAACTTTTATTTTCACCAGAAGAAAGAAACTTATTTGGGTTTAAAACAACTTGAGAGAGTAAATGATGACTCAAATTTCAATTCTCATTTTTTGTGGGAACTATCCCTTTAGAGAAAAACCACTCACTGCTCTGAGAACTTTAATAGTAGCTTTGATCAATGTATAATTTATACAGTGAAGTCTTTATAGTGTTTTATTTTTATATTTTTTCATTTAATTTCTTTCTTGAATGCTTCAGTTAAATACACCTGTAGCTGAAAAAATAAAGTACTGTTTATTTCATCTATATATTATATGGTGTGTATGTAATAATGTGTTTCTTTGTTCTTATCTTTTAATAACAAAGAAATTAATGTCTTTGAGCAAACGTGTGCCATTCTTTTTTATTTTATATTTTGTTGCCTTGTTAGGCTTTGTTTTTAAAATAGGGACATTAGTTTGGCTGTAATGCTAAGTCACTTTAAAGGGGAAAAAAAATCAATGTTTAACTAGTAAGACTAGTCTTAGAGGTTTATGCAACTGCCCCCAGGTCTACATTTGCTATAAATTTGTAAGAAAAAGATTCGGGGCATGCAAACATAAATGCAACAATACATGTACCCTCTCCATTTTTCCCCCTTGTACAGGTCAGGTGTGAATGTGCAATTTGATTTTACTCTATAGGTCTGAACTGCCCCCTTGTGCCACTTTACAGGTATGCAACCGATTACAAGTCATTACTTATAGAAAAACCCTGTTCTAATGCATGCACCTGTTTTAATGATATGAAACAAAATGCAATCTAATAAACCCATGAAGCATACATACTATTATCTTTATCCAGGATAGCTCTCTTTTTTTCAAAACAATACCAAGAAAAAGAAAGTTTAATTTAGGATTTTAAATGATGTGCCGCTAGATGGCGCTCTAATAAAAAGTGGAACATTCCCCACTGCCTACACATCACAAAACATTGTATTAAAAGAAGAAAAAATACATAGATTTTTAACTTGGTCACATTTAAAAACAGAATATGGGATTGTTGTGGATATTATGTATATAAGCTTGCAATTAAAAATACAATAAAAGTCAATACAAACATCAGTTTTAACCTCATTCTAGTTTCATTTACATGTCAGATTGGATAATTCAATCTGCTCTGTTTACATCTGCTGGTTTTAAATTGCTGTTCTGAACAACAATGGTAATGAAAGCGTTAACTGTCCAATTTATAAAACAACCACCACCTGAATTAATTTCACCATGACTGTATAGCCTATACATGCAACTCAGGCAAATTAAAAAGTATTTGACTGCTTACTGAGCAGCAGATGAACCAGATTGCCATTGTGCATGGGATACTCCCATCCTGTCCATTTTCATTCTCCAGTGATTATGACTAATGTACTGTATCAGCGTTTCAACTTTTACTCATGAAATTCTGCATGGTTGAAACGGTGGAATGAACTTCAGTGCATTTTAGTGAGTTCATTTTTTTTCTTTAGAAACCATATATAATTGGAAACCAGTGGCATATAGTGCAAACCATGACCAAAACTGTTTGACACTTCCAATTTTATACCATGGTGACATTCACTCAGCAGAATTAACAACAATGTTACAACAACGTCTACTTTACAGGAAACCGAATGTTTAGACTACTTGGTTCAAAGGGTCAATGGTCTTAGTCATCCTTCAAATTGAGCCCTATTTCTTTGTGTAATCTTAAGGACTACATTTTGTAATTACAGTAGTGTAATTACATCTGCATGATCATTGAGGGAACAGATCAGTGGCATGCAGATTAGTCCTCATGAAACTGATTTGGTTTACTGTCTGTTCTTCGTAGACAGTAGTGATGTGAGAACGAGTCATGCTCCGCACTTATGAAATGCTTTGTTATTTTCAACAAAGAATATCTAAATACAGGCTTATCTACAGATGTAGGCCTATATGAATTTTACTGGTACAGTGGCCAAGTCAGAGGTTTTGCTTTAAAAAATGAAGGTGGTTTGTTTTACTCTGTCTTTTTAAGCAAACTTACCAGGCAGTGTAAGCAGGAAAGTACAGTGTCAAAGCAGTAACATGTCAACGTTTCCTTGTAAAGAGAGTTCCGTCTAACAGCAGCGGCTTTACAAGGATGAAACTATTTCCTATGAAGTGAGCAAGACAAGACAGCATTATACTAAACGAAATAGAAATCTAGCAATAAGGCATAGCAAATTATATAGTTAGCTACACTATCCCACTTATTACAACACTAAAGAAAGAAAGAAATGTAACAAATACATTTTTATTTCCAATTATTTTAAAAATCTACCTACATTTTCTTAAAACTTCTGCCCAAAAAAAAAAAGTCCATTAAATGTACAAAACAATCATCCCAACAACAAGATGAACCCTGCAACAATATTACTGTAATAATATTAATCATGAAGTCCTCTGAGCTGATTTTCACCACAGTCGATTACTGAGATGCAAGATGACGACAGTTGTGTGATACGAGAGATATGACTTTAGAGTGCATCAGTTGGATTACGCAAGTAAAAAATCTCATCTTCCCCTTAGGGGAATAGATCTTTTTTTTTCTTCCATTTTTTTATTTTAAACAACAATCAGCAACAAACATATTCAAACATCAACACACCCAACAACACAGCATACATACAGACATTATGCTTTTACATTGTGTACATATAAAGAAAAAAAGAAAAAAGAAAGAATAACAAAAGTAAATTATAAGCAAAACCTGACACCAGCATCAGTTCTTCCACTTACAGTTATAATTGGTTTTGAAGATAATTTATGAAAGGACGCCACATGATAGTGAACTTAGATCTGGAGCCCCTTAAAATTAAGTCTTATTTTTTCAAAACTTAGGAATTGTAAAACATCTCTGGTCCACTGTTAAAAGAAGGGTGAAAGAACTGTTTACAATTAATTAAAATTAAGCGTCTTGCCAACAAAGTAGTAAAGGCTATAGGCCAGTCCAATTTCAAACGTCAAATATGGCAGTTAAAGGATTTGCACAAACATCTTTACTAAATAGAATAAGATACAAAAATCTACGTCCAAAAAACAGATAGACAAGGACATAACCAAAACATATGGGCTATTTGCTAATGTATGGGGATTGCTTAAATCCTGTAAAGTTGGAGTCAACAGAGGATTTTGTCAGACTGGCCTTAGATGGATGAAGTATGTACCACTTTGAATTGAATAAGGCTGTGTTTTGCACAGATGGAAGAGCCATGGATTCTATATTTAGCCTCATCTCAGACCTCGCCCGTCAGGCAGATATTAAGGTCCAGTTGCCAGGAATCTCTTTGTGCATTAACAGAAGTGGATAATAATGATACTTTTATAAGACAGAGATGGTGCCTCTTTGCTCTGGGTCGTCAGGAAAAAGTTGATCAATAGGGTTTGGAGTCACGTACCTGTAGATATCTGAAAAAGTGGGCTTTAGGTATTTTAAATTAAGATTCTAATTGCGCAAAAGACAAGAAGCTACCATCAGCAAAAAGATCTTTAAATGGCCAGGTCATTTAGAGCCTGAGTGAATCTATGATTTCTGACAACTGGGGCACAGATTGAACCCCTCTGCCATCAAAAATATTTGCGAATTTGGGCCCAAATCTGGACAGAGTTCCATACCATAGGGTGCAACGAGTGAGAGTCTGTGGTAAGGGTGAGAAGAATAGGAGGGCTGAGAGTGAGAAAGGAAGGCAGGCTGGATTCTATACAGACCCAGTCTGGTGAGTGGTTTATGATATATATACCTTGCCAGTAAGTCAGAGCTCTAGGTTACAAGACCAATAATAAAATAAAGAATTTGGGAGAGCCATCCCTCCCTGTTCTTTGGGATTTTGCAGAAAACACAGAGGTATTCTGGGGGGTTTCTTGATCCAAAGATAAGAGGAGATTGTCTTGTTTAAAGTCCCCGTGAACTGGAAGTTGCAAACGACTTTTCTCCAGTGTTGTGACGTATTTCCGAGAGAAACGGAATACTAAATGAGGCAAAATAGTGGGCGTGGCTTTTTTTTCAACTAGCACCTGATTGGATCTAGAAAAGTAGGCGTTTCATTCAGCCTGTCTACTGTCAGTTGGAGGGGCGTGGTTACGGATGTTAAGCAGACACCCTAACCAAACCTACGTCATCAGGGAAGGTCCTCCAGTGCAGAGGGGAGGGGAATTTTCAGATTTTGATTAAAGATTACGAAGCCAAAAAAAATTTTTGTGTGGATTGACTTGCATGGATGAATTGTTCACCACAAAACGATCAATTTAGGCAAACAAAGTATGGTCAATTTTGAATTCATGGGGACTTTAAATGAGCAAAAAAACTTTCTTTATGTAAATAGGTATAAAACAATATATACTTGGAACAAGTATAAAAACTTAGGGAGCGTATTCATTTTTATTACATTGATCCTACCAACCAGAGAGATGGGAAGATTAGACTATTTTTCGAGGGATATCCTATAGTTTGTTCCAAGAGGGGAGTAAAGTTGAGCTTAAGCAGCTCAGAGATATTTCTCAAAACAACTACACCTAAATATGTAAATTTATCAGGGGCTACTGTAAATGGGCAGGCAGAGAAAGCCGTTTTTTTTTGCTGCACGATTTATAGGAAATAATTCACTCTTAGAGATGTTGAGTTTATATCTCGAAATGCGACTGAAACGCTCAAGTGCGGTCATAAGATGAGGGAGAGAATTATGTGGTGTCACAGTGAGGCTCTGTGACTAGAGACTCTTATTTTGTAAAATGACTCTTATTATGACACTGAACTAAGAACATACTATGCATACATACACTTTTCATACTAACATTATAACACATTGGGCCCTATCTTGCACCTGGCGCAAATGACTTTGTCCACTGATGCATGTATCATTCGTATTTTGCACCCGCGCAAAGCGGACTTTTCCCTCCACAGACGCACGCCGGCAAACTAGAGAATGAACTTGCGCTCCCTGGGCGGTTCAGCGCAAAAAAGGAGGCGTGTTCCGGCGCCAACAATCCCTGGTGCTATTTTGCATTGATACATTATTATAAGGAAAAATATTAAAACACGAGGGAAATCATTGTTGTGCCCATGACGATGGGAAAAATAGGCATAAAGCTTACTACATATTTACCCAAATTATTATATGCATGTATAACCGAAGCTAATTTGGGTGGGTTTGCCCCATCCCCAATGTCACTTCTCTTTCTTTTACGGCCCTAACGAGAACATCGATCTCCTCGGCTGTGAACCGATTCTGAAGCGCTCCTGGTAAATGCGCCGTTATAATAGTATTGCGCCATGGAACAAGCGCACCTCGTTCATCATGCTCTTAAAGGGAATGTGATATGACGCTCTGATTGGTTTATTTCACGTTACGCCCAAACTACACCTATGAATAATGAAGCTACTTCAGACCAACCCCTTTTAAACTTGCGTCGGGCGCAAGAGTCATTTATCCCGCCGGTAAAATAGCAACAGCGCCCAAGACCCGCCCACAAAGTTACTTGCGCTTCGCACTTGATACTTGCGTTTCAGATCGTTAAAATAGGGCCCATTATCTGTTTTGTGCAAATTTTAACACCAGGTACCACAGATATGTGTGTCTCACTGATTGTGTATTGTTTAGTGTTGTTCCTGTCCTCACCATGTCCTTTTTCTTTAGTTTAACATTTATTTATTTATTGTGTTAAGAATTCAAACAAGACCGGTTACGTTTATTGTTTTCAATTAACCACTTGCAAAATATAAATTACTGTAGCCTACTGGAACATTTTCCCATACCAAACAAACAAAACCCGGTCACAGTAACTGCCACCATTTTTGAATATCTCTTTCCCGCCAATAGAAGGCACAGTTAATTGTTCTCATGTGTGAGGGGGAGATTGCTGTTCTGTTTGATTCTTCATTAAACATTAATAATTAATTGAGTTTGTTTTGTTTCCAATGTTTATATTTTTTGTATTATTCTGAGAGTTTATCTCTTTGTTACCGTTAATTATATATTTTTTTTGTCTGATGGAATCGGATCTCGTATCAGCAATGTGCATTTGTGTGATAAATTATGTTGACCATTTGATTAAACATTAGTTTTGAGACTGAGAAGACAGATTGCTGATGGGCTTTGTTGTCATTAGATTGGCAGGGACAGATAAAGCAGATCCCTGGACTTTGTGTGATTAAAATAACTTTTTGTTTGTAGAAGTCAAAACGATCACATCGCTGACGATCACATGTTGACTTGATTGGTTGCAAGGTATTTTGTGACATCAGAGAAACACCAGCAATTTCAAACAGTGTTTTGGAGACTGTCTTTGGTTCACTGCAGTTTTAAGGAGAAAATACTCTGCAATGGTGTCGACTTGTGAATTTGCTCATGGTTTGTCTTTAAAGCACTAAAAAACACCACATAGGCATATAAACATCATAAAAATTTAGATTTTCACCACAGGGGCACTTTAAAACATCCTTGTCACCATTTTATAGCATACAGCGTTATATGCTGAAGTTGCTCTATCCATAAACATGATTAAAACTAGGTTATATTACATAACTGAACCTTCAAAATCTCTCTTCTTGTTCCTGAGATACTCTCATCTGTTTGAATGATTGAATCATAAAACAACCTGCAGCAGGAGATTCCTTTCAGATGATGCTACCCAGAGACTGCACAGTAAAATAAACCAGCAGATGATTAAAAAACAGTTGCTGCTGTATTTTGCTCTCCCACATTCTGAACTTTACAGCTTTGAGATTTCCCATAATTGTAAGGTGTAATGTCTTCTTGTTACACTGTTTGCATTAAACGGATACATATACATTCTGTTGTTTTCCAGAACTTTGTGTCATTTCACATCTGTTACAATATCAGGTGCAAACACTTTAGATTATCTGTTTTTCTCAGTCACAAACCAGTCATTGGTGACTATAGCTGCAGTAACACCCTTTCACATATCAAACAGGAAATGACACGGACTGAAGTGTAAGTGCTCAGAGTTCACACATTGGGGATCAGAGACTGTGTGGAGAAGTTGAAACGTCTCACTTCGTGGTTAGAGGGATCTGCTCCCTAAAGTGCCATCAGTGAATGATGAAACTCTGGGACACACAAACTCCTTCACCAACTATCTGAGGAACAGAACAGAATATAGAAAGATGTTCCATGAGGAGAAGTTCAAAGTCTTAGAGAAAAACATGCAAGCTGCCGATTTACTCAACCAAAGAAAATATGTGTATAGCTCTGAACACAAATGTCGGATACCAAGACCAAAGAATTTAGCAAATAAGCCAAAAGCTATATAATGTAATGTAATGTAATAGTCAATGCTAACAACAACAGCCATAATAATTTTATTTTAAAGATTTTGACTTCTACAAACAAAAAGTTATTTTAGTCACACAAAGTCCAGGGAGCTGCTTTATCTGTCCCTGCCAATCTAATGACAACAAAACCCATCAGCAATCTGTCTTCTCAGTCTCAAAACTAATGTTTAATCAAATGGTCAACATCATTTATCACACAAATTCACATTGCTGATAGGAGATCTGATTCCATGAATTACTATGAACCTACTGAGTCTACCTTAGGAAAGAATCATCTGCAGTGGTTGTCACAATAAATTACCACATGGAGAACTAAACGATCATTCATTCAGGTCTGAAAGAAATATCTTACAAACACTATAAAAATGCAAATCACGTCTATTTTGTTGAGGTGAACCACCCACTCCATCTGTGGGAATGAGAAAGGATGAGAAGTGCTTCAGAAGTACCTCTCTCCTATAGGAACAGGTAAACCCACGCCTAGCACAGAGACAGATTTATCTCTGTCCAGAAAAAGTGCTGCCCACACTGACTGAGACTAGACAGGCGTTTGAGCCTCTCTAAATGTCAGCTATTTAGCTTTCAGAAAGAGCACTTCAGGTAGTCAGACCGATTAATTGTTTTATGTATCAATCGTTACACAAAGAGCTCTACCAGCTGAAAAGGCGTTTAAAACCGGATGAACTGCCATGCTTGTTCAATTTATCCTGGTCACCATGAAATCAAATATTTTAATATTGCAGTATTTATTATAAATGCTTTATTTGTGCACACCATTATCATTATTTTTTAAATTTCATGTGCTCTCATCATCTTCAATCAACATAACTTCCCCTCCCTCTAGCAGTGACATCTCTTCTCTGATGACGTGTTTACTCATACGACCTGTCACTCACAAGAGATCGACCAATAGCAAACCACAACCCTCCAATCAATTTCCGATGGACAAAATCAAAATCCACCCTAAACTTTGTCTTGTTTGAGAAGCCATTTCACTCTGATATACACTCACCGGCCACTTTATTAGGTACCCCATGCTAGTAACGGGTTGGACCCCCTTTTGCCTTCAGAACTGCCTCAATTCTTCGTGGCATAGATTCAACAAGGTGCTGGAAGCATTCCTCAGGGAGTTTGGTCCATATTGACATGATGGCATCACACAGTTGCCGCAGATTTGTCGGCTGCACATCCATGATGCGAATCTCCCGTTCCACCACATCCCAAAGATGCTCTATTGGATTGAGATCTGGTGACTGTGGAGGCCATTTGAGTACAGCGAACTCATTGTCATGTTCAAGAAACCAGTCTGAGATGATTCCAGCTTTATGACATGGCGCATTATCCTGCTGAAAGTAGCCATCAGAAGTTGGGTACATTGTGGTCATAAAGGGATGGACATGGTCAGCAACAATACTCAGGTAGGCTGTGGCGTTGCAACGATGCTCAATTGGTACCAAGGGGCCCAAAGAGTGCCAAGAAAATATTTCCCACACCATGACACCACCACCACCAGCCTGAACCGTTGATACAAGGCAGGATGGATCCATGCTTTCATGTTGTAGACGCCAAATTCTGACCCTACCATCCGAATGTCGCAGCAGAAATCGAGACTCATCAGACCAGGCAACGTTTTTCCAATCTTCTATTGTCCAATTTCGATGAGCTTGTGCAAATTGTAGCCTCAGTTTCCTGTTCTTAGCTGAAAGGAGTGGCACCCGGTGTGGTCTTCTGCTGCTGTAGCCCATCTGCCTCAAAGTTCGACGTACTGTGCGTTCAGAGATGCTTTTCTGCCCGCCTTGGTTGTAACGGGTGGTTATTTGAGTCACTGTTGCCCTTCTATCAGCTCGAACCAGTCTGGCCATTCTCCTCTGACCTCTGGCATCAACAAGGCATTTCCGCCCACAGAACTGCCGCTCACTGGATGTTTTTTCTTTTTCGGACCATTCTCTGTAAACCCTAGAGATGGTTGTGCGTGAAAATCCCAGTAGATTAGCAGTTTCTGAAATACTCAGACCAGCCCTTCTGGCACCAACAATCATGCCACGTTCAAAGTCACTCAAATCACCTTTCTTCCCCATACTGATGCTCGGTTTGAACTGCAGGAGATTGTCTTGACCATGTCTACATGCCTAAATGCACTGAGTTGCCGCCATGTGATTGGCTGCTTAGAAATTAAGTGTTAACGAGCAGTTGGACAGGTGTACCTAATAAAGTGGCCGGTGAGTGTATGTCACAATAGGAAAAAACACAAATCTGTTTCATGCCGACTTTAAGATTTGAAAAAAGACAATTGATGGTTAAGCTAGTTAAGACTGGGGAAGCAGTATTTAAAGCATGGTGCTTTAGCAAGGGTCATCTGGAATTTAAATGAACTACATTAACTTATATGTTAGAGGAAATATGTTGTGGAGGAAAATAGTCTGCGAGAATATAAACACCTAAAAGTAATAATCAAAATATGAACATCTAGACTAACTGATATAAATGTTGATAGTTCCTTCAGAATATTTGACTCTTCTGAAGGTGCGAAAAAAAAGGCAATAAAACCAAATCTAATTTTCAAATATCAAAGGCTGATATTTTTCACACATCAAATGGGACGTACTATAAAAAGACATAAAAAAAGCAATCCTAATGTGCTTTGTTCGAAACAAAACACTTCAAAACCAAGGAGTAAAATCCACAAAGGAACTTCATTAAATGAGTGTGATGAGCCCGTCAACCACTGCCCCAGCTATGGGCAAATAGCCCCACTGCCTTGTGGGTTAGCCTCTTGAGGCAAGGCTAAGGGAGCACACCCCAAAAGGAAAGCAATGCGCTGGCGGCACGCAATAGGCGGGCCTAAACAGAGCTAGGTTCCGGCAGCCTCCTGCAGTCAGGAGGATGAGCTGGTCTTCCTGGGCCCACCCCTACCACCAGACCTACCTCATCATGGTGAAGTTATACTGGGGAGAGCACGCCCCCTTTAGCACTTTAAAAAATTCTTTGCGCAGGTTTCCACATCTGACCAATGGTGAATATTACTTGGATCTACTTATGGTTGAAGTCTGGCGGCGATGGGGTGTCTTATGACGGGGGCAGGTTTGAATAGACTGTGAGCTCTTAGTCAGAGCCCTGCCGAGGTGACAGCATCCAAACTGAGGATGGGCCTAGAAAAGGTGGCCTAAAAAAATGCAGACTCAACTCACACCTGGGCAGGATACCGCGCCTGTCAGGTAGGAGTGTAACAGTTCACAAAATTCACGGTTTGGTTCGATACGATACACTGAGGTCACAGTTCGGTACGTTTTCGATACAGCAAAAAGAAAGAAATTCCAGAGAAATGTCCTTGATTTTTTTTTATTTTTTTTTTATTAAAACTAACATCAAAAAGTATGATAATTTTTTTACTTTGAGCAATGATGGAGCTATACTTGACTCTTCTTAGGAGCAAATAAAACAAAAAAACAGCTCCTTGAATTTTTGTTTTAATTTAATATTGTAGTAGTTATAAACAAAGGTTTATTTTTATTTCAGATTAACATTTGAGGGCAGCAGTTTTATTCATAATGTCGAAATAAAACCAACGTAACATTACTTTAAAGCATTGTAGCCTATAACTTACTATTCCTGCCAAACTTCCATGGTTATAGTTAGCATTACTACAGAAAATCCATGGTGAATGCTGCTGATCTGTGGACTCTGGATAGTTCATGGCACAATGTTTCTTCCTGGTTTCCATGTCAGCGCTGTTTGATCCGTTAATAACAGAGAAATGTGAATGCTTCTCACTAGATCTCGCAGCGATGTTATCACTTCAGTCACAGTGGCGAATTCAAATGCTTTCTTTACTGGATGTCTTAGCTCTGTGTAGTAACAGTGTCGCTTGATCGAGATCGGCTCGCGCTGCATTGGTCTAAACTGATAAACGGTCCGTGAAACACAAAATAACGAGTAGCACAGTTTCTTTCCGCTTTCATTACGTTTGCCATTTAATGTTGACGTTGTCGTGGTCGCGCCATCGCGCGCTTGCCACGTGCCTACATTTGAAATAACGAAAGTTTGGTCGGCAGGAAAAATGGCTCGGTTTGTATTTGCGTACCGACTACCGAACCGACAGCCCTGGTTGCAGCTGAGCTGAGCCGCTACGATATCGACATTGCTGCCCTGAGTGAAACCAGGCTCCTTGATGAGGGGTCTCTAACAGAGGAGGGCATGGGCTACACCTTCTACTGGAAAGGCTATCCCCCAGGTGGACAACATCTGCATGGTGTGGGACTGGCCATTAAGAAGAGATTACTGCCAAGACTCACTGAAACACCAGTGGGCATCAGTGAAAGACTAATGACCCTCCGTATAATTCCCCTGAAGAACCGCTATGCCGCACTCTTAAGTGTGTATGCTCCAACTCTACCATCTGACAGTGAGTCTAAAGACTCCTTTTACCAGACACTGGATGAGACTCTCCACCAGATCCCCAAGAATGACAAGATCTTCCTGCTAGGGGACTTCAATGCTTGTGTTTGGCAGAACAATGGGATATGGAAAGGAGTACTTGGAAGGTACGGGATTGGTCAGGTCAACACAAATGGCATGATATTATCTTACCCTCTGCTCTGAGCACAACCAACACCATCTTCCACCAAAAGACCAAATACAAAGCATCATGGATGCACCCACGTTCCAAACATCGGCACCTGATTAATTATGTCATCGTGAGACGTTGTGACATCAGAGATGTTCTCATAACCCGGGCCATGAGAGGTGCTGAATGCTGGACAGATCACTGCATGAACATGACCAAGGTCCTCGTGAAAATGCGCCAGAACAGAATCAAACAAGCATCAGCGGCCTTTGGAAGACTCCGGCAGAGGGTTTTTCAGAATAAGAATGTTCATCTCAACACACAAATCGGCGTCTACCAAGTGGTCTGCATCACCACCCTCCTCTGCAGCTATGAAGCCTGGGTTACTTACAGCGGCCACATCAAGTCCCTGGAACATCTGCTGTCTCCTGCGCATACTGGGAATCACTTGGCGTGATAGAGTGCCTCACACTGAGATACTCAGGAGAACAGGTTGCAAGAGTAATGAGGCCACAATCACCCAGCACCACCTGCACTGGTTGGGGCATGTCATAAGGATTCCCTACAACCGTCTGCCCCACAGAGTGCTATATGGCCAGCTAAACAAGGCCAGCACTCTGCTGGAGGATAGAAGAAACGCTTTAAAGACCAATTGAAGACAGTGCTTAAGAACTGCAAAATAAAACCTGGGGACCTGGAGAACATGGCTGCTGACCGAAACATCTGGCGGCAGCTAAATCTAGATGGGACCCAAGTACTGGAAGAGAAAAGGACAGTCAGGAGACAACAAAGAAGGCTCAGGAGAAACACTCCCATAAATACCAGTAACACCAATACCCTGTATATATGCCCCACCACCTGCAATAGAACCTGTGGGTCCAGGATAGGACAATTCAGCCATCAGAAAACTCACCATTAAAAGACCGAAGTGGAAGTCATCATCGGATTTGATGGACAACTACAAGCAAAAGCAAAAAAGTGTATTTGTGTGTGTGTGTGTGTGTGTCTGCATGCGTGTATTTGTTGTATATGAATGAAAGAGACAGATCACCCTTTTCTCTTGTCTGGGTTTCATCCAGTTCCATCAGCAATGAGAAAAGCTGCTCACTCCCCTTTATAGAGGAATATGCAAATCAGAGAATGAAAAGCTGCAATTAATCCACATTTTACACACTGGCATGGCAACAGCTGCAATCAATGTGTCGAGACAGCATTGTATTTACAGAGGTGGATTTTGTGTTTTCTAGGACCTAGATCAATGGTTCCATCATGAAATAGCTGAAGCGATCAGTTTTTTTTTTTCTAGTCCACACACACACAAAATAAGTGACAGTGTATTATATTTAGAGTGATCATTCACCCAAAAATCTCATGCCATACTTGTATGACTTTCTTCTGCACACAAAAGGAGACTTTTTTTTACTGGTCAAATTCAATAAATAACGACTTAAATTTCGGTCTGTTCCATAAAGAATGTCACCAATTTCATTTATGGTTTATTTAAAGCTTGAAAGCCTCAGTTCCCATTTTTGTCATTGCATGGAAAAGATCAGACATTATTCAAAATGTCTCCTGCAGTGTTCCAAAGATGTAAGAAAACCTTTATGCCTGAGTCAGAAGCTATTTTGTAATGGAAACAAAGCTACAGAGCTGCATGGTTTGGTCAAACATCCAAAGCTGGAGTGAATTGATTACAGTAGTAAAGTAAACATTATCCAGACACCGGTTTACAAAAGTTATTTTGCTTACATAACACACGCCAAGGTCTGTCTCCGGACTGCCGCCCTGTATAGGATCTGATGCATGACACAAGCAACAGGAAATGTGGCACTAAACTACACACAATTACATCCCCACAGCTGAATTTCCAAGCCACATTTTTGAACATTCGCCAATGAGCCATGTGACACAAAATTTGAACATAAACACAATGCTTTCTAAAATAGGCTATTACTAGACTGAAGATTACTCTCTCTTTCTAACACTTGAAATAGACCTCACAAATCAGTGTTAAACGCTTTAAATTTAACTTGTTTCTGGCTTGACATAGACATTTTGCTCTGTGCAACACAAAAATATTATGATTTGTTCCTCAACTAAATGACATGTTGATTTATTATTCAAATGCAAAGTCCCATGTATATCACAACCGAATAAAATTAAAGGCTTGACATGACTCTTAAACAATTTTACCTGCAGAAATGTTAGCTGTCTGCAAAGTTTTAAGCAAGTTGATTAGTTTATTAATAGCTGATGTTGAGTAATAGCTCTATGTTTTAGACAGAGGAATAACTAATCTTATTCTCCCTTCAAAGAATTGCATAAACTTGCATAATGCACTGTGGGTTAAATGAGCACACAGAAACCCCTTTCTGCCCCAAGGGTTCAGAGATGAAACACTCCACCAGATATCTGAAGAGCTTACAAGTGGAAATTCCTCTGGTACAACAATCAGACATCATTGTTTTCATCATTAATTGTGTAGTGCTATCAGAGCAGAGCTTATGTGAAATACTTTGAGCTATTTATATGTTTATTTAATTTACTTTGAGCCATTTATATACGTAAATAGAGACCTCACTGCTTGGTTGCCTGTCTATAATTTATGGTTACATTGTTAAAATCAACATTTATTCACCCCATGTTTTACCAAACACATATGCAACATGCACAAATGGAGAAGTTTTAAAGAATATTCACTCTGCTTACCCACCCCCAGAGGACTAATGTAGAGAAAAGATAATGAGGGTATAGTGGGCAATTTCGGACACAGCATAAAAGTACATGAACATGAAATTGAAACAATAAAAGATCGATAGTCAAGCTTCAAAAATTACAAAAAATTATTGTTTCAACTTAAAGTATCCGTGCTGCCTCAAATTTCTAAGTTTAGTCAACTTGTGACAACTTCGATATTTGAGTTGACTAAACTTAAAATATTAAGGCAGCACAAATACTTACTTTTTTAAGTTAAAAAGTTTTTTTTTTTTACAGTGTATATTGAAAGTAGTCAATTTGACTCATGCTCGAATCCAAGTCTTCTGAATAATAGTTTAGAGGAAAAGACAAAAAAAAAGTTCCATCAATGTAAAAGATCTTCATGCCCAATCGGTTTAAATTACGCTACAGGCTAAACCTTTAATTACACACTACTGTTTAAAAGTTTGGGGTCAGTAATTTTTTTTTATTTTTTTTTTAAGAAATTAATAATTGTATTCATCATGGATTCATTAAAATGACCAAAAGTGAGTAAAGACCTTTTACATTGTTACAGACAAATTCCATCTCAAATAAATGCTATTCTTTTGAATGTTCTATTCATTAAATAATACTGATTATAATGATCAAGGTTTCAACAAAAACATTAAAAGCTGTTTTCAGCATTGATAATCATTATAAATGTTTCTTGAGCACCAAATCAGTATAAAAGGATGGCACTAAAGAAATTATGCTGGAAATGTAGCTTTGCTATTACAGTTATTTTTAAATATATTAAATATAAAAAAGGTGCTATTTTAAATTGTACTAATATTTCAAAATATTGCTGTTTTTACTGATTTTTTTAATCAAATAAATGCAGCCTTGATGCGCATAAGAGACATCTTTCAAATCTTACTGACACCAAAATTGTATCCATTAAAAAACAACCACAGCAAAAATCAATAATAGCCAGCAGGTGACAATCTAATGCTAATGACAATTTATTTGTGAATGAAACAATGCTGGGCGACACATCAATCTGGAAAACATAAGAAATCTTATGTCTTAAAAATCTCAGTTAAGGTGACAAGGGAACATCAATTTGTTGTGGCTGATGCTTGAATGTCCATTCTCACCTAGTTAACACTCCCATAACTCTCAAATGCCACAGAGTATGAAACATCATCTTGTTATCCAACTGGTCAAATGTAATTATGTGCATGAGTCATACTGGTCTTCTGTATTGGAGAATTACATCTCTAGAAGGGGTTAAATTGCATATCGAGGATCAGGTCTTGTTGACCCATAGAATACTGTAGACTTCTAGATAATTCACACAATCTATCCATCATCTATCTGTTTTCAGAATTGAACGTCAAGCATCTATATAAAAAATTGTATGCTGTTATGCAAATATTCATGTGCACATCTCAAAATAGTCTGATTTATGTTCATCCCGGTTTGTTGTAAACACAACATGCTTAAGGGTTCGACTTATTTTGAAGCTCACTGAAAACAACCTTGATTGTTGAATATTGCCATTCTTGATGCTGCTAAAAATGCTGCATGTTTTACATATAAAGATAAACCTAAAGATATGTTTGCCAATATTAAATTGGGAAGAAAGACATTTTATGAGTGTTCACAGATATGGCGCCAGCTTGAAGGAAGTGTCAGGACTGGGACGTGCTGACAGGCTGTACAAAGTGACACTGATTTCCCTAGAAGTGACATTTATGCCTTTTGGTTCCCAGATGGGCCCACTTGTCTGTGGAATCAGCTTTCAGAATTAGAGTTATTTTGCATTATTTAAAGATCATCACATAGATCTAACACTACAATACTTCATTTGCAGGAGAATCAAAGACAAGAAACATAATGAATGACGATCTTTCAATTAACCAACACTAAGATCTCATTATTAACTGAAGGTTATAGCCAAAGATAATAGAATTTCTTTCTCTTAATTGGTTCAAGGAAGAAATGGAAGCTTTAGCGTTAAGTTCTGCCAGGAAGACTCAATTGCTACGTCACTTATTACCTTCTCATCTATCCAATCGCGTCCAATACTTGCGGTATAAAAGACCGGTATTACACATGTTTGAGTTCGCAGATGCTGACGCTTTCATTTACCTCCATCCTCCCCACCACCTCCAAGATGGTTCCTTCCCCTCCATCCTCCCCACCACCACCAGGATGGTCCCATCCTATACCTCCCAGGGGGTCGGCTGCGCCCCTGCCTTCGTCTTCAGGCAGGAAATGCAGAGTCCGGACCCTCGGATTGTGAGCTATGGACGGGGCCTACGCCAAAGAACTTTATTGCTTGCTGGGCTATCAATAAATGTATTTAATGTTACAGTATTTATTCTCCCGAGTCTTTCTGGTAGAACTATTAAAACGGTGTCCTATCACCTTCTTGCAATCTTGTTCCTCATGACAGAATGCAGGTCAGACCATCTCATGGGAGTAACGTCTAGACAACACAACAAAACATTTCGAGAAACTTTTCCCCCTCCCCAAGTGCTGTCTGGCAAGCAAACAAACTTTCTGAAATGAATAGTGGTGAGGTGACTTATGAATATGATCAATTTAATTACAGTGCACTCTCTTTTCATGGAATATAGGCTACCCTAAGAACAGCAGCGGCAAGATAGTCATTATGTTTTCTGAAAAGAGGACTATTAATATTAATTGAAAAGTAACTAATGATACAGACAAACAAGTAACTGATATTTATGTTTTTACATTCATCAAATGAGCTTAATTTTATGGGAATTTACTAGACATTCTAACAGATATTCACATGGTCATGGAAAGCTAATTTAACAAAGTACAATTTAACTAAATGTTATATTTGAAGAAAAAGTTGAATCCCCAATTTCCAAATCTGAGCAACATACCAATTCTGTCTGTGAAGGCCTTTATTAACTGCACAGACAATACATAAAAGGAGGCATTTATTGTGATCATATGAATAGAGCGGACAATATACAATCAGGGATGTTTTATTTTTACTAAAAACCATAGAATTTGCTTTAGGACATTCATAATCGTATTTTATCACTCTTGTCAGGTATGGCAAAATGATCCGCTGAACAGCAGGGTCTTTATAGACATCATAGATGTAGACCTTGTTGTAAGTGGTGTTATATTACAACTGTGGTGAAACTCCTTAAAGTTTATTAGACTAAAGAGAATTACACAAACAACGTTATGCAATATAATTACTTTTTTTCTAGTTATTTGATATAGGTATAAAGACCCCAACTGCCAGCATTAAATTGCATGAAATAATCACGTTGCTACTTGAGACCACCTTTGAGGAAACTCGTATACGGGAGACTCAGAAGGTGTAAACATTTGTCTTTAACTTTTGCTTTATGTAGCCAATTTCAAACTTTATATAATATTCCTATGTTTATTTGCTACACATTAAAGTGGTTTAGTTATTAAAGGAGCTGTATGTAAGAAATTTATTTCAATTAATCATACATTTTCCCTGATATGTCACTAGACATTAAGAAATCATGTTCATTTCAAATACTTATATCACTGACAACAGTAGTCCGGCCAGGATATTGTCATTTAAAAAGTGAAGTTGCAGCCCTCAACTGATGTTGATGTTGTCATGTTGTGTTTTGGTCTGATGCTCCACCCTCCACCGATCTACCAATCACGAAGTCAGTAGTGTTTCTGCATTCAGGTTGCCAGCTCTGCTCTAATTACCACAGCTGCAGCTAATAACGTGTCAGATAAAAAAAAATGTTGGATCCGGCAGCCTATCTGGCAACCTCGAGTCAGTAATTTGAAAGTGATTGCAGTACCAGTTTTGGCCACAATCTTACATACAGCTCCTTTAAGTCTACAACATATCATTAGACTGTGTAAATAGATGTTGAATACAAAGAACTCAGTATTTCGTGTTGAATAAGCAGGAGGAAACATGTACTGAGTAAACAGAATTTGATGAATAACATTTTTGAGGTATGCAGGCGTCTATGAATATGGGAATGTATACATCTGACTGCCTTCTCCATTTTTCCTTTGACCCATTGATGGTAAACTATGAAAGAGAGAATAATTTGGTCCGGGAATTGTTAAACAAGTAATGTAAAACTTTGTTGCAATTGCCGTTTTACAAGGGCTCACAGCCTTTTAACCTGAATCTACAGTGTGAAACATGCAGTCTAAAACAGCCAATGTAACCAGGTCGATACTGTGATTTAGTTATTTTAAAACCAGTACAACCAGTGTAGTCCAATTCTCGAAAAATGTAAGCTCATGAGCCGGTTCTCACTGAATAAAACTAGAAAATGTGTATCGCAATTCACAATTCTTGAACGAATTATGGTCATGAGCTGATTATTTTTTTCTGAATTAAAACCATAATGAACTGCTTCTTCTTAGTGAAAGAAGAACACAATTGGCCTGTCCAAATATCCACACTTGCGGCCTTTGCACTTGACCACTTGTCTGCTTACATGACGTATTTCCTGTATTTGGCCCAAGTGGTCAAGGTGTGAAGACTGCAAGTGTGTGTAGATCATTTGATTACCTGATGGGACACACTGACAGGGCTTAGGTTAAAACAGGATTAGACCAAGTTCAATAAGGATATTTAAAAAACTTTTATAAACAAGCCTTAGGGGAAAAAAACATTACTGATGTGCATCTTGAGACAAAACAATGGCAGTGAGTGACATATTTTAAGATTATGTCAGTGCAAGTTGCTTTCAGTTGAAACAGCTAAGCTAAAACATGCATTTTAGTCTAGGACTAGGTTTAAGCCTTGTCTGTGAAACCGGGGGATAGTTTAAAATGCAAGTGTTGTTTACAATGCTTTATTTTGTATTTAAATTGTTTGCATTTTAAAATAAACTTCTAAATGTCTGTTAAGTATAACCTATGTGGCCTAACAGACAACACAACTTAGTAATTGTGGGGCTTAAATTATAAAAAGATGTTGCTAATGTTGTACACAATACACTAAAAAAATGTGTAAAACTTTATGTTTTACTAACAAATTATATGTAATAAATTGGCTAATTAATTTAACTTACAGTATGTTTTCCTCGACATCTCGTGATTTCACATGAGTTCCTGAACACGATGCATCATGTCCAGTGCACTGCGCTTTAGGACAGTCTTGCGCGCGCACTTCCTGTTGCATGCAAGCGCCCACAACATGATACCCAAACAAATTACCCTTATCGGTTAGTGTGATGATCACTGTCGTCAGATTCCCGAGCTAATGATTCATATGAGTCGATTATTTTTTACTGAATCAAAATACACCGCGACCAACATACACACTTCAATAACTGTGGTTCAAAAATATGTTTATGTGTTCGTTGAAATCTGTAAATTGGATCCAGAATTCTTCACAACCCACACCTTGTCTCCCTAACATTTTAACATGTATGGCATAGCAGTCTTTCAAGTTTAGTAATGATTACTGTTTAGCTAAAATGTCACTCTTTTGTAGTTACAGCATTGTCGCGAGAAGTCTCTTTCAAAGAGCGCACAAAAAAATTAAAAATAAACAGCGCGCAAAACGCCGCTATGTGGTTTACGAAAAAGGACAACTTTTTTTCTCGGATTGTAAGGCTGCATTAATGAATTTGTCTGACGACGCACGTGCATTACGTAATTCACTAATTTGGTTACCATTTTCAGCATCATGTACGTCAGACTAGGGCTCAGTTGAACTGAAATAACATAGAGGAAACGTTATGTTAATACAATGCACTGTGGACAATGACAGACGTGTACTGGGGCGTAATGAATTTGCAATTCCAGCATGATTCCAGCGGTGCGTCTGTGCCGTGGCAGCACAACAGTCACCATGCGCAACATTCCTCGTGTGGTCGTAGGAATATTCCTCCAAAAGTATTTTCTGTGATGAATCGGGTAAGTTGACTGCATAAACTAATTAAGTCTCAGAATCAAAGTTGTTCTGACAGCAAAGGTGAGTTTTAGGATTTTGTATGGCATTGGGCTTAGTAGCCTAGAACAGTAGCCTACAGCATTATTTTCCAAAGCTTTGAACTATGCATGTTGTTTAATTTGACCGCATGTATGTTTAATACGAATTGTGATGTTAACGCATTCACCTCCACATGATCTTTTTAAAGTTGAGTCGTGATTCTTGGTGAAATTGAAGCCGTATGAAGCGGTGAAGTTTGATGCTATCACTGCGTAAACATGCGTAATTTTGAGATTGGTGTGTTGTTTTGGCAGGTTTGCGTGGTTTTCTGTTCAAGAACCTTTTCATTTTTAATCTCTAAAACATGAGCTGGGAATGTCTGCGTAAAATATGCGTAATTTGAAGAGTAAAGCTTCCTATTAGTATTGTATTGTTATACAACACCAGGGACTAATGGTTGTACTTTGATATTGAAGTTTCTTTCATTTTTATTTCCTTTTTTATTCTTACAATTGAATAACTACTATACAAATAGTGATTATTGTTGTGTTTTATGTAAATGTGTGCCAAGCATTTCAAGCATTTTCCACGACTTCCTATCAATCAGCTATGTTCGAAAAACAAAATAGCGGGTAGATGCTTTAGGTTATTGCACCTGCTATACATAGAATGTCATTATAAAACCATCAATTTGAGTGTGTATACACGGATGTGTTTGTCTTTAGGTTGCTTCTACTCCTCGCTCTTCACCTGTTTTGTGATGGATTGAGTCACAATGTCGCAGCTGTACTACCGCAGAACGGATAACTCCTCGTATCGGGACCGTATTCCGCTGCGGATAGTGCGCTCCGAGTCGGAGCTCTCGGGGCAGGAGAAGTCCTACCTCAGCGCCGTGGAGAAGGGCGATTATGCCAGCGTGAAACTATCGCTGGAGGAGGCGGAGATCTACTTCAAGATCAACATCAATTGCATTGATCCTCTGGGGCGCACGGCGCTGCTCATAGCCATTGAGAATGAAAACTTGGAGATCATCGAGCTGCTCCTCAGCTTCAACGTGTATGTCGGGGACGCTCTGCTCCATGCCATCCGTAAAGAGGTGGTGGGGGCCGTGGAGCTCCTGCTGAACCACAAGAAGCCTAGTGGAGAGAAACAGGTTTGTGTAAAGTACTTGTCTGCTAGTTCATAGTTTGCTAGCTCACATAGACCTATCTATCTAAAACTGACAATCAAATTAATGTTCCAGAAAAACTATAACACTATTTCATAACATAACTTAAATGTGCATAATTAAAGTCTTTGAAGTGGTTTACTGTTTTTGATGCTTTTTTTTTTTTTTTGCTGTTTACTGATTGGCTGACAACCCTATAAGTGCCCAAACTAGTGGAAACCAGGTTGATTCAAAACCTATTGTTAAAAAGTCATGTCTTTAAAAAAAAAAACATTTTATTTTAACTATGCAACAACAATATACAAAATATTACCATGAATAGGAAAACACATTGACAAATTTGGTTTTGATCAATTATTTTGAATTTTGTCATGTCATGCTGTCTGCCCAAAACAATTAATTGCCAAATTAAGTAGGTGCCAACAATTGTTTTTTAAATTTATTTGATTAACTTCTACTGAGTGATGGATGAATTTCTGGCAAAATAGTTTTATCAGGCACACTACCTGTCATGTCAACAATAACAGAAACACAAAGTGTTTTCTTCTCCCTGCAATTTAATAAGCTTATTTATTTAGCTATTTTATGAGTGGTTTCGTTTTGTTTATTTGCATTTTGCATGTTTTTTTCCCTCCTCTCTGTGACCCAGAACAGACATGTGGTCATTTTTAGTTCTGAAAAGAAACCCTCAAAACAACAGTACTGAATTTAGATGTTCGCCATTACTTGTTATTGAGTCACTCTGGAAGCGAAACTCTCAAAACATCTCTTATCAACTTCTCATGTAAAGTAAACAACCCATTATTGCAGATAGGAGTGCTTTAGAGCTGAAAGGAATTACGTATCCAGTTGTCAATGCTGATATATGAACACTTTAGACATAGTGTGCTTGTACGCCTGCTTTTTTTCAGAGGACAAAACTGCCTGCTATATAAAGCTCGATGTTCGGACACTCAGGCATGTGAATTAATAACTGTTGTTCTAAAAGTTTGCTGTTCAACTTTGCTGGGCCTTACTTGTATGTCCTCTCCTCTTAACTTTGATTTAATTGTCCTTTATTGGCTAGTAGGAATATACTGGATGCTGAGGCACTGATTCAGAGAAATGATGGCATGGATGCACCAGAGCAGCTGCACAACTGATCTTTCCTTCCGCAATCCCTGAGCGCTTTTTCTTTTCTCTGTGTCTCTGTGTCTCTTCCTGTCTATGTCTATTAATGTCACATTTATTAAACTTTTTGATATGCAAATGACTAAATCAGCATATCTAAAGACCACAAGAGGGCAAGTGAGTACACAGGCACGGGTTGTTTGCTTTGATTTCCTAAATTATTATTCTGATGACGATATTATGATCTGTCTTCGTGGCATGTGATCTTTATCATATTAGCAAGTTGTTTAAGTAAGTATTAAATAAGCAAAAAAAAAAAAAACTTGTTCTCTTTTGTTCTTGAGGAGTAATTCATTATTATTATTTTGCACAAAGGTCTTGGTTATGACAGCTGTCTATGTTGATGCAGTTTCAGGCAAAATAAAAAAAATTTGGTCATTGCATTCAACCTGAAGTCTATTTTGCATGCATATTGTCATCCATGATTAAATATTCCACACCTGAAAGCATCTGATAATAGGTCCAATTATTTAAAAAAATGGAAATGACATTTTTTAGCATTCTTTTCAGTTTGGGAATGAGTTGCACTGCTCAGATCAGTGTCATTAAAAATTATACTGCGGTAAAGGGCCTTTTTTCTGTAGCAGTTAAAGTCTCTCAGCTTTGTTGGAAATGTAAGTAATGAATCATGAGAATTGGCTTCTTTTCACTTATTAAACTCAAAGCTCACTTGAACTGTCATCTTACTGACATTTCACGTCAAACCCTCTACTTTTCCAATTCTTTTCCCTTCCTCTTTCCAGTCTATTGTGGTTAAGGATGAGCTTCAAAGCGTTATATTGCAGTAGATAATCAGTATGGCTGCCAGCCTGAACACATCTCTCCAACTGGAGCCTTCATTATCTTCCTCAAATAGTCAAGCTTTTGCTGTGGTCACCGTGGGCTTGGAGCTCTTGTGAAAAGGATGGAGATATCAGATAAAATGTGCTAATCACCCTCTACCTTCAAATCGCACCTTTTCATCACATGTGGCTTTCATTTATAACTCATTTTCTCGCTCTTCACTCCTTCCTAACTCATTATTCTTTCTCACTTTTAGTCACTTTTTCTAGCACATGCTGCTTGGTTTTCTCTTTCACTATCTTTCTTTCTGTCTCTCACTGTTTTTTTTTATCCATCTCCCCCAAATGTTGTGTGATCACAGAACTTCATGTAGCAGTGTATATATTACAGCTCTCTGTTTAAATTGGGATTTGCAGTCATTCAATTCCCTTCATGTGCCTCGTGTATGTTTAGAATGTTCATTCTGTAGTCTTTTCATTATGTGTAATATATTAATTGCAACACCTCAATGTTTTCTCCAAGCCTCGTTTAAGTTTTATAAGCAAGCAGGTTGATGTATCTGAGAAAAGTGTAACTCTTTGGTGCTATGTTTGAGCATTTCAATACATCATTATGGCTTAACCAGTGGCATGAGTTTGAATTTGGAGGTGGGACTATCTGGTGCTGTCTGACCAATGGCAGGTGGGGGGAGTGTTCACCAAACCTGTTGGTTTTATTTTTTTATGATTGTGCATTTACACATGAACGATGTACTGAAAAAGAAAAGCTTTTTTTTTTCTGCTTTTTTTTTCCTTCTTTGTACAGATGGCAACTTTGTCAAAATGATCCCCATCACACAGATCCGCAAAAATAAATAAAAACGCTGTATTATTCATACCAGGCCAGTAGTTGGCAATGTCACTTTGCGAAGAAACACACCTTAAAGTAACACCATGTAACACCATGTTTTGCTCTCGGGGTCCCCCTACAGTTTGCTAACAGTATTGTCTTCTACTACTCAGGGGATACACTTATACATTTGTTGACAAGCCGATACAGTCTTGAGTTCTCACGTCTTGGGCAGACTGCCAGCGTTGTGTATGAAATGTTTCGATCCCAGGTTCATTGGCATATTTCAGCATGTCATATGAATGTCATTTCATGGATTTAATTTTTCAAAAGGTCGCGTAGCTCATGTTTACAAACCAGCGTCATTATAGTAGCCAGTGTAACCGTATGCTTCTGCGTTGTGTTGGAAATCAGTGAAGAAGGACAAGAGAACGCCGAATTGGGTCTGCATAGAGAATGTATTTTTTTATATAAACAGGCCGTCACGCCAGCTTCAGCTCACACATCACAAGGGTCTTGGAAATATATTATGAAGGTTGAAAAACTACTTAGTGTTGCTTTAAGACTGAACATGTAATATGCATGCGTGAGACGTCACTGTTTTCACAAATTTGCGTTTTTGTATTTTCCAAAAGTTTACTGCTTGCTTTGAAACAATCTATATTGTTAAAAGCGCTATATAAATGAAGGTGACTTGACATGGAGATGATAACGGTATAATTTTCATAAACTTTAAAACCCGTTTTTTAAAATGTTTGCATTTTCAGGCACCCAAAATGCCGCTGTAGTGTAAATGAACTGCCAAAACTTGTAAATTTGTCTGTTTTTGGTTGAAAACCGTGTCGTGTAAATGGCCACTGAGTTTGTCCTTTGTTGGGTGGTTTGACCTCTGTAATATTTCAAGTTAAAGCTAGATAAGGTTCTATAGTTAAAGCTAAAACACTATAATAGGCTAATTATTTTTGTTTTATTGGTTATTATAATCTTTTTTTTTTTTATGTGTGTTGCATTTGGCTGACATCTTTAAGTCTATGCATTTCACATGTGATTTTAGCCAGGCTTCTTGGCTGATTTTTCTCTAGTTTCTTAGGATAATGGATTATTCTTGAGCACCAGGATTCAAATACTGCCTGTACTTAATGGTTGGATAAGGCGGATGGATTAGTTCTTAAACTGTAGCATTTTAGGACATTTTTCTCTTTTTCTTAAGAAGCTAATTATGTTCATTTGTCCTTGCCCTTGTCCATATCATTGTCCTGAAGATAAGCTTCCTCCCAAACTTCAGACTGAAACAGATTGCTGTATTTTTTTCTTTCATATTGTGCTGCTCATGATTCATCCCTCTATTTTAATAAGGTGCGCCATCCTTGCTGATGAATAGCATCTCTTCAGCGTTGTGCTTCAACCAACGTAATTTATTGGAGGTAGCTATTGTTTGTTGTTGTGGGCACTTTTAGATTTGCCACACATATTGCTTTGGATAGAAAAGCTCACAAAATCTCCTCCCTTTGCAACTGGGTCACTATCATGCTTTTCAAGCAAAAACCTCGCCAAACTCCAGACAGGATTTCATACGGTTCTTCTCTGCTACCGAAGCTCTGGAGCTACTTCAAAGTGATCATAGGCCTCTCTGTAGCCTCTCTCCCAAGCGTTTTTCTCATGTGCTCAGAGGATTTTCAGGAAAGACCTTTTGCCCGGCAATGTCTGGGTCATTTGATGTAGCTTCCATTTCATCATGATTGAACCAACAGTTGGACGCTCCTGTTGTTTTATACCCTTCTTCATGATTTATGCATTTATTTTTCTCTCCCAATTTGAATATTCTTTAGTGGTCATTCTCATAGCGGTCCTTCACATTTGAGATCTGAATAATAACAAGGGCTTAATTGTGAGGTTTTTATCCGGCAAGTGTGGCTATTTCAGCTATTCACAGTGAGATGGCAATTGGAAAGCAAATGCATCCTCATTAAGACCATTGTTTTCATCACAAAACGCTTGTTAACTCAGGCTCTGTTATTTTAGTTTTATTACGAAATAAACCTATAAACTTTTATCCCAGTACTTCTCGCTGTCATTTAGGAATAAGATTGCATGGGTGTTTGAATCGAGATTGTGATCTTTTATCGATTAATTGTGCAGCTATTGTGGAGCTATTGTGGTTGTTAATATTTTGAATTAGATTTTGTTTAGAATTTCTGTTTTTATTTTAATTTCAGTTTAAGTTTTAGTCATTTTATTGTGTGTTTTGGTACCTTTTAATTTTTTTAGTGTCTATAGTTTTTATAAATTTTTATTTTAGTTTTTTTTGTTTTGTTTATCAAGTTAAAATACATGCATTTAGTTTCATCTTGCTTTGGCATACCTTTTTCATATTTTTTCTTTTTTTTAATAGTTAACGTTTATATTATTAAATATTATTTTAATTTTCCGTTGTAGTTATAATAATAATAACCCTGTTGAATACTCATTCAATGTTATGCATAATTATTTATTTTTTAGTACATCAAATTAAATGCATTTAGTTTAATGTTGCTTTGGCAACTAGCTGAAATTAAAAAAAGTGTTTTAAACAATATTTTATTACTTTTTTTTTGTTAACAAATTTTAAAAAAATATTGTTTTAATAATAATAACCCTGTTGAATACTTATTCAAGTGTATGCATTTTACAATATTTTAATAGCATAGAACAATGTCACTAAGTATTTCAGTAAACTGTGAAAATTAGTTAAATAAAAAAATTGTTGGAGTAGGTTATACAAGAAAATACTATTTCAGTCTTTTTATTTCAAAATGTCAAGTTTAATTCAGTGTGTTACTTGACATTTCTTTGCAATAATTTGTAAAATTGACTAACAATTTCTGAGTGAAAATGGTTTCAAATTCAATACCAAATATATAGAGTGTACAACAGTATTTGGACACTTAATTCACAAATAAAAAATGTATTACAAAATATCAAATAAAGTGGCATTTATAGAATTGTAGCATATTTAATACTATAAATTATTTCATATGTAATGCAATGATATTAGATATTTTAAGTGACTTTGTCTAAATGTGTCATTAAGTTTTTTGGGTCGCTGTATAGTGAAATGCAGTGTATATATGTTTCGTCAGATGAATTTAATCCATCTTTTCCTATTTCTAACCAGGTACCACCCATCCTGCTTGATAAACAGTTCTCAGACTTCACTCCTGACATCACCCCCATCATCCTGGCTGCCCACACCAACAACTACGAGATCATCAAGATGTTGGTGCAAAAAGGTGTGTCGGTCCCCCAGCCTCACGAGGTGCGCTGTAACTGCATAGAGTGCGTCTCCAGTTCGGACGTGGACAGTCTGCGACACTCGCGCTCCCGGCTGAACATCTACAAGGCCCTAGCCAGCCCCTCTCTCATTGCCCTATCCAGCGAGGATCCTTTCCTCACCGCGTTCCAACTGAGCTGGGAGCTCCAGGAACTCAGCAAAGTGGAAAACGAGTTCAAAACTGAATACGAGGAGCTCTCCCGTCAGTGCAAACGCTTCGCGAAGGATCTCCTGGACCAGACCCGGTCCTCACGCGAGCTGGAGTTGATCCTCAATTTCCGTGATGATGTCAACCTGCTGCAGGATGAGGCCAATAATGAGCTGGCTCGCCTGAAATTGGCTATCAAATACCGCCAAAAAGAGGTACAGTTTTGAAGATGATGTATTTTCTTACAATGGTCCAAAAAGTATTTGGACCCATAAAATGGATAAACCAAGTTGCATTTACAAACACAAACTAATCACCAAACATATGTTTACATTTGCTTTAATACTATCTAGTTTCAGGATCATTTATATATATCGAAACCTGCTTGACGTCGATTGACAAAAATGTTGTACATTTTAAATATGGTTTTGTGATCATCCAAACTTAAGTAGCCTAGTGTGCGGGATTTATATTTTTCAATTTTATTATCTTTATCTTTAATTTAATTCATTATCGTGTGAGACACTTTTTTTTTCAGAAACCTGACACTTACATTTATTTTTAATGCAATTTGGATTGACATTTTGTTATATAATACAGTGACATTCATATGATTATGTGTAACTAAAATATCCAGATATTTGGGGGCTTTTTATGCACTGTAAAACATATTGTTGGTTCAACTTAAAATAGTAAGTTACCTGGTTGCCTTAGAATTAAGTTAATTGAAATTAAAATTTGAGTAATACAATTAAGGAGATTGCTTTATTACAACCTCAAAATACTGTTATCTGAAACACATTAATTATCCAAGTTGATTTGACAAAAGATAAAAAGCTGTGATAACAAATCATGAACAGTTTTTTACAGTGTGGGTAAAATACTTAATTACTAATTATGCTAATTACGTCTTGTTGATTGTGATTAACACTCTCCTGAGATTGACTAAGCTAAGGACAAATGAACTCCCACATATATTTTAATGTTAAGAAGGTCCTCTTAGCAATACTTGAGGGATGCCAGATGAAACTCAAACCTCTGCATTAATATAAAAGCACTGAAGTGTTACAAGCCCAAACTAAAAATCGGGTAATTTTCTTCACACTTGACAAGGTCATCACATGCCTCAGCGCTGTATAGATCTCATGCCCTTTTGACCTGTGATGACTTACTGCAGTGTAGGAGTGAAGACTCATATCCACTCTCAGCATGCAGTCATGGGCTCATATAGCTACTAATTACTTTGTCTCTTGAATCAAGTCTGTTCACGTTTCATTGCTTTGTTCGAAAATAGTCCACATTCAGAAGCCATATTCACAGCCCTTCTGCTACTTTGTCATTTTTTTAAATACAATGTGAAAATGAAGCATCATAAATTCCAAATGTATTATAAATTCAATTACAGAAATGATATACATATTAAACACAGCAATTTGTGACACTTCCTGCAGCCATTTTGCTCAAATTATTTTGCCGCCTTTTGCCAATACTTTAGGATTTTTTTAGATGAATTTGTTATGCATATTTGATTTTTGTTGCTTACTGTATAAGAGTCAAATCACCTTTATTTATATAGCACTTTATACAATACAGATTGTTTCAAAGCAGCTTTACAGAGATAAACTGGAAAACAACAATTCAATGATGCAAACAGAATTCAATTCTGCTGTAAAGCAGCTCTAAAAAAAGACAACAGTAAACTGTCATTATCCAGTAAAGTACATTGTGTAAAGTACATCAATTATGAAACGAGTTAAATTCAGCTATAAAGCAGCTCTGCAGAAAACAGTGATGTCAGAGTTTTCAGCCAATAGTTTCAGTGTAGTCATTAATATTGAATGCGAGTTGCATAAATATCCATTGATAATATTCCTCTCAACCCATGATTATATTAGACATGACACAGATCAGATTAAATGGCATTTGTTCCAGTAGTCACACAATCATTGGTAATGGCAGAGACGGTCACACCGGCACTAATCTTATTATTCTAAATGTTACTGGAATGTCTCCAATTAAGCATGTGAATATCCATTATAAAATCCGAGATCAGATCGGAAGCAGCATGCTTTGTATTACCACAGATGTAAAGATTTTTGATCATTAGATTCTATGAGTTGAGGAGATGGATTAAAAAATAGCTTTGCTATCTATCGATCGGTCATTGTATCCGATTTGCTTGGAAATTGTACTTGTTCACATGGAGGATATTCATGCTCTGAGAAGAACATGGGCTTTCATGTGCCAGATGTTCAAAGTTTGTATAACATGCTGGCATGGTGGTCTTACATCTGCAGAAGGTCTGATAAGAGCCTATAAATCATACCCAAAGCTCCTTAAAGAATCTGATGTAGTGGGAAATGGTAGCATGTGCTTTGTGGAGGTAAAGCATTTTGTGCTTAAATAGTTCATAACACCTCACTTTTCATATTCTGGTAAATGCATTTTATTTGTTATGTGAATATTTCAAGCTTGTGTAAGTTTAGTTCTGAAAGCCCCATTATGAAAAAGAAACAGGAGAAATTAACTTGGTCCTGTATAAAGTCACTTGGCATGTTTTTTTTGTTTTTTTTACTGGTTGCTGTAGAGTGCAGCAGTAAAAAGGTCACGTTCCACTCCAGACTGACAGTGTTTGCTTAGCATGTTTCTTTTTATTTGAAGTGGCGTCCCTATTTGTCCCGTTGAGGTGTATTAAGGTGCTGTTGTCAATTGCACAGCAGCCCCGTGACAGAGTTCTTTATTCGATCTGGAGAATAGATTGTACCGTGCTAATCGGCCCTGGCGGAGAACACTTAAACTCATCTCAGACTTGACCTCATCGCCTTCAGAATGACTGGCTCTGCTGTAATGAGGATACATTTGTTTGTAATTTGGTTAGGCGCCCTCCCACTTCCGCTTGACATTTTAGATGCTTTGTTAATGGCTTTGGGCTGATCACAGGAGACAAGATGAAGAGGATGAGGGAGAAGAACAAATAAGCAGCTAGAACAAGAGTCAATGTATGGCTGCAAGTTGCAGTTTCAGGGCCAAGCACATAATTAAAAAAATTATGATTATGAATTTTTATCTCTATTATTGCAAAGAATATGAGCTTATTTGACTTTTTTATTTTCTCAATTGCTTTGGCACATTTTTAAAAAAAACTTTTGTAACGAACTCTAAACTGTAAGTGCAATTGTCACAACTGTGCTGGAACATCAGAACTGAATTGCTTGTCTGTAAAATGTAGTTACTCACCCAAAATATTTAATTCATGCTTCAAATAGTTGTTTTGTCAGTAAATTGACCAATGCCACCTTTTTTGTCATCACACTGGTCAAAATGTTTAGATGTTTTTTCTCCCTGGAAATGTTTGTTGAATGGGTCATGATGGCTCACACAATGAAGGAATGTTTAGTTGTGAAGAGTTTGACAGTTTCAATGAGAATCAACTCTGCACACATATGCCAAAACACATACAATTCTAAATAAGAAATTCAAATCAGATGTGAACAATAATTGACTTTTTCAGAGATCTGAACTTCTTTCTTTGAGAGAGAAAAAAATTGTATGCGAGAATTGAGTCAAAGCGATTGAGGAAAAACTTTAATATAAGAGTAGGTGCCTTAGAGTATAGTACTTGGTCATATACTGAATTACTTAATTCCTTCTGCATCCTCACAAATGATATAGTCAGTGGATGTGTTACAAAGGGTTATTATTTTTAATTTAGTTATTTATATTTTGTTCTCAGAATGTCCTTTTGGTTTTACATTTTTGTTATTTTTCTGTATTTTATAGTTTTCATTTTTATTTTGGATATAATATTTATAACTTGTATTACAGAGAACAAAATGTCTAATAAAGTACATGAATAATACAGCATTTTTAGCGTTTCTGTCACGGGTGGTTGAAGCAGACGTGGAAGTAGGATCTGTTTGCAGTATTCTTTTATTACACACTCAAACGTAAACTCAGACTCAGGAAACAAGGCTCGAGAACAGAACTACCAGCAAACAAACATTTAGGACTAAGACTGAACTAAACACACAGGCTTAAATACAAGGGCAAACAAGCAAAACAAGATAACAAGAGGGTGTGGCTAATAGGAAGCACCTGAGAAGATTAATAAACATAACGCGGAGCTGCTAAACATGAAACAAGACAGAAACACAAACTAGACTTATGACATAATCCCCCCCCTTAAGGAGCGGATTCCAGACACTCCTCAGAATATAGTCCAGGGTGGTGGTGAAGCGGAGTCGGACCTGAAGGAGGTGGGAGGGCCAGGTCAATGGGGCAAGCTGTGCGGGCGACCAGGGCGGAACATGTCGTATAGGCAACTAGGGTGGACCAGACAGTTCAGGGGCATACTCAGAAGCACCCTCCACAGCATGCTCAGGAACAGACTCAAGTTCGCCCTCCTAGGCAGCCCTGGCGTGCTCATGGACAAACTTGAGAGCGGCGTTCTCCGGGACAGACTCAGGAGCGCCCTCCTGGGCAGCACTGGCGTGTTCAGAGACAGGCTCAGAGAGCGACCTCCGCGGCGTGCTCAGGGACAGACTCGAGAGCAACCTCCACGGCGTGTTCAGAGACAGGCTCAGAGAGCGACCTCCACGGCATGCTCAGGGACAGACTCGAGAGCGACCTCCACGGCCTGTTCAGAGACAGGCTCAGAGAGCGACCTCCACGGCATGCTCAGGGACAGACTCGAGAGCGACCTCCACGGCGTGCTCAGGGACAGACTCGAGAGCGACCTCCTGGGCAGCACTGGCGTGATCAGAGACAGGCTCGAGAGCGATTTCCGTGGCTTGCTCAGGGACAGACTCGAGAGCGACCTCCACGGCGTGTTCAGGGACAGACTCGAGAGCAACCTCCACGGCGTGCTCAGGGACAGATTCGAGAGCGACCTCCGTGGCGTGCTCAGGGACAGACTCGAGAGCGGCTTCCACGGCGTGCTCAGGGACAGACTCGAGAGCGACCTCCACGGCGTGCTCAGGGACAGACTCGAGAGCGACCTCCACGGCGTGCTCAGGGACAGACTCGAGAGCGACCTCCGCGGCGTGCTCAGGGACAGACTCGAGAGCGACCTCCACGGCGTGCTCAGAGACAGACTCGAGAGCGACCTCCACGGCGTGCTCAGGGACAGACTCGAGAGCGACCTCCACGGCGTGCTCAGGGACAGACTCGAGAGCGACCTCCACGGCGTGCTCAGGGACAGACTCGAGAGCGACCTCCACGGCGTGCTCAGGGACAGACGCGAGAGCGACCTCCACGGCGTGCTCAGGGACAGACGCGAGAGCGATCTCCGCGGCGTGCTCAGTGACAGACGCGAGAGCGATCTCGGCGGCGTGCTCAGGGACAGACTCGAGAGCGACCTCCACGGCGTGCTCAGGGACAGACTCGAGAGCGACCTCCACGGCGTGCTCAGGGACAGACTCGAGAGCGACCTCCACGGCGTGCTCAGGGACAGACTCGAGAGCGACCTCCTGGGCAGCACTGGCGTGATCAGAGACAGGCTCGAGAGCGATTTCCGTGGCTTGCTCAGGGACAGACTCGAGAGCGACCTCCACGGCGTGCTCAGGGACAGACTCGAGAGCGACCTCCTGGGCAGCACTGGTGTGCTCAGGGACAGGACACACTAGTGTGCTCAGGGACAGGACACCTGGGAAGACTAATAAACATAACTTGGAGCTGCTAAACATGAAACAAAACAGAAACACAGACTAGATTTATGACAGTTTGATCTTAGCATCTAAATGGCTGCTTTGTTGGTTTTGGGTTTTTTTTGGCTACAAAAATATGATTATCAAATCACGTTACAAACCTTTGCATAAGTGTTTGACTAAGTGTTTGACATTCAGTATGAAGCAACATGTTGACTATATTGTGTTGGAGACTCAGCAGTCTGATGGAGGAATAAACGAGAGAAACTCAGACCTCCTGCCTTACTGTTCATGTTCACTTCATCATTCTGACTTTATTAGACACTAATGCTCACTTTACATGGGTATATCCTGGAGTCTGGCTTTGGGCAAACTGCTGAAAACAGTGACGTATAGTTTGCTTGTGCTGTAATTTAATTTTACTGACAGTTTATGGCTCAGTTAGACTGGAATACATGGCGTAATGATGTTTCTTTAAGTTAATGCTCCTATGTCATTAAAAAAAACTATGCCAAAGTAATATATGTACACAGACATAAAATTCTAGTCGGTCTTGTAAATGGTAAAAATGAATATTCTGGGAAATCTGGAAAATTACTGATTTGGAGGCTTGCTTCCCAGACCACCTGTTCATACTTGGATAGTAACGTATGATTTCCCTGTATTCTCCTCTCTTCTTTTCTCTCTCAGTTTGTAGCACAGCCAAATTGCCAGCAGCTGTTGGCCTCTCGCTGGTATGATGAATTTCCTGGCTGGAGGAGACGTCACTGGGCTGGCAAGTTCATCACCTGTGTCTTCATCGGCCTCCTATTCCCCCTGCTGTCCCTCTGTTACCTGGTGGCACCCAAGAGCCGCTATGGCCTCTTCATCCGCAAGCCTTTCATCAAGTTTATTTGCCACACCACCTCCTATTTGACCTTCCTCTTCCTCCTGCTGCTGACCTCCCAGCACATAGTCTCTAACAATCCTGATCGTCAAGGACCAAAGCCCACAACGGTGGAATGGATGATCCTACCCTGGGTTCTAGGTAACACCACATCCCTACAGAACTGATATGATTTCATAATCTGGTCCTAAACTGAGCTACTGTATTTGTTTGTGTATTAGTATACACTAGTGAATAGAAAAGTTTATATACGTCTAAAAGAATTTGAGCTAGAATTGTGATTCAATACTTTAAAAGGCAAAAATACCTAATTATTATAGGAGTATTAAGAAAGGATTATTATAATAATAATAATAATTACCCTTTACAATAAGGTTTAATTCATTAACATTTTACAGCAATCTTTAAGATTAATGCTACTATTAAAAAGTTTTCCCATATTTATTTGATCCAAATACAGTAAAACAGTAATAATGTGAAATATTATTACAATTAAAAAAAATTCTAATATAGTACATTTTATGTAATTTATTCCTGTGATAGCAACGCTGAATGTTCTTCATCATTACTCCAGTCTTCAGTGTCACACGATCCTTCAGAAATCATTTTAATATGATGATTTGCTGCTCAAGAAACATTTCTTATTTCCATCTAATATTTTTGTGGTAATCGTGATATGTTTTTTCTGGATTCTTTGAGTATAAAGTTCAAAAGAACAGCATTTCTTTTAAATAGGAATCCGTTGTGACATTATAAATCTTTTCACTGTCGCTTTTGATCAAATGTGTCCTTGCTGAATAATTCATAATACATTAATTTTAACTTAGGACATGTGTAATGTTAAAAAAAAGATGAGTACATACAAATTTACATTTCCCATAAATATTAATAAATATAATTTTTGTAATTAAATTAAATTAAAATAAAATTGCAGTTTTACTGTATGTTCTCTACAACATTTGCAAGACTCATCTTGGACCAGAAAACAAATAAGTCCTTTGAACATGAACCAACAAAATCTCTTGGCGGCTCTTGCAGGATTCATATGGACGGAGATCAAGCAGATGTGGGATGGTGGATTTCAAGATTACATGCATGACTGGTGGAATCTAATGGACTTTGTGATGAATTCCTTGTATCTTGCAACCATCTCACTGAAGATTGTTGCATATGTCAAGGTATGTTACATCACAACAATCACTGATGGGAATGGAACAAGAGTAAGTTACTCTTTCTTCTCTCCTAACAGTACAGTGGTTGCAAACCCAGGGATACCTGGGAAATGTGGCACCCCACATTGGTGGCTGAGGCAGTGTTCGCCATTGCCAACATCTTCAGCTCTCTACGCCTCATCTCGCTTTTCACCGCCAACTCTCACCTAGGTCCTTTGCAGATATCATTAGGGCGGATGCTACTTGACATCCTAAAGTTCCTGTTCATCTACTGCCTGGTGTTGCTTGCCTTTGCTAATGGACTCAATCAGCTTTACTTCTACTACGAGACTAGTGATGGCATGAACTGCAAAGGCATTCGCTGCGAACGTCAAAACAACGCTTTCTCTACGTAAGTCTTAGAGAAGGCCTAATATCTACATTTCTAATACCTCATATCTCAATACATAATTTATCTATTTTCATTGTCTACTACACCTGCATTTTTATTTTTAAAAATCAGCTAAATAGTACTCATTCCCTAGGTTACAATGAAAGCTGAAGAATTGTGTATAAGTTGCATCTGCACATCCTAATTTTGTTTGTATTCCATTTGTAGGCTATTTGAGACCTTGCAGTCTTTGTTTTGGTCAATTTTTGGATTGATCAGTCTATATGTGACTAATGTCCAAGCTGACCACAAGTTCACAGAATTTGTGGGCGCCACAATGTTTGGGACATATAACGTCATCTCCTTGGTGGTCCTCCTCAATATGCTTATTGCCATGATGAACAATTCATATCAACATATCGCTGTAAGTCCTTTCTGAGGTTTGACCTGAGCACTTGTAGACATATCTTCATAATGTCCTACTCTAGGAAATTGTTGCATATTACATATACTGTATTTTCTGAAAAATAAGGCACATATGATTATCGCACTGGGTTTAAATTCCACAGTAAGTTGCATCAGTGTTTAAGTCACATTTTATTGTTATTTTCAGAAATAATGTGAAATACCATATTAAATATTTATAGACGGTAAACTATAAACAGTTTTGGGGGTAACTCATTACAAGTAACTTGTTGCGTAGTCAGATTAATTTTTCAACTAGTAAAGTAACACATTACTTTTAATGTTACATTGTTTTCCCATTTATTGACTGACAGCTCTCTCGTCCCCATGTTGAGACAAATCAAAGTGCAGTGGCTTTGTGTGTAAACATGATGGTTATTGTAGTTCGAGACTAAATGTGAGCTTGCATTTACTCATCTCACTTGCACGAAAAAGATTCAATATTCCTCAAAATGAATAAAATCAGTGAAATGCAGAATCCGAATATTATGCAAACCTCCAGGCTCCAATAACTAAATATGTTAAATAAAACATAAATGTGTATGCATTTAATCTCACTTTATTGACCAATGTACTTGCTTCTGACCTTCGATGATTGATTCAGTTAAACCATAAGCAAAAGTGACTATAGATTTTTTATTTTTTTTTGGTAAAGTAAGTGTTAAACTTTTTCTCCTGCATCCCAATCTTCCGATAACCAGAATGGCAGCACAGCTGAAAGATTTGCTTGAGCGGTGCCCTCTACTGTACATGTGAATTTGCATTTCCTTCAGCCTGAGGCTTATTATTTCACTTTTGGTGGGAAAAGGTCTTTACATTTGCCCAAAAATATCACTTTTAGGTGAAAAAAGTAACGCAAAAGTAACGTAATACATTATTTTTCTTAAAAAGTAACTAAGGAATGCAATTTCCAAAGTAACTTTCCCCAACACTGACTATAAACATATTTTAGTTCCCCTCACTGCATACCAAATCCTTTAAATTTAACAGTATTCAGTGCAGAAAAAGATGAAAAATAGTGGAATTCATTCTAAACAAAAGTTATTAAAAAGGCCAAGCCTAAACAAATTTTATAAAGCAAAACTGAAACCTACTGGCATGTGGGAAACTCACATTCCTCTCTTACTCAGCACGAATCCAAATATGTGTTTTTTTTTTTTGTTTTTTTTTTTTTTTTGACATTAGTTGCATTATATAAGTATCTTTTGAATATATAAGTATCTTTTGAATATAAGTCATAGTACATTTCAAAGACGTGACTTATATTCAGGAAAATACGGTACAGTGTGCGGTACTTTTGTATGAAAGCATCTGCTGAGAACATGTACATTTCTCATATTTATGTGTTCTGGCTTTTCTGAAGGACCATGCTGATATTGAATGGAAATTTGCCAGAACTAAATTATGGATGAGTTATTTTGAGGAAGGAGGCACCCTGCCACCTCCCTTCAACATTATCCCCAGTCCCAAATCCATATGTTACCTGATTACATGGATTAAGGTGAATGTGTTCAAGAGGAGGTCAAAGAGGACTGAGACTTTTGGGACAATAGGGGTGAGACACTGTGAAAAACTGTTTATTTTATGTTTATTTTATGTCTCTTCTTCTTTGGTCTTATACATTTTCTTTAAATTAATAATCATGACATCACAGAAATGGAAATTTTATTAATTTTAGTGAAAAGGTTAATATGTAATAGCTTAAGGGGAATTAAATATGTGTCATAAGATGTCTAGTGTGGTTGGTTGTCTTTGAATCAGCAGATACTTTAATATTGTTGGGGACAGAGAGAATTCATGTATTACAAATATCCTTCCTCTTGTCCTTTCAGAGAAGAGCTGCTGAAAATGTGAGACTCAACCACCAATACCAGGTAGTTTTCTGTTTCACCATACAGTTCTTTCTCCATGATTTGATTTCTTTGTCATTGTTCCGCCAATTAATTGTACTGCTATTTCCCTAAATGCAGGAAGTCTTGAGAAACTTAGTAAAACGATATGTGGCCGCCATGATTCGAGACGCCAAGACTGAGGAGGGTCTCACAGAGGAGAATTTTAAAGTAAGCATTGAAAATTATTTCTCTACAAATAGCTTAGTAAAAAAAATATAGCAACACTTTACTTTGAACATTCTGTTGACTATAAGTAACTTTGCAACTACATGTAAATTTATTCTAACCCTAACCCTACCAGTCTATTAACACTCTAAGTCAATAGAATTAGTAGACATGTAGGTGCAATATTACTTTAGTCAACAGAATGTGTTAAAGGGACCCTCAAAATAAAGTTAAACCAAATATTTTATATACTGTTGTATCCATTGTTTTTAAGAAGACAAATAAGGGCCAGTTAATCATGAGCAAGAAATTTGCTATATATAGGCTATATATAATAATAATATATATATATATATTTTTTTTATTGACTGGCCCTTATTTGTCTTCTTAAAAACAATGGATACAACCTTAAAAACAATGGATACAACAGTAGTCTTGTACTTTGCTCTGACACTTATTGGTGTGGATGAAGCATTACATCACAGCAAAAGTTTTAAGTTATCAGTCCTGTCCTGATTTAATGTATTTTGCAAGTGTCTAATAGTAGAAAGAGATAAAATCAAAATACAAGTCTGAGAAATTTGTATGTGGCAGATCATGTGATTTCAACATGGCAGCCAACATGAGGTGACCTCTCTTTGGTTGAATAAAATATTGTTTTTTTCTTTCCTGTATCAAATTAGTACACATGTACATTCAAATTAGTCTTCGGCTAATTTAAATAAACATTTTTAACATGGTTATCAAAATACTAGTCATTGTGAGAAACTTTTTAAATGAATAACTGCACCTTCAAATAAGCGATTCGATTAAGAGACACAAGTAATTGTGGACTGTCGTCACTTCAACAGGAGCTGAAGCAGGACATATCTAGCTTCCGTTATGAAGTCATTGGAATGATGAAAGGCAACCGGAAAAGTACTCGTGCGAATAAGCCGGGCACTGCGGCCTCCGATGCTTCTCATCCAGACTGTTCGCTTCAGTATTCCTCGGCTCTTCAGCAGAACAAAATACATTTGTACGACGTCACTGCAGCGCTACAGCAACAAAACACTGAGGAGACAAGGGAGTCTCTCGGTTGTCTGGTCAATGGATCACCAGTAGCTTTGACTGACCCGATACTCAAAGACAAAGCCAGGAAGGGCTTCCCTAAAGATTTGACAGACTTTGGGTTATTCCCGAAGAAACATTCCAGTCTCAATCCAAATAAGATCTACTCACTCGCTGAAGAGGAAAGAAGGGAATCAGATCCTGATATATTAGACTGGGTGAGAGAGGAATTGGTTGAGAAACCTCTGGCTGGAAAGGTTGAACAGGAAGAGAATGAATCAAAGTGCCTGATGGAGGAAGAGGGAAGTGTGTTGGAGGACCAAGAGAAAGAGCACACTGCATCTTCACATGAACATTAGATAAACAGACCTTTTGTAAACAAGGATTATCGGAATCTCATATTTAGCTGAAGTACTTTGTCAGAGACGGAGCAGTGTCCTCTTATGCACAGATATGGGCCAGGTTTTTTGAGATGAAATTTGTCTCAGGAAAAGATATTTGCTTGGTTGTTTTTGGACGCAAGAATCTTCCCAGCAGTACAGACTCCAAAAGCAACCATAAATCTAAAGGAAGAGAAGTGGAGAAAGCTCGGGAAAGCACTATACAGTGTTAACTGACCTGTTAAATAGTTGTATTTTTTATTTTATTTTATATATTTATCATCACATTTTCACTGTGCAGCATCCTTTCACTCTTGTCATGACAGATTGGAAAATAACAATCGTGTTATTCCCTAAAAAAGTTTTATCAATGCCCAGAGAAACTGCCTATTATTGTTGGTATAATTATTATTATTATATAACATATGTAGCTACTACCGTTCAAAGGTATGAAGTGAGATTTAAAAAAAAAAGTTTTTTTTTCTTCAGCAAGGATGCATTAAATTAATAAAAAATGAAATGTGTAACATTATAATTGTCTTTACTATTTCAAAGAAATGCTGTTCCTATTCATATATCCAAGCATCCTAAAAATGTATCATGGTTTCCACAAAAATATTAAGGAGCACTATTTTTAACATTGATGATGATGATAATAAAAAATGTTTTGAGCAGCAAATCATCATATAAGAATGATTTCTGAAGGATCATGTGACACCGAAGACTGGAGTGATGATGCTGAAAATCCAGCTTTGATCAGAGGAATAAATTACATTTTATAACATAGTAAAACTTTAATTTGTAATAATTCACAATATTAATGTTTTTACTGTGTTTTTGGTCAAATAAATACAGCCTCTGTGAACATAACAGACTTCTTTCAAAAACATTTGAAAATCTTACCGACCCCAAACTTTTGAACGGTAGTGTATAACTGAATAAGAATAGAGTTTAATCACATTTGAGCTCCAAATCATCTAGATGCAGTTCCATATGATGCACAGCCTAATTCAAAAAGAATAATGACTATGCAATTTAAGTATAGCACTCATAATGAAGATGTCTATGGGTCAGGTTACCAGATTTCTAAGCACTATCCTCAATATTGTGATGCTGGATAAGTATCTAACTCTTGAAATGTTCTGTGATCTTATAAGTTACAGATTCGCCTGACTTTCATGGACCACATGACATTCAGTAATAATTCAGCTGTGGTCATTTGAGAAATAAAAACTCTCCTGGCAACATGCTCGAAGTGTCGGATTCTTTGTTATCTTTATTTTCTGCTTACAAAGTCCAATTTAGCATGGATGGTAAAACTCGCCTATGTATAAAAGTTTGATAAAGCTCAAAATTTTATTACATTTATTGTAATTTGAAAAATGAAGACATCATGTACTGGAATTTTTCTCTATGCACACAATGTCATTTCTCATCTTTCCAGTCTGGAGCGGCTGGTTGCACTACGCTAGCTGATTTATATTACAGCAGTCAGAGAATCTTTCACTATCATAATCGCTTGCTATTTGTCTTTTGTTGCCATGGCAACAGTTTCCACTCTTGTTCTTTAATTAATTGACTTCACAGTAGTTCCTTTATCTGAGGGCACACCATGCTGTTTTCAATTATAAGTGAATAAAGTGTCAGCAGATAGTTTCTCAGACTTTGTTTCTGTTGAAATGTGTTGCTCCCTGTATGTATTGGTGCATTTGTTCTAAATCTATCATGTTCCTTTTAAAGTCCAAGAACCAAAACTGTTAGGTGGGGATTTAGTTGTATACTACTTAGGCTATTACATAGGCCTACCTCGTTCATTTTTTTACAGATAGATATCAACCTTCTTATTATTCTTTTTAAGCAACATAACAAGAAAAAAAATAATACAATTAAAATAATTCCTGTTTTCCCATTATTATTATTATTATTATTATTTTAAAAATATTATAGGGTCACTTACGACCTGAGGTGTGTAAGAGTGTATGTTTTTTCTGCACAACAATAATTGAATCTTTGATGACTGAATAAGTGCAATTCACCTTTATCCCACAAGGTGGCGATGTCTGATACACAATGAGGAAGTGACATTTCATTCACAGAAAACAAAAGAATAGGAAATATCATCAGCAAAACTTGAAATGGCTCAGTGATTTACTGCAGAGCAAGAACTGAACGCAATCAAATATTAGTGTAACTGTCACTTGATGCTGGATCTGGTGAAGGAGCAAAATATTGATTTTAAAAATGTTGAAAACATGTTTTAGATCACTAATATGAGCCAGATGCTGAATTTACTGGCAAATGAGCTCTGCGAGGACATGATGGTAAAACATCTGCTCGAACGGAACCCTTCCAAGCTCCAATAGGTAACAAAATATGCTTTATTGTATTCTTCTGTTACTCTAATATAAGAGTAGTTTAAACTAGCCTACATATTATCGAGACAGGTATAGAGATACATCCGTGTCAGATAAAGACCCGGGTCGCTAAAGACCCAAACATGTAAAGATTGGCAAAACATTCATGCATTTAAGGTTTAATCCTTAATAGCACAGACTCAATAAAGTTCTGGAAACATTTCCTCAGAGATTTTGGTCCAAATAGACATGAATCATGATAGCATCACAGTTGCTGCAGATTTGTCAGGTGCACATCGATAATGCGAATCTCTATCAAAGCTGCTCTTTTTGATCCGGTCACTGTAGAGGTTATTTTAGTTTAGTGAACTTGGCTATATATTGTTATATTAGTGTTCTTTTTTCAATTTTAGCTTTTTGCCCTGCACTTTTCTTTCACGTCTCGTGTTCTCCTATCTGTTTACAGCAGAATCCCTCCGCAGCTTGAGGGGATTATGTTCATGTTCTGATATTTACTACCAATGTCTCTCGGCTCGCCAGGAAAGCATGCAACATTTGCAGCACTGTTTGTCCAAAAGTCATAAAAGCACATACGGGAAGAAGGGGAGGGAAGAGTGAAAGAGTGGGGAGAGTGGGAAGAAAGCACAGGAGCTATTTCCAGATGCGTCTCTTCTGTCTCTCGTACACATTTTCACTTCAGGAACACGTTTCTGTGCGATTTATTCAAAATAACTTTATTTTTCGAAAGATAACACAAATCTAGTTGGTGTTTACTAGGATTTATGAGATCAATCAAATAATTTGGTTGTTGCAGGTCAGAAGAAAGAAATTCCCTTTAAAGGCTGATATATTTTGTGACCAATGGCAGACCAAAACTTGTTCGAAAGGTGGTTATTTATGTTCACTTTCCTTTATGCCTTTTGTAACTTCTTCTGGACGTCCAGGGCCAACAAAGTGCACTTTAAGGGCGGCATCAGGCAGAGAGATGGCTGACTTCAAATTGGGCGTCATCCTTAAAAACCATGCTAATATGTCTGTACAGTGTTAAGTCAAAAATATATTTTTTCGTCTTTGTATTTATGTATTGCTGTTGCTGCAATAGCTTTTCACAGGATGAAGCCACTCATTCAAAACCCTCTAAAGGTTGTCAAGATACCACCATCTTTCCAAAGTTATTTTTGCATCTGGCCACAAGAGTGAGCCAAGCACAGAGATATGAATCTGGATGAAACGACTGATGTTATGTTATGCAAAACTGATTTATACTTTACTCCTGCAGCCTTCATTTTTCACAATTTTATTCTTCATGTTTTATTTCTAAAATACTTTACAGTAACAGGTTTACCAATGGACATCATTTAAAACATATTTAGGCTACATTATATAATACACCTGATTAATGTAGCATGAGGTCGAAAAGTTTGAGACAATAGTTAAAATATGGGATTTTTTTTTTTCGTTATTTTATCTTTTTCAAGTGGAAATAAGCTAGTTACTGAAAAAATATTATCTAGAAATAAGCTTTGAAAATATTTAGAAAAATGTTATGCTATTTAGATCATTCTCAATTGTTGGATATACATGATCATCAGTTTTTACACAAACTAGTTTGAGTTCTGCTGTCACACTAAAGACATTCTTAAATTTCTTCTTAACTTTTCACTCGAATAGTTATTGAAAAAAGCAAAATAGAAGCATTTCTCAGATTTTTGGACCCTTGGTAATTTATGAAAACCGCAACATATGTATGCTGCAGATTTCTGCAGATTTTTTCATATGCCAAATACCACCAGCACCACCAACAATGATTATCATTTTTTTGTTTGTTTCCACACCAGTCCTAATATGGACTAAAATAGCTCTGCATGTACTGTATATAATTATTCTTTTGTTAGGAATTCGACAACATTTCCTCCTCACACCTCAGCTCGTTGTTGAATTAATCCTCCATTCTTTGTGTTTTGCTTATTCAGTGTTGGAGGTGAGATCATAGAGACACACTGGTGAACAGGAGAGGCTGGTGCACTGACAGTTTGCCAGTCTATCCTGCTGCAGAGAGCTGAGGTATAAAAGCCCTCTCCCCCTCAGCTGGAGCCCATTCTTCCTCTGAAGTCTCACAGTGGGGAAAGCAGGATGAAGCGACTCTTTGCGGCTACTTTTGCACTCTTTGTGCTGTCTGCCTTTGACCAGGCAGACTCCTCAGCCTATGACAAGATAGTTGCCCATAGTCGTATTCGAGCAAAGAAAGAAGGGTAAGAGATATTATTGGTTTTATTTATTCAATTAAATTATAAATAGCATATATCATTTAAATATATTTCAATTAAGAATTTTAATCATTTATATTTCATTTTTTTTTTCAAAATATATTCTAAACATTTTACACATGTTTATTACTTTACATAGCCTACTATTGCATTGCTGTTATTATTATTATTACGGTATATTTGTACGTTATATAACTATCTATTTAAATTATGCTTTCTTTGTGCAACAAATATGCAAACTGTGAAATTTTTATTTAACTTTTTTGTAACCAAATCTAGTCAGGTTGATTGTCATACTAAATAATATTATTGACTTGCAAAATATAAAAACTATTTATTTACAGTGAAATACTTGATTTTTTAAGTATATATTTAGGTTCCCTGACAAAAAGTTTTTACACTGTTTCTTTTTATATATTTTGTAAATTATTTAATCATTTTAAATAATGACTGTCAGTGTGTATTTAAAAAAAAAAAGTTTTATTAATAAAAAAAAAAAAAATTGTTGTTGTTTTTATAAATAGAAAGGTCTTAAGAATGGTTTGAAATTGGTCAATTGGTTAATAGCTCAATGTCTTAATTTTACCTTTATTACATCAAAGTCAAACATTACTGTCCCCAGGTTTAAAAGAAAAGCATCATGCTGCCACAACAATTCTCACTATGAACTAGTTATAACTTATTACTAGAACTTATTTGCATGCATATTGCTAGGATATTGACTGTTTATTAGCACTTATAAAGCACATATTAATGCCTATTCTCCATGACCATATTCTACATCCCTTAATCCTACCCAAGAGGCTACCTAAACTAAACAATTACCTTTCAGTAACTATAAATAAGCAGTAATTAGGAGTTTATTGAGGCAAAAGTTCTCAAAACTTAGTTAATAGTGTGACCTCCAGCTTTACTCATTTCATCCTTTACCTCTCTGCAGACCAAATGTGTGCGCTCTCCAGCAAGTCGTGGGGACAAAGAAGAAATATTTCAGCACTTGCCGTAATTGGTACCAAGGGGCCATCTGTGGAAAGAAAGCGTAAGTGTGATGTTTTATGATTTCTGGAGGCTATTACAAATCCTGTCTCTTTGACAGAAACTGGAAAGTTCCAGTTTCCATGCTCCAATGGTCAAAGGTGTAAGGTCGCTGTCCCAACTGGTAAGAGTGGGTGAAGACTTCCAACAGTTACATTCACAGATGTATTCCTACTTAAGCTGAGCTCCAAATGCAGCTTAATAGTTGAATTTACAATGCTTCCTTTCCAAATGACTTTGTAAAATACAGAAATAGACAGCAACAGTAGATTTATAGTTCAACATGGCTGCCAAAACAAAGACAAAGAATTGCTCTACAGCTACAAACCAAATTCCACGTGTTTCTACGGCACAAACCACCGGAGAGCTGCATAACCTTAATTGGTATAAAATGGTGGGACCCACTGACGTTGTCAGGACATGCCATCGAAGATTAAAGAAAACAGTAGAACTCGCCTGGAGTGCTTGGCTTGTGTTGAAACACCTTTCCTTAAATTTCTGTCCTAGGGCAAAAATACACAGCTGTCTACAAGGTGGAAATGTCAGCAGGCTCTTTTGTTTTTTGAGAAGCTCTTTGGCAAAACTAAGTTAACTTAATGATGTGTGAAATGTAAAACAACAACAGCAAAAAAAGATTTCAACATCTCGATCAACAGATGAGCGGCAGTGTCCTACTGTGAAGGCTCCAGTAATGAGGTTGTGGTTTTCTGGAGGCCAACATGGTCAACCACAACTGTTGATTCATGTAGAGTTTGTAATGCCTCCGGTTTCTTTTCCTTTTTCTGTGGTTGGAAAAGAGTGGAACAACAACTTAAAGAGTTTTCCCGGACCTCTCATATGTGACCGACCAGCACCAATGTGAGGTAACCTCCAGTGGTTTCAAACTTCCTTAGTTGCAAAGCCAGACTTGCCTAAGATATTCTGTAGATTTTCTGCTTATCTTGCAGTTTTGTGTATTGAAAAGCCAGGAACTGTTCTGCTCTGGGGATTTTCTCTGCTCTCAGCAGACCATTACATAGCGGTCTGGCAATTTTTGTAAATATCTGGTTTAGTGTGCTTAGCTTGCATAACTGAGATGAGTTTGACATTCAAATCTCCTTCAAAGATTGGTGAAAAAAAAAAGAGTTATATCACTGATTGTGTCTCAATGTGCAGATGTTTGAGAATTACTACATTTTGTAGTGTCTGTTTTCATTGGTTTGATTATCATTGGAGCTTATCTCTATATTTTGTTAGAAATCTCCACCATCTGATGGTTTTAGCTCCATCCTAATGGTTTGAACATATGCATAATGTTGTGGATCCTTTGAACTGGTGACTCACGAGGGAGAACTTCAATTCAATTGGAAAATCTGACCTTCTCCCCAATGATTCATGTGAATGCATTCCCTCAGCATGTCTGGTCAACAGGAGTCATGTTTTCCTCCCGATTTGGGGAGACATGCTTTAGAAGCTTATGTTCTAGTGAGGCTCTAATGATCTCATCAGCTATCCTTTCCCAGCACTTTACTTCTGTGAGCCAAAACGATTGCTTCCGGATCCTCTGTACGGCAGGTCACATATAGGACAGCTTTGAAATCCCCAATATTTTCTTAGTCTCGTGATTGCTCAATCTCAGGGACTTCCACAGAACTCACCACGTCATGTCAGTTCTCATTTGGTGATTTGCAGGCTGTTTTATCTTTCTGCGGAATTCAGCAACATGGAACCATTTCCTGGTGTGGAGATTTCCATGTGCACTAACCCTGACTAGTGCTTCTCTCTGAATCGCCACCACTGCTGGAGTTTGTTTACTATCAGCAGCTTTGAGAACTTCTCAAGGGATTGTAACACTCCAGGGGTGTTTTCTCAGAGGACCTTATAAAAAACCTGTTTCCCATTAACAGCTATTTATTAACTCTATTATGGCTGCTGTATAGTTGGTATAATTAGCTTAGGTGAGTTTTATTGAACCCATTATTCATATTAAGAGCCTGTTATAATGCATATGAACTTGCAACTGGCTAAACACTCACTAAAGGGAATGGGGGGGGGGGGGGTTAAAAAAATAATGATGACAGAAGATGTTTATGATGGCATTTGAAATTATAATTCAAGTTCTGAAGTACAACAGTGAGGATTTCCTTCTTTTACGTGATGCTTAATAAAATAGTTGTACTTTAAAGCACACATGTGTCGATATATATTCAGATGGTTTAATAATATAGTATTTAAGATCATTTCAGTTTTAGAATTTCTTTTTAGATTATATTTTTTTGTTTCTTAATGCTACAGAGCAAAATGACTTCTCATCCATGAGATTCCATTTGTGTGGTCATGGAAACATATTTACAAGCTTGGTTTGAAAGTTTAAAGGCCGTTTTCAATGAAAACAGAAAAACCAGAACGCAACCTCCATTACTGGAAAACTGCTGATTCGACATTTCCTTCCCATTGTACATTGTAACTTCCAAACCAAGGGTTTTCACTGGGTTATAAATTTACTTTAAAGGCTTCCTGGATCCAAAAAATACCTCTCGGCCTTACTAAACCACCAAGTTGGTCTCAGCGCTTGGCTTCAGGGCACTTTAAGTATTAATGCAATGCTATGACAACATAATGATAGTGGAATAAGGCACAAACCTCGGGACCACATAGCATGTTTATGTACAAAGACAGTTAATGGTTGCCATATGGAAAGACTGTCTGTCCAATACTATGAACTGTGTTATCATTAAAACCAGGATAGCTTGTAACGACGTGAGAATGGCATCCAGGAAAAAAAAAAAAAAATGAATTTGTGCCTGTAACATTGCCGTTATTTTATTTTTTCAAGTGGCACCAAATGTCTGGCCTTCAATATTCAATTAACACATGTTCTTCTGGTTTTATGTCTTCCCTCCCTTTGTTCAGGACCGTGTTGTATGAGTGTTGCCCAGGTTACATGAAGTTGGATGGCTTGAGAGGCTGTCCTGCAGGTTGGTTGATTTCATAATAGTTACTTATTGACCAGTCTGACATTGGAATGTCATAAAAGTCTGGTTATATTATCAATAAAATAAAAATTTACAATGATAAGTATGCTAAGTATGATTGATATCTAGTTTCAATGCTATAATGTAGGAAACAAATGTTATTAGGCTGCAATCTTGCAGCTAATCTGTGTCACTTTTCTTGCAGTTGCTCCCATTGACAACGTTTATGGCACCCTTGGCCTGGTCAAAGCCAAAAGTACCCAGGAATACTCTGCTATATCCAAGCTACGGGAAGAGATTGAAGGTTCTGGGTCGTACACCTTCTTCGCTCCCAGTAATGATGCATGGGATCTTCTGGATATGGTATCATCTCGTTCCTTCTATATTCAGCACAAACATGGAAATTGAGGAATTCCTTGACTGTTTTGCATTGGCTTCCTCTCTGTTCTATAGGAGGTGAGGAATGCTCTGGTGAGCAATGTTAATATCGAGCTGTACAATGCTCTGCACTACCACATGGTCAACAAACGGCTTCTCACCAAAGACCTCAAGAACGGAATGACCACAACCTCTATGTACAACAACTTGAACCTGCTCATCAATCATTACTCCAATGGGGTAATTTGATATCTTGAGAAATGGAGGGTTATGTTTCAGGTTACTTTCATCTTTGTTAGGGACTTAATTTACACATGGTTCTTGTTCAGGTTGTCACAGTAAACTGTGCCAGGATCATTCACGGCAACCAGGTAGCCACCAACGGAGTGGTCCACGTCATTGACCGCGTCATCACAGCTGTTGGCAACACCATTCAGGATATAATCGAAGTCGACGATGAACTAAGCACTTTGAGTGTAAGTGTTAAGGAAACTTGGAGCTGTTTAGTTCATGAACCAAACCAATTAACCAAAAGTTGTTTATGCTCCATTTCTTTTCCAGACTGTGGCTACTGAATCCGGTTTGATTGAGAAGCTGGGTCAGCCAGGACACTTCACCCTGTTCGCCCCCACCAACGATGCCTTTGAAAACCTGGATAGAGAGGTTTTGGACAGGCTTATGAAAGATAAGGTTTCCCTCCAAGGTAAACCCATGACGTAAAGCCCCATGATTTCCCATTGCACTATTCTCAAATGGAGTGCTTTAAGTAATCGTAGGGACAGACTTGACAAAAAGAAAGGCTTTATTCTAGGGCTGCACAATTAATCGAATTTTAATCACGATCACGATTTTAGCTTTCCACGATCAAATTCGTGTGATCGAGCGATATCGAGAGAGACCAAGTGTGTCCGAGAGCGTGCTCGACAGTGTTCGAGAGAGACAGAGTGTGTCCGAGAGCGCGCTCGACAGTGTTCGAGAGACAGAGTGTGTCCGAGAGCGCGCTCGACAGTGTTCGAGAGAGACAGAGTGTGTCCGAGAGTGCGCTCGACAGTGTTCGAGAGAGACAGAGTGTGTCCGAGAGCGCGCTCGACAGTGTTCGAGAGAGACAGAGTGTGTCCGAGAGCGCGCTCGACAGTGTTCGAGAGAGACAGAGTGTGTCCGAGAGTGCGCTCGACAGTGTTCGAGAGAGACAGAGTGTGTCCGAGAGTGCGCTCGACAGTGTTCGAGAGAGACAGAGTGTGTCCGAGAGCGCGCTCGACAGTGTGCGAGAGAGACAGAGTGTGTCCGAGAGCGCGCTCGACAGTGTGCGAGAGAGACAGAGTGTGTCCGAGAGCGCGCTCGACAGTGTGCGAGAGAGACAGAGTGTGTCCGAGAGCGCGCTCGACAGTGTGCAAGAGACTGAGTGTGTCCGAGAGCGCGCTCGACAGTGTTCGAGAGAGACCGAGTGTGTCCGAGAGCGCGCTCGACAGTGTTCGAGAGAGACAGAGTGTGTCTGAGAGTGCGCTCGACAGTGTTCGAGAGAGACCAAGAGTGTCTGAGAGCGCGCTCGACAGTGTTCGAGAGAGACCAAGAGTGTCTGAGAGCGCGCTCGACAGTGTGCGAGAGACTGAGTGTGTCCGAGAGCGCGCTCGACAGTGTTCGAGAGAGACAGAGTGTGTCCGAGAGCGCGCTCGACAGTGAGCGAGAGAGACAGAGTGTGTCCGAGAGCGCGCTCGACAGTGTGCAAGAGACTGAGTGTGTCCGAGAGCGCGCTCGACAGTGTTCGAGAGAGACCGAGTGTGTCCGAGAGCGCGCTCGACAGTGTTCGAGAGAGACAGAGTGTGTCCGAGAACGTGCTCGACAGTGTGCGAGAGAGACCGAGTGTGTCCGAGAGCGCGCTCGACAGTGAGCGAGAGAGACCGAGTGTGTCCGAGAGCATGCGAGAGACCGAGTGTGTCCGAGTGTGTGCTCGACCGTGTGCGAGAGACCGAGTGTGTCCGAGAGCGCGCTCGACAGTGTTCGAGAGAGACAGAGTGTGTCCAAGAACGTGCTCGACAGTGTGCAAGAGACTGAGTGTGTCCGAGAGCGCGCTCGACAGTGAGCGAGAGAGACAGAGTGTGTCTGAGAGCGTGCGAGAGAGACTGAGTGTGTCCGAGAGCGTGCTCGACAGTGTGCGAGAGAGACCGAGTGTGTCCGAGAGCGCGCTCGACAGTGTGCAAGAGACCGAGTGTGTCCGAGAGCGCGCTCGACAGTGTTCGAGAGAGACAGAGTGTGTCCGAGAGCGTGCGAGAGAGACCGAGTGTGTCCGAGAGCGCGCTCGACAGTGTGCGAGAGACCGAGTGTGTCCGAGAGCGTGCTCGACAGTGTTCGAGAGAGACAGAGTGTGTCCGAGAGCGTGCGAGAGAGACCGAGTGTGTCCGAGAGCGTGCTCGACAGTGTTCGAGAGACAGAGTGTGTCCGAGAACGTGCTCGACAGTGCGCGAGAGAGACCGAGTGTGTCTGAGAGCGTGCGAGAGAGACCGAGTGTGTCTGAGAGCGTGCGAGAGAGACAGAGTGTGTCTGAGAGCGCGCTCGACAGTGAGCGAGAGAGACAGAGTGTGTCTGAGAGTGTGCGAGAGAGACCGGGTGTGTCCGAGAGCGTGCTCGACAGTGCGTGAGAGAGACCGAGTGTGTCTGCTCTGCGCACAAGAGAGACAGAGTGTGTCCGAGCATTAGGAAATACATAATAATACATAATTACTATTATAAGAGGCATGGAAGTTCGATTAATGGACTCCAATAATTAGTACTACAAACGTCCTGTTTTGAACTATTGTTTAATAAATAGTAATAATTCAAGCACATAAACTTTCACATGGAGGATTAAATAAGATTGAATTTATGCAGTAAGATTCCACAACTAATCACTGACACTGTACCACAACCAGGTTTTACGTTTCCTAAGCATCAAATAACAATGACTCTGAATTTTATTCACCGACATCAGGATGTTGTCAGTGCAAGTCATGGTACCACGAGAGCTGTGGGGAGGATAATGGCATCTGTGAGGAAGATGATTAAATCTGCAAAGACTGCCTTCATAGAAAATGCAGTAAAATATCTAACTGGCCTGACTAGGTGATGTGACGGTATAGCTACAGGAAATGTTGTTGAATTGTTTTTGTGTTTAGTTTTTTTGTGTTTTTTGTTTGTTTGTAGATTAGCAGGAATGTAGCACAATATGGACGTGAAAGCAGTTATAATTAGCCTATGTGAAAATAAAATTGGTTTTGGTTAAAATCAACAAACAATCGTGATAAGTAATCTTGATCTCAATATTGATCAAAATAATCGTGATTATCAATTTGTCCATAATCGTGCAGCCCTACTTTATTCTTATTTAATGAGACAAAGATGCAGGAAATCAAGGATCTGGCAGTTCCCTCGTGCCGTGTTTGTTGATATGAGTCAACTGAGTGAGGCCAAGGATTATTTTGCCCCCTTTCAAGCCAGATGGGCCCGCTGCACCCCGAGCTGTAGACCTGGAATTCTCAGACAGTTGGCAAACAGTGCCATAACAACACTTATAGGACTACTTTGAGATTTAGACAGGGTTACAGTTGAGCCACTTGGAGAAGAGATCAAATCTGAAGATTTCTCGGCAGCAGAACTGAAGTTTATGGGTACGTCTTACAGTATTTTCAGAATACTGGGGTTGATGCTTGTTTCGGAGTTGCATTAACTTTCCCAGTGATCATGTAAAAGAATGACATAATATCACACTCTCATGAATATAAGGTTTGTCAGAAATGCCCTAAGGCTTATATTAACTGCTTGAGTGAAAAATAAAATAAAACCAATATTATGGCCCAAATCTGTTGTGCCAAGCGGAAAGACATTTGATCTGCTACTTAAGCAACTTTCATTGAAGGAAACCATGGAAATGAAAAAGAAAAACTCCAAGCTTAACCTAGATACAGATGCATACAGTTAACCATTGAATGCATATAATACCAACACATTTAACACAATGAACAACACAGTGAGATGATAGCCAACTTGAACATATTTGGCTTTCATGTTTTCCTGAGTGATGCGGAATACATTTTGTAACCATTAAAGCGATACTGTTCATTGTAAGGGCCAAAGGAGAAAGATCTAAGACCTTCTGAAAAGAGCATAATCCTTGTCTTGCCAGAGACCTATAGACAGGAAACAGCTGTTAGCTTTACGATCCAGTGAAAAATGGTGGCGATGGGATCTCTGCCCTCTTATTAGTCCCTAGACTTTTGACTTGAGACTCGCTCTATTTCCAGTCAAATGGTTTGTTGCTGCTGAGAGACTGACTCAGAGAGGACCCAAAGGCTCCCAAGGCTCCCCCAGGATCCTTTTGGGAACTAATTGGAGATGCAATGACATAATGGATTGCATGCATATCTACATAATCTATATATTAAATCACAGAATTGAAATAGTCTTTAACAAATATTAAAGGTCATGAAATCTAAGTTCATGTTGAAGCTACTGCAAGTGTAAGCCTAGCAGATATACTGTATGCATTTTAAATGTACAACCATTCTCTCAGGAAAACTGTGCTTGGCAATTGATTTCATGCACATTAATTATACTGTGTTAAATCCCTGTGCAAAATTGTCATTTAGTATGTTTGTATGAAGAATTTTCAAACTTTTGATACCACCTGATGTGGTATGTTCTAAACACCCAAAGAAATATAATTTTTCCATGATTTCCTCATTTCTCAAGAGGCTTGTAAGAGGAATAACAGATGTGCGCTTGGATGACAGAGACTGATGTTTCTTCTCTTCCAGCTCTCCTCAACTACCATCTGTTGAACTCCGTTCAGTGCTCTGAGGCCATCATGGCCGGCACGTCTCATGAGACCCTGGAGGGCAGCAATATTGAGATTGGCTGCGATGGTGATAGCCTGACAGTCAATGGCATAAAGATGGTACTCAAGAAGGACATTGTCACCACCAACGGAGTCATCCACCTCATCGATCAAGTCCTCATGCCCGACTCTGGTAAGCTTATCCTATCAGTCTCTCTCAGAGTGCAGAAATGGCTGAAATAGCCTCTAAATGCTTTGATTTCGCGTTTTTAAAGCTAAACAGGTTATGGAGCTGGTTGGACAATCTCAGAGCACCTACGGTGACATGTTGACAGAGCTAGGCTTGTCTGCAGCCATGAGACCCGAGGCTGAGTACACGCTCCTGGCTCCACTCAACGCAGCCTTCAACGGTGAGAAAATACATGTCAATCTCCCTCTCCTGTTTAACTAACTTCCATAGTCTCCTTGCCTTTACTCAGCTGCTCGTTTCTTCTCTGTCATTGTCTGTTTTAATTCTACCTTAGCAAGACCTCTGTTCTTTCACTTGCTGATGTGCCTTGGCCTTGTTAACTTCTGCTGTCCCATAAGTATAACTTTGATTCCTCGCGGGATAGCAGGTGTAAAAACATATGATTCATTCAATGCCTGTGTACGGAAAATGGCAGCTTCTGTTAATCTATGGACCTCATTGGGCTTCCAGCACTGAAAAGATGTTGAAAGAAAGAGAAGATGAAAACTTCTGATATCCCACCTCCCCCATACAGAGCGTTTCAGACCTCACAGGAGGCTAAGCTGGATCTTTCACCTCATCATCACATGTTTGTAGTTCATTTGTGACTAATGACAGGTGAACATATTCATCACATTATATTTACAGGGGTAAATCGTTCCTTTTACTAGGCTGTATGAGGGAAAGGGACAGTGCCTGCGGTTACAATAACCGAAAATCCTGTCTGGGAATGCACATTCTACAAACTGCTCACCACGAAAGGCTGGCCAAGTCTTTACATGTTGCAGTTTGAAACATATAATGGTTTAATGGTACAGCCTCTTTGGTTATGTGTGTGTTTTAATGTGAAAGAGGTTCATTGTTCTTTTTAATCGTTCTAAATCTGAGTTGCGTTATATCATGCTTTTGATTATGCAAATGTTATCACAAAACTTTTTTGTCATGATGGTAAACCAAACCAATTGCAAATATTTTTTTTCCTCTGCAATCCAGATGAGGTGATGTCCATGGACCAGAGCTTCCTGAAGATCATTCTGGAAAACCACATAATCACAGACAAGGTTGTGCTGAGTCAGCTGTACAACGGTCAGCGCCTGAAAACACTCGCTGGGAAATTTCTCAGAGTCTTCGTCTACCGCACAGTCAGTTGTTTTATATGTCTTTGTTCTTGATTTTCTTATGATTTAGAATCTTCCATTTGGCAAAAAATATTTATATATTAATGAATCAACTAATTTATATATTGTAATATGCAAAAATGTCCAAAATACGTCAGGAAAATATACGTGTATATATATACTGTATTCATATGAAACTGCTAATATACAGTAATATTTATTTTAAATGTTATTTATATAAATGTATTTTACATATATGTTCAGGTATTTCAGATATTCTTTTATCATTCAAAAAGTTTTTATCTTAAACCTAAAACAATTTTATGTATTCGTTCTTGTGCTCATATATCTGAACTAAAATTTGAAATGTATTTTTCTCACCTCTTTTAAACAAAATAGTTTTTACAACACATATTTACAATACATTTCAAATATATTTTAGCCAGGGGGAGAAAAAAAGGTTAGGTGTATGAATTATTTTTTATTTTTTTATTTTGTGGGCCATTACTTACATTGACATTTATTGGCATTGTAATAAGTAATAGCTCAAATAGTTTACATTAGTAGACTCGGGGGAAGTGACCTGTCTTGTAATATTTAACCTATGAAGGCAGTCTGCATTGAGAACGCCTGCTTGATCCGTGGAAGCAAAGAGGGAAGTAACGGTGCCCTCCATCTCATGAAGACCCTGATCACGGCACCAGAGTCCACCATGTACCAACTTCTGGTGAAAAACGGAGCATTCAAGTAAGAAAAAGTGAATTTTTATCAAGTCAAAGTGAAGATGGCTTTCTTGTCCTTGTGACTATCACTTCATTGCTGCAGGATCTTTTTGTCTCTGATGGAAGCAGCTGGTCTGACTGATATGCTCAAACAGGAGGGAGATTTCACACTTTTTGCCCCTACAGATGAGGCTTTTGCAGGGCTCAGTGAGAGAGACTTGAATCTTTTGAAGAGTGAGTTCTTTCATACATGTCATTTTCAAGGCACACCACATCTAGAATTACTGTTTAGCTTTGTTTTATTCAGGATTAATGAGATTAAAGATGAAAGACGGAGGATACAGGATGTGACAGCATCTCTTCTCTGTGATCAGGTGACGTTAACGCCCTCAGAGCCATTCTGCTCTATCACTTCAGTAACGGCGTCTTCATCGGTGGAGGCTTGGAGACTGGAGTCACTAACCTCCTCAAAACTCTCCAGGGCAGCAATTTGAAGGTGTTGTATGTAAGTATCAAGCACTCCTGCAGTCCAGCCTTGAAATTAATTTCAAGTCATAACATCTGTTATAGGAACACATGCAAGAACCTTCCTCAGATTATATGATTCCGCTCTGTAATATAGAGTTTTATGGTGGGAATTTCCTGTGAGTAAAATTAAACTATGCTTTGTAGTTAACCACTTACCTTGATACAACCTCTGATTTATATGAATTTATATACGGATATACGGAAGTATTAAACGGGTACAGAATGTTTTTATGATTAGCAGTGGGGGTTTTTTGTAACCTTAATATACCTTTACATTGGGAATGTCACATAAATCTTTGGTTAAATAAAATGTTGTTGTAAGGTTATACTGTAAGAGTAAACAATGTCAAATAACATAAATTAGCTGTCAATATATTATTTTATATTACTAAATCTGAATACATTAGCTTACACCAATGAAAATTTAAATTAATATTCAGATCAGTATTGCTCCTAAACGTAACAAGAACCTGAATTACCATTCTTTACATTTATGTTTTTCAATTATTATATTATATATGTACATATACACTCACCGGCCACTTTATTAGGTACCCCATGCTAGTAACGGGTTGGACCCCCTTTTGCCTTCAGAACTGCCTCAATTCTTCGTGGCATAGATTCAACAAGGTGCTGGAAGCATTCCTCAGGGAGTTTGGTCCATATTGACATGATGGCATCACACAGTTGCCGCAGATTTGTCGGCTGCACATCCATGATGCGAATCTCCCGTTCCACCACATCCCAAAGATGCTCAATTGGATTGAGATCTGGTAACTGTGGAGGCCATTTGAGTACAGCGAACTCATTGTCATGTTCAAGAAACCAGTCTGAGATGATTCCAGCTTTATGACATGGCGCATTATCCTGCTGAAAGTAGCCATCAGAAGTTGGGTACATTGTGGTCATAAAGGGATGGACATGGTCAGCAACAATACTCAGGTAGGCTGTGGCGTTGCAACGATGCTCAATTGGTACCAAGGGGCCCAAAGAGTGCCAAGAAAATATTCCCCACACCATGACACCACCACCACCAGCCTGAACCATTGATACAAGGCAGGATGGATCCATGCTTTCATGTTGTAGACGCCAAATTCTGACCCTACCATCCGAATGTCGCAGCAGAAATCGAGACTCATCAGACCAGGCAACGTTTTTCCAATCTTCTATTGTCCAATTTCGATGAGCTTGTGCAAATTGTAGCCTCAGTTTCCTGTTCTTAGCTGAAAGGAGTGGCACCCGGTGTGGTCTTCTGCTGCTGTAGCCCATCTGCCTCAAAGTTCGACGTACTGTGCGTTCAGAGATGCTCTTCTGCCCACCTTGGTTGTAACGGGTGGTTATTTGAGTCACTGTTGCCCTTCTATCAGCTCGAACCAGTCTGGCCATTCTCCTCTGACCTCTGGCATCAACAAGGCATTTCCGCCCACAGAACTGCCGCTCACTGGATGTTTTTTCTTTTTCGGACCATTCTCTGTAAACCCTAGAGATGGTTGTGCGTGAAAATCCCAGTAGATTAGCAGTTTCTGAAATACTCAGACCAGCCCTTCTGGCACCAACAATCATGCCACGTTCAAAGTCACTCAAATCACCTTTCTTCCCCATACTGATGCTCGGTTTGAACTGCAGGAGATTGTCTTGACCATGTCTACATGCCTAAATGCACTGAGTTGCCGCCATGTGATTGGCTGCTTAGAAATTAAGTGTTAAGGAGCAGTTGGACAGGTGTACCTAATAAAGTGGCCGGTGAGTGTATATAGGCTATATGTATATATATTATCAGTGTATTTCTATTTATTTATTTTTATACAGGTATATATATATACACATTCATATAATTTATTTGTTATACAGTTCAGCACTTTTTGTATGTTTGATATTTGTTGTTATTGTACTTGTTTGTTAAAATTAAAAATGAGCAAATATTACACAATATAATAATATATACTATGTATGTTTTATGATAACATTTATTTATTGAAAAAAAATATTGCAATTTGCAGGCAAATCAGAGCATGCAGGTCAACACTGTGAAAGTTCCTGAGTCTGATGTAATGACCACAAATGGAGTTGTTCACTTCGTCAGGACTCTTCTGTACCCTGAGGGTGAGAGTTGAAATTGCAGTTACTGTGATGTTTTTCTTTTCTTTTCTTTCTTTTTTGTGTGGAAATCAAAATCATTTAATCATTTTTCAAGACCTACTAAATGTCATGTTTTATTTGAAAAGATATACCTGTTGGTAGCCAGGAACTCCGTTCACTCCTGACAAGGATCATCCGATACATCCAGATTAAGGTATTGAATTGCAACATACAACAAGCATGAAGTCGTTCACAGAAAGACCCATTTAGGGGCCCGTTTGCCCTGAGGATCTGGACTCCATGCCATAATATGATCTCCCAAAACAGATTTGTGTAATTCTACCGCCATGCCTAAAAAGTGTGAATTTCTTTGTCAACGTGTATTTTCTTTCCTTTGCAGTATGTTTCTGGATACAGATTTCAGGAGATCCCTCTGACATTTATGAGTATGTATATCAAAAATGGTTTTCATTTCAGCGCAATCAGTTTCTTTTTATCTGTTTTCTCAAAGATTCGGTTTTCTTGAAATCTGACAATCATGTTTCACCTTTTTCCCTTCTAGGAAGAGTCATCACAGGTAATTGACACCAATGAAACTCATGAGAGCCGAATCGGAGCACAGTTGATGCCTCCTTGACCTTACTTCATAAGGCTCAGCATCATTTAGATAAAACAAATGCTCATGTCAGAATGCTTTTTATGGATTTTACATCAGCATTTAATACTGTACAGCCACAAATCTTGAAAGAAAGGTTGCGAGATTTAGGTGTAAGTAGTCGGTTAATTTGTTTTTAATTTCTTGCCAAACAAATAAGAATTGTTCTACCTATTTTGAGTGTATTGAAAGTCTTGTACAATGGTTTGACAATAGTCATCTATGGTTGAACATAGAGAAGACAAAGGAACTATGCTGTGGGAATCAAAATAGGAAAGGTATAGCTGGCCCCCCATATGAACAAGTTATTATAAAAGGTACAAAGATAAAGCAAGTTTCAAATTTAAAATATTTAGGTACAATCATTGATGACAAACTTTCGTTTCAGGAGAATGTGGACCATACACATAAGTAAACTAGACAGCGTCTAAGTCTACTTAGGAAGCTTAGAGATGTTGGCATTGATAGGAGGATCTTAACTATTGTTTATAGATCTATGATCTAAAGTGTTTTAACTTATAATATTGTATCATGGTATGGAAACTTAACAATGAGACAGAAAAACGAATTAACACATGTAATTAATGAGGCGAATAAAATTATCGGCCAAAAACAGAGTACATTGTAAGAGCTGTTTTCACATTTCATGGAGAAAAGGGCGCTAGCAGTATATTCAGATCAGACTCATCCCCTCTACTCCTGCTTTAAGGTCCTTCCTTCGGGGCGGAGGCTACGTATACCGCTTTCCAAAAGAAACATTTACAAAAGATCATCAGTCACTTTGGCGGTGACTGTTTTAAATCAAATTCTCAATTGAGGCGGGTATTATAGCTAGGTGAATATGTACATGTCGTATTAATTTGCTTTATTCATGTATGAGTGCTTAACCATTTATGTTTTATGTCTTGATACCAGTGTCAAAGATGAATTTCTGTCCAGTAAATCTGAACAGACAATAAAGTCAAACAAACAAACAGAGAGCTAGATTATTACTTTGTGCTGCATGAAGATTGTTTGTTTAATGAGTACTGTGTTTCTTATATATGCAGTTCCTGGTGTTACAAAAGTCACCAGAGTCATCCAGGGAGAGCCTACCCTCACCAAGGTGACACGGGTTATTGAGGACAACCCGAGGATTACGAAGGTTACCCGTGTGATTGAGGGTCAACCTTCTATCACTAAAGTCACCAGGGTAATCGACGGACAGCCTTCCATGACTAAGGTTACGAGAGTCATCGAAGGGGATCCAACTCTGACCAAAGTCACCAGAGTCGTTGAAGGTAAACACCATTAAACACATCAATGATGGTTATTGCACATATCATTGCATTAAAGCTATTGTCATGTAAACAATGTAAAGTAGTCGTAAATTGATTGTGTAACACTTTAGGGTCCAACTTTCACTATTAAGTAGTTGCTTATTAGGATATTGGCTGTTCATTAGTAGGCCTACTTTTAAAGCACATATTAATGCCTTATTCTGTATGACCATATTCTACATCCCTTTATCCTACCCAATACCTAAACATAACGACTACCTTAGTAACTATTAATAAACCATAATTAGAGGTTTATTGAGGCAAAGGTCATTGTTAATAGTTAGTTAATAGTGAGAATTGGACCCAAATCTAACGTGTGACCACTTATTGAAATTTCATTAAATGAAAAAGGATTTATACAAATTTTTTACTGATCCTCTGTTGTGCCATTTCTACTACAACCAACAATTTGTTGACTAATATAGATCTTTCAAAAGTTACTTGGTGAGATAAGTGTAAGTAAAGTACATTTATTTGTCAGTATTACAGTCAAATTCTGCTTATTTTTGTTACATTGTTTAAAGGGGTCATGACATGGTTTTTTGTTTTGTTTTATTATGTTCCCTTAGGTGCAATTATAGTATTACTATAGTTTTTTGTACAAAAAAAATGTAGTTATGACATTTTCCCACCCTGTTTCTCACCTCTGATTCAAACAGTCTGTTTTGGGGTGTTTCCCCTTTAAGACTTCAGTGTTAACGCCTATACTGTTATGATTGGCTAACGTCAGTGCTGCTTATGCATAAATTATTAACGTTAATCATTTTGTATCACATGTAGACTACACAATGCTCCACCACGTGAAACTTCGGTCTTCCAATCTTTTACCATCGTGTCAATTCTCAATTGATTTTGATTCATATGCGCGAGGGAGGGAGGGAGAGAGAGAAAGAGAGCAAGACAGTTTGAAGGCGCGCGCGCGGCCGGGGCTCGCTCGCTCTCTGCTCGTTCTTTCAGTAACATGCCCTGTCACACTCATCTGATCACTCACCGTTCAAATAAGGCTTTGGCGGGCTGCATATGCTGCAAATAAACTGCATCCAACTGCTTTCCCTGACGTCTGGATCGTTCGGCAGCGTATTCAAACATGTTGTTTGTCCACTGCAAATCTGCGTGGCATCACAGTCATCTTGTAAACAGACCCACACGCTGCACGACAACACACGCGATGACGCGAAATGAGGCGTAGTTGTCTTGCGCTGGAGGCGGTCATATGCAAACGACTGGTACGTCACTTCGTATCGTGACGTCACTAAGTTCAAAGGATCTAGAACGAGCTGTATTTAGAGCTTGATTAAATAAATGCTACGTTTATAATGGGGAGGACGTCTTAAGCTATGAAACTGGCAGGAAGTTTTAATAGTACATAGATCTCTTATATACCAAAAGATCAAGGCAAATTTGGTTTCTCATGTCATGACCCCTTTAAGTTTGCAAAACGTGTTAGTAAAATGCTAACTATGAACAAACATTGTATTCTTAAAATGTAAAACAAACATTGTATTCTTAAAATGTTTCAAATGTAATTTTCAACACACAACGCTATTAAACACAATACAATAATATAAGATGTGCTGAAAATGTTCTGACGATTAAACAAATAACAGAATTCTCTTGTGATGCATTGATTTTATAAGTCCACTGAGCCAAATGCACCCATAGCTACAGAAACGCCCTAATAACTATGAATGACAACTCAATGTGTTGCCTTTTAGTCATACTCGTACTCCAAATGTTTGGTCATTCTCCAAAGGACAAATGTGATAATGTGACTTGGAATATGTCTATGAAGACCAAGTGTGATATTTCCCAACAGTGCGTGTTGCTCTACCAATGAACCCATCCTTTTCTGGACCTGGATTCCACAAGTATTGACATATGCTTAATGTTTTGTATCAACAGGTCCTGAATATTCAGTCACCAGCTCCTCCGATATGGAGCTTTATGGTAGTGTGACACTTTGAACCCTTCATTAGCATGCTAGCATCAGAGCTAACAGTTAACCTCATTTTGTCTTCCTCATTCCAAACCTTTTTTCCCTTAAAGTTTGTCCTATTCCAGGTTACAGAATGTCTTTCTGTTGTGCTAAGGGTACTGGTAAAAGAAATCTTTTGATTTCTTGTTTTTCCTTTTATACTCTTTTGGAATTAGCTATGCTACAAGCTGCGGAGTAAAGCCGACCCAGTCAACCACTGAACTCTACTCCCTTTTCCTTTTCCCTCTAGTTCTTCATGTATAATCAGATAAATGTCAGTATTATTCATCATTTCTTCTTCTTCTTTCACACTAGATTTCAGCGAGGACCCTGACAGCATCACTAGATACATTGAAGGTGAGATTCTAACATTGGCAAAGGTATGTCAAGCTAAACTGTCCCAACATGGTTGACCTCTATGTCTTTTGCTAATCTGTTTCCAGAGGGAAGAAGAGTGCCTGAAAGAAGAGCAGGTAAACAATTCACTAAACATCAGTTTGACACTTTGAGATTTTTTTTATGTTTTATATTGCATGCATGTCGATTGAACAAGCAATGTGCTACAAGCTTTGATCTCTGTGACCTCTCTTTTCATAATCTCAGGAATACCCCGGAGGAGAGTCTAGACGGGGCAGAAAGAGCACAAGTAGAAAACAAGAAGTAGAGAACAAGAGTACTTCCTTCATTTACTTGCGCAGTGGTCCAGAACCTACCAGGTTGAAGTTGAGTTTAAGGCAAAAGAAAAACTAACTCAATATTGATCATTCCTGTTTGTTCCAGAGTTAATGGTGATTTTTGTTCAAGTAGATTTGGTCCACATGGGGATACAAAACTCCCCAAATGTGTATATAAATAAGCTCTCTCTCTTTTTTTGTTGTAAAGTATGGTCCGAAAAATCAGTTTCATCTTCGTCATGAATAAATGAACATGTGATGTTACACAAAACAACATCTGATGCTTTCTGATGTTTTTGTTACATGTACAACCATGCATTACCGTTTGTATGAAACAACTCAAAAAATGTAAGCATTCATATACATGGTATAGTGAACAGTTAAAATGAACAAATGCCTAAAACCAGCAGTATGAATTTATTTTTCTGGGGTACGGTGTACAGTTGCATGGACAATGATTTTATGGTGCTCATGTTTAGATGGTGTAAAATCTAAAATAAAAATAGAAATTATGTCGGAGTGTTTTGTTCGAAAATCTAGATTTTCTTTCATGTTTCTTTCCATGGTGTGATAGAGGTTTGATTGTTCTTCCTTGTTTTTGTATGTGTATGTAAGTGTGCCCATTTGCATAAACCGTGCACAAATGTGTTGCACAAAAAAAACTCTCAAACTGAATTTTTTATGTTACCAGTCCAAGGTTATTTGACAAACAGGTTTTGGGTCTTTTGCATTTATTTTTCAATTTCCATAATAAACTCAACTTTTAGACATGGAATTGTGTGTCCGTTTTTGAAGTAACAAAACGTTAATATTATTTAATTATTTTTATTGTCATTATTTCTTTTTTATATTTTATAAAAATTGTATATAAAAGTATAGCAAAATATAAAATATTAATTTTAATGCAGATTAAATCTGCACAAAAAGTCCATATTTATATGCGTTTTATAAATTTCTCAGAGTGTACAATGTATTTGTGCATTCATCAACTTTTCCATTTAAGACATTTTTTTGTCTTCCCTCAGGAGATACATATTCATTCTTATTGCCTAAGATCAAGCAGTCACTGTAATGTGGGATAAGTCAAGGCACATAACTTCATTTTAGCATGTCATACACTGACATTTTGTGTCAATATGGAATGTACCGAACATGTTATCTAAACAAAGTCTGAAAAAAAGAAACCATGTATGAGCTTAGTAGTTCAACTTTCTTCTTTAGCTGTTAAACAAACACTCCATGCTGTTTTGTTTTATTGGTTACTGTAAGAAACGCTGGCTATGTAAGAAAATGGGGAATATGGTTATGTTTTTACTTTTACTAAATATTGTTTTATTTTTTTCATCCACAGTTTGGACAGGTCAAATTATCTATATACATATATAAACTAAATGTAAATGTAAACAGCCAACCCAACTAAGAAAGCAAAGGCTGAGAGCACTTTTTCAGAATGCAAGACTAAACTTGCTGCTGTTATGTGGAGGTCAAAGCGGGACATTTCAGACGGGGGCTAGTGGTGACATGCATCCCACTGAAGTTTGCATACAATGCAGCTGGATTGATTTGAGCTGATTCCAAGAACTACAGTCAGATACCAGCATTATGTTTCTGACAAGTGATGTTTGAGTCACTTCACTTCAGCTATTCTAATTATAAGAGCAGCAAAGCTTGTGATCATTTCCCAAGCTTTTGTTCCATCATTTTATATATCCAAATGCTATATCACTATCTTTCATTAGCAGCAGGTCCGTCGCTAGAGGGGAGAAAAGTGGCCACAGTTCTCAGGGCCCTGGCTTTGGGGGAGGCCCCAGCGATTTTCAACTCAACAACCTGGACTGGGGCCCCGGATCCCCTATAGCTATAGCCCTGAGTAGCATTTATGTAAGAGCCCAGCCCTCAATAGCTTGTTCAGGCAAGAGGGGCATCGCAAAGCAGCGAGCTGGGAAACGGATTGTTCAGCACATTCTGGTGGGTTGCAACTCATACCTCTGAAACAATCTATCCAGATATTTGAAATTATACGAAAATTTGTTGGGTGTGATTACTTTTTGAATCAGTTTGAGACTTAGGCTACATGTACAATACAAGACAACTAGAAAGTATGGGCAAGGGCGTCAGAATAGGGAAGAAAATACTATTGCAACTTCCATTTCATGCCAACTTTAAAATGTACACGGATATGAGCATATGAACCCTTGTGACAGACATAAAAGGGTTCAGCCATGCCCAAAGGGGCAAAAATCACAAGCACCAGACCTTTACATCTCAACAAAACAGGCACTAAACAAATTACTTCCAACCATTGCAATTATGTGACATGTCTGAAATGGGGAGTTTCACTGAAGAGGAGAACCATCGCTGGATTTATACCCACTTAACCCAATTTGGATTATTTAAAAAAAACATACGGATGAAAATCCCGGCCTTGATTGGCTACGGACTCCCTACATTGACCAGACTTTATGAGTGGTTGAAATAGAATGCTGTATTTACTAATGATACAGTGTTGTACTTAACTTTCTTTTGCTTTCTTCCCTCTTCTTTTCCTTTCTTTAATAGTGTGGTTGAATGGATCTTGATGATAGTGGAAAGAAGTGTTTAAAACTAATGAATATAAAACCAACCATTTTTACAATGTCTTCAGAAAATGGCAACTAAATAAGGTAAGCCAATTAAACAGAAAGGAAACACAAGAAATACAAACACAAGGACAAAAAGATATGCATGCTTGTGACTATATTTTGCATTGGGGCTTGCTGATGAGGTGTTTGTGGTCACCTTGATTCACAAGCTTGACATTGGGCACACCATTGTGTAATGTCCCTAGACATGTGGGGCCAGTAGCATCTCACTAGAGCACGTTGCAATGTCTTTTGTGCACTGAAATGTCCAGAGAGTGAATGACCATGCAAAGTCTCAAACACGTTACGCTGAAGTGCAGTTGGAACTATAACCTGCAGAATCTGTTCACCTGGTGGAGGTCTGACTCTTCGACAAAGGACAGAATCTACAAAGGTAAGCCTTGCGAACTCTTTCCAGAAATGCATATCTTTGAGCGTTGCATATGGGGGTCTTTTCTGTGTTAACACCCAATCAGAGACAATGCTCAAAACAGGGTCAGCTTTCGTCATCATTCATCTGGGACAGAACACTTCCGATGGCTGTGTTGGAAGCATCTGTGAAGAGCAAAAACTCCTTTGAAAAGTCTGGGTAGGAAAGAATTGGAGCATTGGTAACTGTATGTAGCAAAGAATTGAAAGCTTCCTTTTCTAATTCAGTCCAAACAAACATCTTCGCTTTCTTAGTTAGAGCATGCAGTGGCTGTGACACTTGAGCAAAGCAGCGAATGAAACGTCTGTAATATGAACACAGGCCTAAGAAGGCTCGAACTTCTGTAGGATTTCCAGGAGTAGGCCATCCCTTAACCTTCTGAATGTTTTTAACATCAGGCTGAAGACCGGCAGAAGACACAATATGACCCAAGAATGTCACTTGTTGTTGGGCAAAAGAACATTTAGCTGGTTTCAGTTTCAAGTTTGCAGCTTTCAAACGCTGGAAGACCTCCCTCAAGTGTTGAATGTGCTCTGCAAAATTCTTGCTGTAGACGATGATATCGTCTAAATACACAAGAAATGTTTTCCAGGACAGACCATGCAACACAAGCTGCATTAAATGTTGAAAGGTAAGGTGGCACCTGTGTAGAAGGGGTAGACACATTACATACAGAATCTGAGAGAGAGATAAATGACATCATCTTGGTTTATTGGAGTGATTTCCCTCTGCTGCATACCTGGTTGCAAAACAAAAGGGCTATTTGTTGGATTCAAGACTCGCACTACTGTTTGACCATTTTCAGCTACTGTAAGGGTGCGTGCAACTGCAATACCATCGAACTTAGATGAATATGGCTCAAGCAACCCACTGTAACCGTCTGCTAAACCGGCATTAACAGCAGATGGGATAAGCTGAGTTGTACAATGCATCTCACATTGGGGGGGGGGGAATGGTAGTAGTCACAGTAATTTGAGTTGTGCAATGTACAGGGGCAAGTTGAGATGTGCTCAACAATTGTAAAGTCTGATCATAAAGACAACATAGCCTAGCCCCTTACCAACATTCAAGATTACCTTGTGCTTCTGGAGAAAATCCCAACCAAGTATGATACCCTGACTCACATTTCTGATGACCTGCATGTCATGCTGTAACGTCAGTGCTGTAACGTCGGTTTGAGAACATGCGGGACAGCCCCTACTACTGGCTGTAGTCTTTAGCCTCTGGCTACACTGACTTTCCCCCAGGCTAAAGCTTACAGTCAGTCCAACACTCAGCATGTGCACAAATCACAATGTAAGGGTATCTCAGACCCATACTATGTTAGGCGGCCCATCCCAATGTCAAATGTCAAACCCTAGCCACATGGGTGCTGGCCTGGCAAGCCATCCCGATGTGTTGAGTTGGGTCACAAAGACTATAAAGCGAGGCTATTCGCTCCAATTCGCTTTCAGACCCCCAAAATTTCAGGAGGTTGTCGAGACTTCGGTGAGAAGCAGCGTGGGTCACGTGCTTTGTGTGGAAATACAGAATCTGTTAGCAAAAGGGGTGGTAGAGATAGTCCCCCCCTGCACTAAAACATTCGGGTTTCTACAGTCACTATTTTCTAGTCCCAAAAAAAAACCCGGCGGTCTCAGACCCATACTAGATTTGAGACATTTAAACAGGGCTCTAATGAGACGGCCTTTCAAAATGGTAACTATCAAACACATCCTCGCGCAAGTTTGCCCGGGGTATTGTTTTTTTACAATGGATCATTCAGATAAACCCTTGTCACAGGCCATTCTTGAGATTCGTTTTCGAGAGTCAGGCTTATGCTTATTTGCCCTATAGGTATCAAGGCTCATTCGACTAGAGGCATGGCCTCGTCATGGGCTTGGTCCTCTGGCTTTCCCATTCAGGATATGTGTGATGCGGCCGGCTGGTCCTCGCCTTTCACATTTATGAAGTTTTATAATATGGAGGTGCCTTCCCTCCAGGCGAAGGTGCTTTCGGTATGATTAAGACCTGACGGTGTAAATTATGTTACTTTGCACAATCACATACACATTTTATATAAAACCTGCTTTTTGGGTTATATGTTCCTAATAAACCTAACAGTGTCCGGTCCTATTAGTATATTATGTTGCTTTAGTTACTGACACACATATATTTATTCTAGACCCGACGGTGTCCGGTCTGTTTATAATACATTTACTTGGTTTTCTGGCTTGTTCTGTGAGCTCAGGGGTCCTGAGTTGCAGTTGGCAACCAGTTACTTATGGTGCGGCATTTTGCATGGCTATGCAATACGAAGTGACCGTTCGAAAGGGAAATACTCGGTTACTACCGTAACCTCAGTTCCCTGAGAGTAGGGAACCAGTATTGCTTAGCCGGCCACACTATAGTAACCTGGCAAGTTGTCGCTTCAGTTGTTTAAACCTGCTATAATGGCGAATTCGGGGGATTATTATAGACTAAGGCCACGTCCCCTTGGCGGGCTCTGATGTGTAGTGATGTAGGGCTAGGTCATTTGATGTGCAGTTGCCGCAGCACAGCCAATGAGTGAGCCAGACGCTCAATGTGCTAGCTGTGCAGCTGCAAATGCGTTTTACATATAGGCTTCAGTAAATTGAGGAAAATGAGTTTCCCCACTGCGTATAGCTACGCAATACTCGTTCCCTCTCTCTGGGAACTGAGGTTACGGTAGTAACCGAGTAGTTTTATAAATGTCTTCACTGCCTCTTTTAAACAATTTAATGCATCCATGCTGAATGAAACTCTTTAAAAACAAAACATACTGACCTAACAGGACTGGAGTAATACATTTATTCTGTTTATCCTATGTTCTTAAGTATGTTGTTCTTTGTAAAACCACATCCTGCATTTTTTCTCATTAGTTCCCGTCTGTGATTCAGTTTTCGACTTTAACTGTAGCAGCTCCACACGAAAGAGCATAAACAATACAACTCTATCACATCATCTGTTAAATAAAACCGGTTAGTTTAGATGTTACAAAATGAAGCATATATTTAAGTTATCAAAACATTTTTACTGGATACTTGAAAGAATTTATTCCAACAAGTAGGCCTACTTCTATCTCCACAAGAAAATGTGTGCGTTACACACACAGTAAATCCTAAAAAATCTAAATAGCGTTTGAAATTATTCAAATGGATCAATCATCTCATATTTTATTATATCAAAGCTGACATCAAGAGTAGGCTATACATAAAAACAAAATATATTGTCATGCAGAGCTGTCTCTCCCATGTAAGCCTTCAGATTGAGAGCAGATGAGATATTTTGGCATTATCACGTGCTGGAGAATACAAATTCTTGAATATTTTGGGAGGACAATACACTCAGGAAATGTCCAATGGTTTATCTATTACCAGTTCATTCATTAGGCTAGTTGTTTTCATAATATTTGTATTCTGTTGGTTTCCTTCCATCTTTGGAACTAGCATTACTTTAGCAGCCTCTTTAGCTGACTAGCAGGAGGAATTATCTAGCTCTCCATCCTGGTCTTGGAAGGTCTTAAGCTCTCTGAATATTTTCGCACATAATAAGGTAATAATTGTGTGGACAGCTCCACCTGAATCAGCATTCCAATATGTAACAGTTGAATCCATAGACACAAGGATTTTGAAGCGCCATCCAAGAAAGGCCATTTCGATTTACATAACTTCAATGAAGGATCCAGAATGTGGAGGTTTTGGATTAGCAAATGTCATCTCTTGTGCTGTTTTTTTTTTTTTTGTCAGAGATCTCACGTTTGTCTTAAACAACACACATGGCACATGCTGACACAAACTAAAGCCACATAACTGGTGTGTTTATCTCAGACTTATACTGTATGGTTAGTGCATGCTTAGAGCCCTCTTATAAGTTTTTTATCTTCTCAATGAAAGACCATTTGACTTTGAATACATGGGCTACTTTTTGTTTAGTTTTAGATTCATTTTTACCTAACTCATTTATCACATTGATAATATTGTACCATATTAATATAAAAATACAAAGAGAAGGTAAATATATTCCATTCTTTGTAATCAACAAGTGCATTAAACATTAAGTCATGGTTTCCCAGACTGGGGTTCGTGAAGGAACTGCAGGGGCTTTGTGAGTTTAATGAAAAGCTAATAATAATAATAATGTATGAATAATAATGAAAAAGAAGACTTTGGGAGAATCAAAATTATGATTGATTTACTGCCATTTTACTAATAATATGTAGCCTAATCATGTAATCAATTAAAAAGTAACTGTATACAGTAGTCTATAGTCTTATTACGAGTATTTTAAAACGTAATATAATCGGAGAAAAAAACATCTACAGATAAAAAGTGATAAAAGACAATTCTACTGTATATCACAAACTAATCATAAAAAACAGACTTGAAGACATGCAATATCTAGTGAAAGTATAGATGTTTTCTAAATATTTTGGTAACACTTTATTTCGATAGTCCATTTTTGACATATTAACTACAAGTCAACTAACTGGTATTAGGGTATTACTGTCTGCTTAATATCTGCTAACACTTTATTTTGTTGGTCTCCCAACAAACAGAAAATTCTACTGACTATAAGTAACTTGGCAACTACAAGTCAACTTATTCTCCTAACCCGAACACAAACACCTAACCCTAACCTAACAATCTACTGACAGTCTACTACAGCCTACTAATAATCTAATAAAAGAGTTAGTTGACATATTTAGTTGAAATGTTACTGAAAGTTAGTAGAATGTCTAATATTGAAATAAATTGTAACCATATTTTTTTAACATGGTGCAGTCCTAGATCAGCTCAAGAGAAGTATGTCAGAAATAAAACATTTGCAGGGCATCCCGAGGAGGTGTATGATATTTATGGCTGGATTTGGCCAAAATATATCAGGCAAGACGCCACATTACATAGGCTATTCTTCCACAATAAACTTGCATGGAAACAATTAAGGACAAACTTCAGACAGTTACAAGCAGCAGTGAGATATGGAAGGATTTTTAAGGAATTGTCTGTGTTATACTGTTGCTTAAGTGCTCTTTAGCATGACGGGGTTTTTTTCTGCAGTTCTCTGCCCTGCTTCATAAGTAGCCTGCTTAATATTTAGCAGATATTTCTGCAGCAGTAGCTTTGGCAACCTGTCAAAGTCAGCCTGCTGTGAAATCCTCCTTATACATTCTAGAGTTCAGGGTGTCACGTTAATGTAAGTGTAGGTGTGAAACCGGACAACGGTCTTTTACAACGAAACACAACCACACACATGGTTTGTATGAAAAACACATTTCCTGTGCGCTCTTTTAAATATGGCCATGTGTCACCAAAGAACATTATTTTCAGTCTGGTCTTGCATGAACGGAAGCACTCATGGCAATTTTATATAACATGTACTGTATATCGCCTCATTCATCTTCTCAGGGAGAATCATTTCTCTCAACGAACGGCAATGGCGGAGGAGAAAACCCACGATCATTCGAAATACTACTGTTGTTGTGTGATGGAATGCATTTTTATTTTTCATATCAATGTAATTATGTTTTTATTTGGCAAGTAGTTTGCTACAGTGTCGCTGCTGCTTGTCTGTTGATCTGCCTGTTGTGTGCAGTGTGAATTTAGGTTTTGAGTTGATAGATATCTCATTTCTTTTTTGTAAATTTTGTAAATTTTTAAAAAATATCTTTTCCACACGTGTAAGCTGTAGGGAACGAGAACCATTCCTTTGTAAATACTGTTTTCTAACGTTTTTCATTAGATTTTAAATTTTGACTGTTCATATATTGCCATCATTTTGATCTATTTGCTGCTTGACTGGCTTGTATGGGTGCAGCCTGCAATACATGTTACATAATGCTGTAACCTGGAGGACATTCACCTGCCACCTGCCAAAACACATTTACAACAGCATAACTTGCTTTTAATCCATTGCCAGTATTTACAAACTGATCACAAACAGAACTGAAAGCCACAAAATAGAATATAAATAGGCTCCGTTGTGTCCCATGCTGTAGGAGATCAGACAGTCTCCAGATGGTATTTGTGAAACTACATCAAAACCATATGAAGTATTAGAGCGATAAATTCTTTGAAGAAATCGGTTTGATCGGTTCCTGATGGATCTTTGCCATTATATTACAAAGTAGGATGATTGATTTCAGTCAGCAGAAATCAGTCACTTGCTTCACTCCATCACAATCAGGTATTATGCATTTTGTTCATTTAGACTATTATGAATTTGATCATTTATTTGTTTGGTATTAATTGTCAAAGCTACAAAGCTACGTTTATTGTTATTTTACATTGATCTGCCTGTACGTTATATTGTTGTGCACAGCTTATGGGTATGCTTATAGGCTAAGGGTTAGGGACTCAAAACCATTCAAGATAATATCCAATATATTATAATTGTCACTCAGCTCAGTCACCAACTCTGCAACCTGTCTGCACTTCATTTCCCAGCATCCCTTTGGTCCCCACCTGCACTCAGGCCCTGTCCCAAATCGCACACTTTCGGTCTTGTGGACTTGCAATGGCTGCCGCGTGCGCGTGTCCGTTAAGTCCGTGAGACCGCAGTGTGTCCCATTTGTCATTTTTAGATCTCAGAAGGGTGCTTGAAGGGACCCTTGATGCGCACTTTTGCCGAGCCTGCACTGACACGGGCTCCGCAGCGGACTTCTTCCCGACAGTCAAAGCGGCATTACGTCACGAAAGTGCGGACTCAGAGGTAGACCACGAGTGCTTAGGCTTCCATTTGGGACAGGGCCTCAGTCAGCCATCACCACACCTGCTTCTGATCATCACCAGATACTGATTCCCTGCACTCCCTTATCAACACTATATCTGCCTACATCACCCCGTTGCATATACTGCTTTATGTCAGACTCCTTCCCAATCTACTCACCTGAGATCGTCTTGTCCTGTATCCATCCATCCATCCATCCGTCCGTCCGTCCGTCCGTCAGTCATCCAGATTGCCGTCTGAATCCACTTCACTTCAGTCACCATCATCTGGTTCCCGTTGTTTCACCAACACTGTGTGCACCTAAACCTCTGTCTCCTCCTGTGTTTGTGACAATAATAGTATAATATAGCACAGGCCTTACTGTATGTCCTAATGTATTTGATGATATTCAAAATATTCCAATGCACTGAAAGATATCTTTCAAATGAAGAGAGTGTCACAAGACAAATAATATATAAAGGACTAAGACTATTTTTATTTTTATTTTTTTCATCAAATTGGAGCCAGATATAGATCACTTTTACAATATTTGATTTTTGTTTTATAATACACAGCACTCAATGTTTTTGAGGATCTTAACTTTAAGCTTCAAAGAAGAAGTGAAGAATTGAAACCCTAAAGCATGACATTTCCACAAAAATCACCCCAAATATCCAGATAACATGTCAGACTAAACTAAACTCAATAACAGACTTTAAGCTCTTAATGGATGATTATAAAAACATCTTCTGATATAAAAGCTTCTGCTTTAAGTACACATGCTCAGACTACTGCTTCACCTTATGTAATGTTTTTTTCACTAATATTTTATTAGCCATCTCAACCTTTTGTATCGTCCTGCACTGTTTCAAATGATTCTTAGATAGTAAATAATGCTGAAATGAATAATGGACAATTAAGGAGATAGTGACTGGATTAAACTGCTTGATTCATATGAATTTATTTTGCAATCTCTTTGAGTTATTTGAAGTGTCAGAACCTTTTGTAAATAGACTTTCAATGGAACGACAGACATCTCACAGATTTTATCGAAAATATCTTAATTTGGAAGGACACGTGAGGGCGAGTAAATGATGACAGGATTTCATGATACATTTATGTAATCAGCACAATTGCCATGCAACTTTTTAAAGTTGAATACCTATTTATTTTTTTGTACCATGTGCGGTATTGTCAATCAGTTTACGTGTGCCATCCTATTCCAGCTGCACTGGATTTCCTTTTTGACACAAGAGTCATTTACTTGTGCTGAAGGATTGAGCCTGTCAGAGAGATAGATCAGATGTTACAGACACTTGCCCCGAGCTGCCAAATTCTTGTCCTCCTCATTTTTCAAGATTGTGTGCATATGTTAGGAAAAGAAAGTGGAAAGATCCCCTGAAGGTCAGCTACTGGGAAAGCACTTCCTTTGCCAAATTCTTATGGCTTTTCCGTATGTCACGTTGATGAATTAATCCTGAGCATTTATAGCCAGATGCTGACGAATATCACCACACATGTGGATTACACTGATCTCACATGATACCTCATTTATTCACATTGAATGACGGCAATGTTTTGACATTCTGAGAGATGTGGTCACATCCATTAAATAGATGATTCTAACATGACAACAAAAAACTCTTGAGATCAGTAAAAGGGTTGTGGAAGCATTGTATTTGAGTGTTTACAAACAATGTCTGAGAACCCAGCTGAAATTCTTAACAAATTGAGCAAGGATAATTTCTTGCACATAAATTGTTTTGTGTAAGTCTCTAAATACAACATGATTTATTGCTTATATGCAATAAAAACGGAACTTAAACAAAATATCAGTTACGCCTAAGTGCAAGGGTAAAATGCACATTTTATTTTTGTTTTTTATTCAGTGACCCTTAACATAAGTTAAACCTTGAAGTCCGGGGGTAAAATACACCTATAAAACACACTTTTATTTATTTATTTATTTATTTTTATTCTATTCCCTATATGTCAAAGCGATAAGCAGAGAAAGTCTTATTACACCAAGTATCTTATCTCTTTCATATAAAACTGTATTTCAGCATTATCCAAGGAATGTGCAAAAAGTCACGCAAATGATAAACATTCAAGACGTTCATATAAACAGCTCTTTCAAAAAACGATGTATTTTTCCTGTTATTTTAAGTAATGGTAAGGGAAACTGATTGATTGTCATGTTTGTACTCCTGGTAGGGAGGACAAATTCATCTTATTAACTCCCATTGAGGAGTTTATCCACAAGCTGAATGAACATCTGTGTCAGTATACTAGAGACAATCAGACAAAAAACTTGTAAAGTGTTGCAAAATGGAAAATTAATAGGTAACATTTTTCAAATGGACAGGTCTATTCTAAATGGTTTAAAGAACTCTAATGGATAATCTTTTGTGGCCTGGATGGGATTTTTTTATTTTTATTATTGGGCATGCAGAGACTAAAATCCTGTCCAAAGTCAGACTCACACACAGACAAATTATATCAAGCTGAATGCTCTCTGAACCATTATGCATTCAATCAAGTTACTCAAATCAATTTAAGTGCAGATCCAATGTAAAAAAATATTTTTTTATTTACAGTCCAGTTTTGGTTAATTTTAGCTGCTTGTGGGATGTTTGAATCATAATTCAGGATTAGTGTGCCTGTAGCAGCCCTTCAATTTGGAATAAACAGGCTTGGGAGTGTTTCCATACGGGTGTAGGCCTACTTTAATTCAGACGAGCGTGCTTTGCACCAACACTGTGCTCAGCCAGCGTCAACAACAACACCGTGAAAACTTAAAAGGAAAATAACAAAAACAGTTTAGTCAGATACAAAAAAATCCTTTGACAAATGCACTTTAGCAAGATAGCATCACATTGATAACAGCATAGCAGGTAACAACCATCATGAAATAGTACATTACAATGAGCCACATACCTCGCTCCGCATATCAAAGGGTGCTAAAAGTGGTGATCCAGCGAAGGCTGCCGCCATTAACTTAACTTGGACGTTAGAAAGCTAGCTAGCAACTTCGTAAACTATTCTCAAACTATTACTGCCAAACAAATAAGTACAGAGGAATAACACTTCAAAGGAAAAACATTTTAGTTGAAGGTTACAGTAATATTTTCCAACCTCTGACTCTAAACATGCATTATATCGTGCCTTCTTGTGTTTACCTTTTTACGAGTGAGCGCGTGAGAGTGTGAGCGCGTGAGCATAGAGAAAATAGTCCCCCCCTGCAGATAGCATGTCAAAATAAAAGTCACATGAAATAAAAATATAAAAAACAGGATAATCATAATAAAACACTGCTAGTGATCATCTACACTCCCACCACTCATGTTATGAAGAGTGAAGACAAGGATCAACCTGGCTGAACGGCTCATACTTGAGGCTTATGTTATGTTTGTATCAGTGTTTCTAGATATGTGCAGGTAAGTACTACTTAATAACTGAGAGTAACCTATGTCATAAGAGGATAAACGAGTCGACAATTAGACTGATCACTCACTCTCAAGGAGGAGAACTAGTTTCTGAATGGGCCTTTCTATAATCAAAGGTTTGGTAGGACGATCTTGTTTCACTGATGTCCTTTCTCCTACTAACACCTTGACGCGACGCACTAGTCCATCGCTCTCCTTTGTGGTTTCAACCACTCGTCCCAGGTGCCACTGATTTCTAGGAGTATCTTCCTTTATAATGACTAAGTCATCTACCTTAAGGTTACGTCGAGTCGTATGCCACTTTTGGCGTGTGGAGATGTTCATGAGATATTCTCTCTTCCACCGGCTCCAGAACTGTTCGACGAGGTACTGGACTCGTCTCCACCTTAGACATCCTCCTTCTCAAATTTGCCAGGTGGTGGAAGGGCAATCTTGGACTTCATCAGTATGAGATGGTTCGGAGTTAATGGCTCGAGCGAGGTAGGATCATTTACCCCGTTTACGGTTAATGGACGGCTGTTCACAATGGCTATTGCCTCATAGAACAGAGTTCGAAGGGAAGAGTCGTCGAGTCTGCCTGAGTATTGACAGAGTGTGGCTTTTAGGACATTACGGACAGTCCGAATCTGGCGCTCCCAGACGCCGCCAGCGTGACTTGCTGAGGGAGCATTGAAGATGAACTCACATTGCCTTTCTGCGAGGAAGCTCTCGATTGTTTTGGTGTCACATTCCTTCAGTGCTTCTTTGAACTAATTTTTAGCTCCCACAAAATTGGTTCCTTGATCGCAATGGAGTTGACGAACGGCTCCTCTGAGACTGATGAAGCATCTTAAGGCGTTGATAAATGCATCTGTGGTTAAGTCCTCAAGCATCTCAATGTGAACAGATCGAGAGGCAAGGCAAGTGATGATTAAGCCATAGCGCTTTTGCTCTTTGCGGGCTTTCTTAGTGATGAATGGGCCGAAGCAATCGATGCCGCAGTATGTGAAGGGAGCAGAGACTTCTACCCGCTCCTTAGGAAGCTCTGCCATGCGTTGTTCTTCTGCAGGCCGTCTGAGTCTTCTGCACTTCACACATCTGTGTATCAGCTTAGCAACTGACTGACTTCCACCTATGACCCAAAACCCATTGGCTCGAAGTTCTGTTAGAGTTTGATTCCGTCCTTGGTGACAGATCCTCTCATGGCAGTGAGTCAAGATCAGCTTGGTAATATGTCCTCCTTTGGATAGAATCAAAGGGTGTTTGACTTCTAGGCTTAAGGATGACTGACCTAGTCTCCCACCGACACGAAGTGCTCCTCCTTCTAAGATGGGATCCAAGCAAAACAGAGGGCTGGAATTTTGAAGACCCTTTCCCTTTTGAAGTATCTTCATCTCTTGGGAGAATGCTTCTTCTTGTACAAGCCTCATTACTGATTCGGCAGCTCTCTCGCGCTCTTCCACACTCACAGGTTCGCCAGGACGGGTTTGCTTTGAATTCAGCCTCTTGATTCTTGCGATGACTTTAAGGAGTTTTGACCAGGAGGAGAATCGATTTAGACGGGTAAGAAAGTCTGACTTGGAAGGTTCTACTCTAGTTGTAAACGCCTGCATTGACCTGACCTCAGGATCACCAACAAGCAGTGTTGTATAAAGTACTAGAAAGCAATACTTGAGTAAAAGTACAAGTATCGTCCTAGAAAAATACTTTGGTAGAAGTGAAAGTTACCTTTTAGAATATTACTTAAGTAAAAGTCTTAAAGTATCTGATATATACTGTACTTAAGTATCAAAAGTAATTTTCTGATATTTAATGTACTTAAGTATTTGAGGTAAAAGTAAAAAGTTTTTTTTTTTTTTTTTAAGCAAGCGGTTAGAACTTTGATTGTGAAATTTATTGTGGCCGTTCGAAAGGAGATAGGGAACGAGTATTGCGTAGCCGGCCCAGAGACAATTTATATAGAGACATGCCACTTCCTCAATCCTCAATACAACTATATAGAGAAAACCCATAACACCAAATATGGCGGTTGTATGCAAATGTCCCGCCCCTCCCGCTGGAAAGCAGATCGTCTGCTTTTAACAGTCAAGCCGGGAAACATTTAAGCCTATCGTCTGGTTCCACTGACGCATGCGCACAGTTGATGTTTGCGACAGTGGAGACGAGAACCCTTGCGCATGCGTAGTAAAGTATAACCTGTGGGGGAAAAGGCGTTTTAAACCTTATTTTGGGGCAAAGTCATCAAACTTTTTCAGCGATTTTTATCAAGTGAAAGTGCGCGCACGCGACCGGGGCTTTCACTCTCTCTGCTCGTTCTCTCAGCTAAACAAGCGCAGCAGTCAGTCATCTACATCACTCACCGGTCAAACTTTGGCGAGACAAAAATACGCTTTAGTAAGGCTGACAGAAAACCGCGTGCAAGTTCCAGTCTTCTTGCGCTTGATGTTTAAACTAAAATGATACATCGTGCAGCCCTACTAGCTGTGCAGCTGCAAATGCGTTTAACACATAGGCTTCAGTAAATCGAGGAAAAGGAGTTTCCCCCCAGTCCTCCAGTAGGAGCTTCCATGGCGGTTTCAGTTGTGCTTCCTCCTCCTTTGGCAACAAACAAGCATTACGCTGAAATAGAGCGTGCGGAGCGTGCGTAATGCAATCTAGGAGCAGTGATTCGCCAAACCTCCGTTATTGCAGTCGCACACACATTTCTTCTGATTTTATTTTGTACGAGTAGCCTACGAAGTAACGAGTAACGAAGATGCTTCGTGGAAATATAACGGAGTAAAAGTATACATTTTATCTAGGAAATGTAGTGGAGTAAAAGTGAAAGTTGACATAAATTTAAATAGCGAAGTAAAGTACAGATACGTGAAATTTCTACTTAAGTACAGTAACGAAGTATTTGTACTCCGTTACATTACAACACTGCCAACAAGCAACTCAGGATTGAGGTGAGACTCTGGATGTATTTCTTGTTCCCACAGGAATTTGGGTCCTGGTAGCCAGTTTGTTGTGGAGATGTCTACTGCATTGAGACCCCTCGACGCATGGTCAGCAGCGTTTTCTGTTGTGTCTATGTAGTGCCACTGGCTGGGGCTGGTGTGTTCTCTGATCATTTGCACACGATTGGCAACGAAGACATGGAACCTTCTGGCTTCATTGTTAATATAAGCCAGGACAACTTGCGAGTCAGTCCAGAAAAATTCTGCATTGATCGGCATTTCAAGCTCGTTTCTCAGCATGACACTTGATCTTTCAGCGACCACTGCTGCTGAAAGTTCCAATCTTGGAATGCTTGTGAGTTTTGTAGGCGCAACTCTAGCCTTTGCCATCACGAGGCTGCAGTGAACTTCGCCATCTTCATTCTTGCTCCTCAGATAGGAACACGAGCCATATCCTATATTGCTGGCATCCGAGAAGTGGTGTAGTTCCCTCGTGACAGTTTTGCAGAAGCCTTGCGGTTGGTAGCATCTTGGTATTGAGACTTCATTTAGCCTTTGTAGGTCGCTCTTCCATCTCTCCCACCGTGGACTTAAGTCTTCGGGAAGTGGGTCATCCCATCCAATGCCTCGACGGCACAGCTCCTGGAGGATGCACTTTCCGGTTAAGATAAACGGAGCCACGAATCCGACTGGATCGTACAAAGAAGCAATGACGGATAAGATGCCGCGACGTGTGGGGGGCCTGGTCTGTGGATTTACATTGAAGTTGAAGGTGTCATGTTCAAGGGACCACTGGATACCAAGAGCACGTTCTGCTGGAGCTGCGTTTAGGTCCAGATCGAAGGGTTCAGATGTGACTGCTCTCTCAGTTGGGTCCACAGAGTGCAGAACTGACCTTTCGTTAGAATTGAACTTATGTAGACGCAAACCTCCTCTCTTGCACAGCTCTCGTGCTTCAGCGATCAACTCCTTTGCTTCTTCTACGGAGGGGACGCTGATAAGCCCATCATCGACGTAGAAGTTCTTTTCAATGAAGGCTGATGCTGATGGATACTCTTCCCTGTGTTGGCGTGCCAGGTACTTCAGACCAAAGTTGGCACATCCGGGTGACGAAGCGGCGCCGAATAGGTGGACAGCCATTTGATACTCTTGAGGCTCTGCTTCGAGGTCTCCATCCTCCCACCAGAGAAACCGTAAGTAGTTCCGTAGTTCAGGAGAAACGTAAAACTGATGGAACATTTTCTCGATGTCACATATGACGGCTACAGCCTCTTTCCTGAAACGACAGAGCACTCCAAGGAGCGAGTTGATCAGGTCAGGACCTGTTAGTAGCGTATCATTCAGTGAAACACCACGGAACTTCGCTGAACAGTCAAAGACGACCCTTAGCTTTTCTGGCTTCTTGGGGTGGAACACCCCATGGTGTGGTATGTACCACGTAGTCTGCTGTCCTGTCGCAGGAGAGGCTGGCTCTGCGTCGCCTTTCTTTATCATATCTTTCATGAAGGCCTTGTACTGTTCTTTATACCGCTCGTTATTTTTCAATCTTTTCTTTAGGTGCTGCAGTCGAACTGTTGCCAGCTTCTTGTTGTCTGGTAGCAGAGGAGGCTCTGTGCTCTTGAAAGGGAGGGGCATTTCATAGTGTCCGTCTTTCCTTTGAGTTATTTTGTCACTCAAGAGCTGAATGAAGTGAACGTTGTCTTGTGACACATACTTGTCTTTATCTGCATACTTCCTTTCATTGAAGTCTGATTCCAAGACCTTCAGCAGGTCAGTGGTTGATGGCACTGGTATTTCCTTCACTGTCACTCGATGGACGAACCTCTGGTTTCCCTGGCGATCCAGATGTGGATTGGATGAGCCTACGATGCTCCAGCCGAGTTCCGTTCTCTGAGCAAATGGATCATTTTCGCCTCCTGTGACGACTTCCTGGGGGGCTAACGCCAACGGGCAATCACTTCCAATTAACAGTCCCACCTCACAGTCCTTCAGCAGCGGGAGTTTGTTTGCTAGATGCTTTAGATGAGGCCAGAGCAGCGCTGTTTCGGAAGTCGGGATGTAGGACTTGTCGACCGGAATGAAGCCACGAGCGTAGGCTTGGCGTAGCTGAATCTGTTTTCCAGACTGTAGTCCTCGAACTTGTAGACCGTAGACACTTTTACTTGCGATGGGTGTGTCAACAGCGGTCATGGTGCTCAGTTTGAGCTGTACTGGTTTAGTCTCCACGTTCAGCTCTTCGAGTAGGTCTTCCAAGACGAATGTCGAATCACTCTGCGTATCCAGAAGAGCATACGTTATAACTTCTTTGTGTGGTTCATTTGCAGATGACATGAAAACAGGGACGATGCTTGATGTGGCAAAGATGCGCTGCGTAACTGCATGGGATGTCACCTTGATCTCCTCCCGACTAGTGCCTTTGTCTGTGGAAGTGTACGGTTTCTCCTTTGCTTCCACAGATCGGTTTTCTCTTTCTTCATGTAGACAGGTGGGGTGACGTCTGCTGCATATGCCACAAGAGTGTCGCGTTTTGCGATCCTTACTGCTATGTCCCTTTCTCAAACATCTATAGCACAAATTGTTTTCCCGTATGAAGGCCTTTTTATCTTCCAGAGATTTTGCTGCAAAGGTAGGGCACTTTACTACGCCGTGCATCTCATCTTTGCAGACAGGGCAGGGTGGCTTTGACTTGGTGCTGAACACTTTCTCAACCTTTTCCGTGGGATAGTTCCTTTTAGTGTTTGTGTGGAGTGCTCTAGCTCTCTTGGGCTGCCTGTCATCTGTAGCCTTGATCAGAAGTGGATAGGCGACAGGGTTACAGGCTATCCGAGCCTCCTTCTGGATGAACCTTGTGAAACAGGAAAAGCTCGGGTAATCCCCGGATTCGTCCAACCTTTCCGTGACGACTCTGCTCCATCTTCGTGTGATCCAGTCTGGTAATTTCTTCAGCAACTTGTGGTTCTCTTCACAGTCGTCCAAGATGGCCAATCCTTTCACATGAGGCATCGCTTCAACGCATCCTTGCAGAAAGTCAGCAAACTCTCGAAGTGCAGCAGGATCACTGGTACCAACCTTGGGCCATTTCATGAGCTTGTCCCTAAAGGCCTTTTGCACAATGAAGTGGTTTCCATACCTTTCTTCCAGGACCTTTAAGGCCCCCTGATATGCTTCTTCTGAGTTTCTATAGAAGAATCCCTCTACAGCCTTACGTGCTTCTCCACTCAGGTAGTTTTTTAAATAGAGCATTTTTTCATGAGCTGGGAGAGGCTGGTGGTCTATGAGGGCCATGAAGGACATCTTCCAGTCTACATACCTTAGGGCTTCGCCAGAGAACTTTGGTGGCTCAGGAGCAGGCAGGCGATTCATACTGAGTGAGTTAATGAGTGCTTGGGTAAGGCCATCTTTCTCAGGAGATGCTAGTGCATTGGCGTGTGCTTGAGGCTGGTATGCGATGGCCTTTGGATTAAGCTGGCTTTTGAATCCAACTGTGAGATCTGTCTCTTTTGGCCAGTCTCTGGAGTCATGTTCAAGGCTCTCGTATGCGTTTACTCTAGCCTCTGCTATTCTTACTTCTGACTCTGCTTGAATTTGCTGTAGTCTCTTTTTCTCCTGACGCATGTTTGTCTCTATTCTTTTAAGAGCTACTCGCTTTTCTTCTTCCAACCTTTTAAGAACTAGCTGCTTCTCTTCTTCTAACTTGCTAAGAACTTCTTCTTGAGCTTGTATTTGATATACTGCTTTAACCTTTTCTTGTTGAGCTGCAAGTTCTGCTCCCGCATCTACATGTTTGCTTGAGCCCTGTGAGTGGATTGAATTTTCTGCGGGAGAGAGTACAGTATCTGTCTTTGTGTGTCCGAAGACAGATCCATACTCATCCTTCTTGAGTGCCATCCTCACTCGTAGTTTCTCAAGTTCTGGATTGAAGACCTCATCTACAGTTTCTAGCCGCATCTCTATTATTTCGCTGATCTCTGCAGTGAGTGCTATACAAGCATCCATTTTCGGTACAATGTCTGGGGTGGCATTGTGGTTGCGTTGAATGGGCTCGTAACATTCACTTACTGCACTGTGTCGAATTTGGATTTCTTCTCTGATTTTATTTAGTTCATCTTGAGAGCAGAATGATTTTAGTGCGGTCCTAACCTTTCCTGCCACCTGTTTCCAGGAGCCATAAGCTCTCATGAATTCTTTCTTGTGTTTAATGGTTTCCTGTTTGTGCATCTCTAATCCCTTTTCTGTAAATGTTCTCTCACGTGAACTAGACCTGACTGGCTGTGGGTTATCTGTTTTCATGGGTAGGTCACGTGTGCTAGCTACTTCTTCTTCATTAAGTGACATCTTGTTGAAGTTGTGATGCTGTTTGGTTATATTAAACTACTGAACTATAGCTTAATTACTGAAATATAGCTTAATAACTCAACCAATACTTAATATCAAACATGCACTGGACGATTATCATCAACAAAATATGAAGGCTAACACACGAACAGCTTAGCAATGAATGCTATCATACAGATTTACCCATGAATTAATTTACTTTTAACAGGTTCAATTAGTTCAATTGTTTTTTAAAAATTAAATTACCCTTCTGTATCTTTAAATTCACCTTTCAAATGTATGATTAAATCAGAGCATCAAACATGTACAGTATATTGTTTATAAAGGTGACTTCAGTCCATTACATAAACATCACTGTTGTTCACAATCAAAGAGTCCCTGTGATTTTATGCAGCAATCAGCATAAACGAAATAGACCGATCTTGCCTGGGTGCCGGTTGAAGTGAGGCCGTTTGAACAGAAGGTGGCAGTCTTGTACACAGAATGACGGATGGCAGTCCTTCTAACGTCGAGTTGAGTTTCACTCCACATCGAGCGACGAGTTTTCACTGTAGCAGCCCTTCAATTTGGAATAAACAGGCTTGGGAGTGTTTCCATACGGGTGTACTTAAATTCAGACGAGCGTGCTTTGCACCAACACTGTGCTCAGCGTCAACAACAACACCGTGAAAACTTAAAAGGAAAATAACAAAAACAGTTTAGTCAGATACAAAATAATCCTTTGACAAATGCACTTTAGCAAGATAGCATCACATTGATAACAGCATAGCAGGTAACAACCATCATGAAATAGTACATTACAATGAACCACATACCTCGCTCCGCATATCAAAGGGTGCTAAAAGTGATGATCCAGCGAAGGCTGCCGCCATTAACTTAAAGGTATTGTAGGTAGGATTTTTATTAAAAACTTTTTTCAAAATTTGTTAAAACTTTGTGTATATATCAATGCATAATTAAAATGTAAGTACTCTGAAAAAGAAAGTATAAAAATCGAGTGTCTGTAGACCTCTCACGACTGTTTTAAAGACAGCTCATTATTTCCATTCACTCCACCCCCTCCCTTCTGAGCTCCTTCCAAAGCCACGCCCCCAAAACACATGAACGCGTGACTTCGACCGCTGAGCTGAAGATGCATTATTTACCTGAGACGAGCGGAGAGGAAAGAGCGCAGTGCATAGTGAAATAATGTCAGAATCACATGTAATAAAAAAAAATTAACTTTATCATTATGAAGATAAACAAATAAGATGTATTTTAAGTCAAGTCAAGTCAAGTCAAGTATATTTATATAGCGCTTTTCACAATACAGATTGTATCAAAGCAGCTTCACAGTATCAATCAAAACAACATAACAATGTTTGTTTATTAGTGGAAAACAATAAAATAAAAAAAGACATCCAAGTTTGGAAGGGCTGATCAATGTTATTATTAATTGGTTAATTAATTTGAATATCCCCAACTGAGCAAGCCAAAGGCAACAGTGGCAAGGAACCGAAAAACTCCATCAAGTGACCCAGTGGTGTCCTGAAACTCCATCAAGTAACCCAATGGAGAAAAAAAAAACCTTGGGAGAACCCAGGCTCAGTCGGGGGCCAGTTCTCCTCTGGCTTTTATGAACTAGAGGCCGGATTTACAGTAACTGAAAGTTTTAAAAATGTATATGAATGCCTGGCTGAAGAGATGCGTCTTTAGTCTAGTTTTAAACTGGGAGAGCGAGTCTGAGCAACGAACAATATCAGGAAGGCTATTCCAGAGCTTCGGAGCTAAATGTGAAAATGCTCTCCCTCCTTTGGTGGATCTGGATATCCTAGGTATGACCAGAAACCTCGAATTTAGTGATCTTAAAGAGCGCGATGGATTATAGGGCGATAGAAGGTCCGTTAAATAGACTGGAGCTAAACCATTTAGGGCTTTATAGGTCAGTAGCAATACCTTGTAATTAATACGGAACTTTATAGGTAACCAATGAAGTGATGATAAAATCGGTGTTATATGATCATATTTTCTTGATCTAGTAAGAACTCTAGCGGCTGCATTTTGGACTAACTGTAGCTTGTTTATTGAGGATGCAGGACAACCAGCTAATAAAGCATTACAATAATCTAGTCTCGAGGTCATGAATGCATGAACTAACTTTTCTGCATCAGAGACTGAAAGCATATTACGTAGTTTAGCAATGTTTCTAAGGTGGAAAAAGGCTGTTTTTGTAACATATGAAATATGCTTTTCAAAAGACAGGTTGCAGTCTAATATAACACCCAGGTCTTTTACAGTAGAGGATAAAGTAACAGGGCATCCTACTATGTTAAAGTAGTGTTGTGAGAGGTTTTGTGGACGGTTTTTAGAACCGATAAGTATTACTTCTGTCTTGTCTGGATTTAATAAAAGAAAATTACGCGTCATCCAATCTTTTATATCTTTAACACAGTCTGTCAATTTGGATAATTTAGCGTATTCATCTGGCCGTGATGAAATATATATTTGAGTGTCATCGGCGTAACAATGGAAACTAATTCCATGTTTCCTTATAATATTACCAAGTGGCAGCATATATATTGAGAATAATAGAGGGCCTAACACAGATCCCTGTGGCACTCCATAGTTTGCCGAAGTTATGATCGATTTTTCTCCATTTAAATAGACAAAATGGTAGCGGTCGGATAAGTATGACCTGAACCAGCTTAATGCTTGTCCTTGAATACCAGTATAATTTTGTAGTCGATCTAGGAGTATTGTGTGATCTATAGTATCGAACGCTGCACTAAGATCAAGTAAAACTAGTATTGAGATACAGCCTTGGTCCGAAGCTAAAAGTAAATCATTTGTTATTCTAACCAGCGCAGTTTCAGTGCTATGATGCGGTCTGAATCCAGACTGAAACTTTTCATAGATGTCGTTTTCTTGTAAGAAAGAGCCGAGTTGAGCGGACACAACTTTTTCTAATATTTTATACATAAATGGAAGATTTGAAATGGGTCTGTAATTTACTAGGTTATTTGGATCTAATTGTGGTTTCTTAATAAGAGGTTTTATAACTGCCAGCTTGAACGTTCTTGGAACATGACCTAAAGATAAAGATGAGTTAATAATATTGAGAAGAGGCTCTTCCACTATAGGTAACACTTCTTTCAGTAGTTTAGTTGGTATAGGATCTAATAAACATGTTGTTGTTTTAGATGAAGTGATAAGTTTGTTTAACTCTTTTTGTTCTATAGTTGTAAAGCATTGTAATTGCTCTTGCGGAGCGACAATTGTGGCCGAATCATAAGGCGGGAGCAAGGATTGAACATTTACAATTGTGGTTCTGATGCTTTCAATTTTCTCGTTGAAGAAGTTCATGAAATCATTACTACTAAACTGTAACGAGGTATTTTGTTCAGACGACGTCTGTTTATTGGTTAGTCTAGCCACGGTGTTAAATAAAAACCTTGGATTGTTTTGGTTGTTTTCTATTAGTTTGCGGAGGTGCTCAGCCCTGGCCGCTTTTAGGGCCTTTTTATAACGTGACATACTGTCTTTCCACGCGATTCTAAGGACCACTAAATTAGTTTGTTTCCATTTACGCTCTAAATTACGGGTTTCTCTCTTTAGAGCATGCGTAGTATTATTGTACTGTATTTTAGTACTCACTATCAAGCTGGCATATTGATATTGGTAAAGTTTAAAATATATATTTATTGATTAGATAACGAGCTAGTTATCTATAAGGCAAAGCTAAAAACAGGTTGCATGATAAACGTTTTTCCATTGCCATCATTTACACTGTGATGAAGATGAATTTCGTGTACATTGTTGACTCTGATGAGGACTACACATGAGGACTGTTCTCTGTGGCGTGTGCAGTCTTTACTCGCGCTCCTCAATCTATCGCAGTTGTGGAGACTCTCTATTCATTCCGGTGAAATCACAAGATAAAATTCCCACACAAACGTGTTCCTGCTTGATATAGACTGTAACCAATGATGAACATATTCGGTTTTGATGAGAGACAAAAAAACTCTACCCGACGCGGATTCGAACCCGTACCCTCTGACACGCTTGGCAAAAGTTCTGCCACTAGACCACTGAAGAACTCAAACAAGTATAGCGGATCGATGGATTTATTTACGGGTTGAGCAGCAGCGAGGCTCAAAAGGCTTTTAAAGACAATGGTTTGTACCCAGCACTTTTGAAAATGCACTTCCGAATGCATCTCTGTCCCCACCACATTTCAAACCAAACTGACGCCCGTGCTCTTGAATTAGGCTACTCAAATCAAACGGGTACGTGCAAGTGGGCAGGTCCTGTGTGGCAAAAGGGCGGTTGCCATGGTTGCGCGAGAGTGACAGTCGCCTAAGCCAATCCGTTGTTTCGTCCCGAATTGGAAATAATGAGCTGTGTTTAGTGCAGATTAAACGGTCTAGAGTCACTCGATTTTCATACTCCTTTTATCAGAGTACTTACATTTTAATTATGCATTGATATATATAGAAAGTTTAAACAAATTTGGAAAAAAGTTTTTTATAAAAATCCTACCTACAATACCTTTAACTTGGACGTTAGAAAGCTAGCTAGCAACTTCGTAAACTATTCTCAAACTATTACTGCCAAACAAATAAGTACAGAGGAATAACACTTCAAAGGAAAAACATTTTAGTTGAAGGTTACAGTAATATTTTCCAACCTCTGACTCTAAACATGCATTATATCGTGCCTTCTTGTGTTTACCTTTTTACGAGTGAGCGCGTGAGAGTGTGAGCGCGTGAGCATAGAGAAAATAGTCCCCCCCTGCAGATAGCATGTCAAAATAAAAGTCACGTGAAATAAAAATATAAAAAACAGGATAATCATAATAAAACACTGCTAGTGATCATCTACAGTGCCATCTATTTAAACAACTTATGACCAAATACGTCATTATTTGTTATTCATGAATTAATCATTATTCATTATTAATTAATTAGGGGCCAAGCACCGAAGGTGCGGAGGCAGCTATTGTATCTGTTCCGGTTCCCATTCTTCTTCTTCTTCTTCCGACTGGGTGTCTATGGCAGCCCATAGAACCGTTTGCGGGAAAGTTGTAACGGTTTGACATTCTGAAAAGGATTTGGTGTCTCTAACTCATTCCCTCTAGTGCCACCGCCTGTCCAAAGTTTCACTCATATTTATGCTAATAACTTTTGAACCGTAAGGCCTATCAAAAAGAATATGTTTTCCTATGAATCCTGAGCTCATGACGATTCGATTGCACAATATGACGTCATTTTCCGTCATTAGAATTTGTCCGCCATTTTTAATTCTCCGAAAAACTCGTCCTAGGCCGATTCGCCGATTTTCACGAAAATTAACCAGATCATCTTCAGACCATGCCAACAAAAAGTTATTAAAAGCTTTTTGATAAACCCAACCGTTTTCGATATACGCACAAATTTTTTTTAAGTAACTCTTGCAAAAACAGACGTAAGGCTGTATCTTTGCAACGCTTTATCGTATTTAGACCAAACTCACAGGCATGACCTGAGGCTACATGCTGTGTTTTTTGAACGCATGATGAATTGTTACGAAACTCGGTATGGGTCATCAGTACGATGCCCTGAAGTAGCCTGAGAAGTTTTGAAACAGTTTTGAATTAATTTTCTCCAATAGCTTATAATGCTTATAACTTTGGGTGTGGCCTACTTATTTTCACGAGACTCACCTCGTTAGACTCCTGAATCCTTACCGAGTCCAACGATAAACCCCATGCTAGGTTTCGCATTTCGGTTTGTGTAGCGTTGTGATTTAGCGCTTAAAAAAACATTTCCCAATATCTTCGAAACCACTAGTCCGATCGAGACGAAACCACCGTCAGAAGTTTGGAAACAGGTCATTGCCTAAAGGACAAAGCCCAAATTTCTAAATATTGATAGTAAGGGGTAGTAAAATCCAATCAAAGTCACATGTCAGTAATTTTTGATGTGTTTTTTCACATACATTTTTTCACTCTATAACTCCGAAGCGAATTGAGATATTTTCACCAAAATTGACACACAGATGTATGGGCTCACTCTGAGTACACATAAAAAAATGGTGGGACTGAGCCTCTTGGTGGTGCTATAATAGAACAAAACATGAATTTCCCATTGACTTCAATACAGTTTTGTGATGTAAAATGCTATACTTAATAAATGCATTTCTGTAACATTACGAAACTCAGAATGTGGCATCAGCACCATGCCCTGAAGGTACTCAAAATATTACCAGACAGCGCCACCTTTTGGTCAAAAGTCATCATTTAATTTCCAAAAATACTAATAACTTTTGAATAAATTTGCCTATTGTAATGACACTGGTCTTAATAGATTCCTTGGGTCACTCCTAGAACATAGATACCAAGTTTGCCGTATTTGGCGGAACTTCCTGTCCGCCATCTTGATTTTCATTCAATACCTACTTTTTCAAACTCCTCCGAGACCGTTTATCCGATTTTCACCAAAATCGAATCGTATCATCTCCAGACCGTGCTGACTAAAAGTTATGGATTTTTTGTCGATAGACGAAATAGTTTTCGTATACTGCAGCAGCAAAGTTGAGGCATGATGCCAAAAGGACTATTCAGGCTTTATATCATGCCATGATATATTGACACCAAACTTTGTATGTGTCGTTGTCTCCTCACTCTGACCACACCACATCAATTTCGTAACTGCGCCACCTATTGGTCGAAAGTGATAAACCATTAAATCCTCTTATAAGTTACTGTATATATGATTTTTCAGCCACTTGCCGAAAATCCTCTTAAAATGTCTTTAACTGCTCATTGTTGCAGTTGGTCTGACACTTTCACCCATGTAGGCATGTCTTATCGTCTTCTAGCGCTTGGCCCCGATAATTGCTGCTTGCAGCTATATTTAATACTGTTCTCTTTTTAAAATTCTCGTTTTAGACTTCTAATTCCGGTATTTTGTTTTATTCTATCCTCTGCTATCCTTGTTCTACCTGTTCTATCCTTAAAAAAGATTTTAAATTATAGGATAATTTAAATTTTTGGGTGAACTATCCCTTTAAGCCACGTAGATGGGGATCCCTATGTTCATTGAGGCCAGGTTTCCACAGCATATGTGTCATGCAATTGAGGGCCAGCTGCCTGCAAAAACAGAGCGCTGTTCCAAGTCTTTGTCCCTCTGCTGATCCAAGTCAACAGCAACTGCTTGGAGAACAACACTAGTATTTCTATAACGTAATACATACACTCATTATGTAGATCTTGAATTAAGTTGGTCTGATAATCAAAGGCTAAAGAAAAACTTATATAACTACAAAACATAGGAAAACAGACTGGATGATAACCCTCATTAATTTTTCCCTCCGGAAAAGGGAACAGAAAATTGACAAAACAGATGTCTTTTCTGAAGCATTTCATAACTTTCTAACAAATACCTGTGAAAGTATAAAATTTGTTTGAATCACAACAACCAAAATGAGATCACTGAATCAGTATTTCTGAATATAATATGGTGACTGTTCAGTAATAATAATAATAAGTAATAGAAAATTAAAGGATATTATTGCACAGCTAGATCACGTCTAATAGCAAATCTCTAAATTCCCTGTCGATTTGATGAGTAGAGCAGGTGCTCATGGCTCATGTGAGTTTTTGAGATACAGGTTCATATCTCGTCTTGGTCACGTACTGATCCCATTCCCTTAAAGGGATAGTTCAATAAAGGCCTTCTGAAGTAAAGAAAAGTAAAGTTCATGTGAGAAAAATATCCATATTTAAAACTTAATCTAAATAACTAGCTTCCGGCAGACGGCCGTACGCATCGATTTACGCCAAAAGAGTAACACTTGAACTTGACGCCTCTCACGGTTCAAACCGTGCCGGACAGCCCTGAAAAGTGAAGCCAAAGCATCTCGATCACCCCCGGTGGTTGGTCCCAGTATAGGTCATTAACCCCGACTCCCCATGAAATCCAATGGACGCGAGGGAAACTAAACAAACAAATTACACTTCAAATACATTTTTTACAAAGATGTTTTCTGTTATTTTAAGTAGTTTTTATCACGCCGGTGTAAGTTTAATTGTTCGTTTTTTAAATAAGTTTGGTCTTAGTTAGTTATTTGATGCTATAAAAACGGGAATGTGACGTCATAATTGACAGCTGTGTGATTGACAGCTTCTCTAAACGAAGGATTTTCGGTAGGAGATTGGAGCTTCAACTTTAATTTCTATGTTCATAACTCTTTATTTTACACTGACACAATGAGTTACTCTGCAGTAAACTTTGTATAGTAGCTAACCGTTCCTGCGGGAGTGAAGGCGGGACCTTGATAACGCAGCTCCTCTTCACGCTCACTAGCCTATACGCAGAAGCAGGTCCCAAATCCGCGCAAGATGTCAGCGCCATGGGTGGAGCCGCCGCGGGTGCAGATCTTGGTGGTAGTAGCACTAGCAAATATTCAAACGAGAGCTTTGAAGGCCGAAGTGGAGAAGGGTTCCATATTAAAGTCCCCATGAAATCAAAATTGACCATACTTACTTTGTTTGCCTAAATTGATCGTTTTGTGGTGAACAATTCATCCATGCAAGTCAATCCACACACAAAAAAATGTTTGGCTTCGTAATCTTTAATCAAAATCTGAAAACTCCCCTCATGCATTGGAGGACTTTCCCTGATGACGTAGGTTTTGACGGTTTTGGTGTCTGCTTAACAACCGTAACCGCGCTCCTCCAACTGACAGTAGACAGGCAGCCTGTGTGTTTTGCGAGCATTGACAGCGTGTGAAAGGAGAGATGGCGAGGAGGTGCATTTTTGGTTGTGGCACTCACGGAACACTTTTCCCATTCCCTAAAATTCCCTCGTTACGGTCCAGATGGCTCGATTTTTTACATTTCGAGGAAGGAGGGATAACAGAGAGGTCACGCATGTAACAAGTTACTCGAAGCACTTCACTCTTGAATGCTGGCAGTGTTTCAGACGGCAAGTATCCTCAACAACTGATTGTAAACTTGCGTTAAGAACTGCCTCTATTTCTGAATTAAATACCTACTTTAAATGATCCAATCAGGTGTTAGTTGGAAAAAAAGACATGCCCACTATTTTGCCTCATTTAGTATTCCGTTTCTCTCGGAAATACGTCACAACAGAGAAAAGTTTGCAACTTCCGGTTCACTGGGACTTTAAGACTTTGGTGGCTTCACTTTTCACCAATGAAAGAGAGTGAAGGATTCCCCTCACCTCAGGGAACCGAGGTTACGTTTAGTAATGGATATGTTTTCATATATTCTTTTGAATATATTCGTGCAGTGGCGCGCATGTCAAAAAGTCTATTTAGGTTTGAAGCTTGTGACATATAGGCTATAAATGCGCACATCAACCTGATTGCTTTATTTAGCATTCATGTAGACTACTTTCGGATTCATCATTTGGAATGAATTCTATCCGATTGAAACAAAAGGTATCCATGTAAACGAAGAGTGTTTACAAATGAATGTGAGGAATGAAAGATTGAAACGTCGCTGTACAGACCGATCGGTGTGTGATATCAAAGTACCATAGCTCTGTATGCTTTCGAATCGCTCTCATGGTACTTTGATGCCATAAACCTTTCGGTCTGTGACATGCCCCTCTTCAAGTTGAACACACCTAATCCTTTGTCGCCACTTTCAGAAAGAGTCACTAAAAATCACAAACTAATGCGATAGTCTGTCTGGAACAAATCAAAGCAATATATTGCTTGTATACAAACAATGAAAAATCTTGTTGGGCAATGAAATTCAAGCTATCTCTGCAAACACGTTACACGGATTGCAACAGTGGCCTCTATTTTCCAGCTTGAGGCATTCTTGTATTTGTGCTAGCATGATTAATTTTAATATAAAGCTAAAGGAATTCTATACGCATGCCAAAAAGTAAACTTGTATGTCAAAGCAGGGGCTTTATGCCAGGCCCCTGTTATATTCTATGCTGATGTGCTAAATAAAATGTTGGCACATGTTTAGAACAAGCTTAAATTGGCCCAGTTCAAACAACCTCAGTGGCAAAAGATTCAATTCCGTGTCCAATTATTTCAGCCATGGAACAAATCCCAGTTACACATACAGAGATTAAGAGTTTTAAAGGAGTATAATTGTTCTAGTGAATTTGACTGAATTCAAATAATGCATTAAAATAATTATAAAAAATTATTAAATTAATTTGATAGCATAATGATAGCAAATTAAACATACATAAGTTATATTCATAAATATATTCAACAATTATTGAACTGAATGACATTTTCCTATATTTTATGACCTTCAATTACATAAGTATAGGAACTCATCATGGCACCTGTGCCACGCTCAGGGCAGTTCAGATTAATTTCACTATGAGATATTTTTCTTACAAGTCTAAGAAAATGTCATTAAATTACCCCTCACCAATTTGTGAATGTTGATGTAAGCAAGAAATGAACCTTACAAGAGAAAATCATTCACAGATTATTAAAAAAAAAAATTTACATGACCGAAATCACCATGGCAATGTTCTGAATGTACTCATCTGCAAGCACTTAAAGGAATTAACATTGTCATTAAAGAACCACAAAAGTTCATACTATATTCATTAAATTACATATAGCCTACTATATTCTAGATTTTCTAAAAATCAATATATTTGTGTGACAAACAGACAAAAAAAAATGTTTTCAGAATTTATTTTCCACGGAAGAAAGTAATAAAGGTTTGGAATGACATGAGGGTGAGTAAACGATAACAGATTTTTATTTAGTCTTTTAATCTAGAAGCTTTAAGCTCAGTTGATTATGCGATCGGACAGATGATGGACAGACCATTAGCAGCACTCACCCTTTTGTTTAAAGTTCAAGATGAAGATAATACAAAGAAACCACCTTTATATTTTCCCAACAGCTAAGATTGAACATTTGACCCACTGAATGAATATTTGAGCAATGTCAAGTGAGCCCCTGAGTCACCGGCGCAGCATTAAAACTTCCATATTTGTACAGTGCATAGAAGCCGATCAAATTATTCAGCACACGATTTGACTTTCTGTCTTTTTGTTAAAACAACAAATCAATGGAAGACAAAAAACCTTTCCAAAATGTGTTTGGTTAGCTGGCAAAGCAGTGAGTCAGTATCCATTTCATAACCATGATGTAGTGAAGTATGTGTGTGAGACTGTGAGGTATGTCTGGGCAGAATTAGTCAGGGCTTTCGGTGATGGTTTGGGTATAGCATCTGGTACCCTGATGTGCGGTATGATGGTAACAATCCCTGTGGCTAATGGAGTCACTCCTAATGTGTGGAATTAGCCTTATGGGCTGTGATTGGACCCCACTGACGGATGTAGGCGGGGCGGCTTGCTGAAGAGTAGGGAAGTGAACAAAGGTGGAATGGCCGAGTTGAGGCGGGCCGATTAATCTTTATAGTTAGTTAAATAAAGTTGTGTACTCACTCTTTCATGACACCTAATTAACTATAGTTTTATATTAGCTTCAACCAAACTCGGCTTAAACTCAGCTTAAATACTATGATCCTTTGTCTCTGTCTAACCAGTGACGTCATGATCCAACTTAATCCATGTAATGGCCTCACAGCAGACAAATTCAAAAATCAAAGGCTTTCTCTGGAATCTTAATGCACACGGAACAGATAACCATGGTCTCTAGAGAAGTTTTATGTAAATTGAAAGGGACAGGTCTGTGGAAGCCAGGTCACATGTGCTACAGACTGCAATCCAGACCAAAACTTGTCTCACAACAGATCATTCATATTTTAACAGACCCAGAAGGAATAGAAGACCGAATAGAGTTTTTCGAATATGATGTGCCTCTTTTGAAGGATTCTACAGGCTCTGTCTAGTTTTCAGGGTAATACGATTTAGAGTAGACATTTGGTTGGAACAGATTTCTTACCATTTATTTGGTACATTCAAGGCATTACCATACATATTATTATTATTATTATTATAATAATTATTATTTTTATATTGGAGCTGTGGTCTAGAAGCTAACATATTTTGACTTGTGAGGAACATACTAGAACATAGTGCAATATGGGGCTTATTTTTATTAAAATTATTATTATGTTGTTGTTGTGGCCATGTAATTAACACATGTTATGACATATGTGCAAATGTGGGACACTTATTTTCTGAACTTTTCCCCCCATCTTTTTTGTTTCCTGTTTTTATACCTGTCAAACTCATTGATAATCAAAGCAGACCAATTAAATAAATTAAATGAATTGAAAAGGAAAAGTATCTCAATGCACACACCCTCTCAGATTACCAGTCAAAACATGCAGGGAGCCATAACACAACTATACGGTACACGTGTCTTTAATAAGAGAGAAATCGAAAATGGGGTCAGCTTCAATGACCCAGCATGCTATATTGTATAACTATAGGGTGCATTTGGGTTGAGTAACATACGCATTTGCAATCATATCCCACCTTCCAGTTGTATAACATGAGAGCTCCATAAAGAGCACATTTCACATAATTTGCAAATTAAAGTTATCATCATTATGGAAGAGTGATAGACAGGATGGATGGCTGTATTTCAGAATGCACCATTCAATTAAACATCAGTATCTCAACATATTACCACTGCTCACTGCATATTTTCTGCCCTTTTCTTGTAGGACAGAAAACCTTGCCACTGCATGCTCCAAGTACATGATGCAATCATAGAAGGTGTTGGAAAGTGTTGTATACATTTAGATATTCTGTTTTAAAGTGTGATGGTCTCCCCTATATTTACTTCAAGTGAGTCACTCACTTTTATCAAACATTTTCCACCCTGAAGTACATTTCAGAGAGACGTTGGCTGAAAAAATAGAACATCCAGTTCTTCTCTCTTCATAAGAAACATACTGCTATGAGCAGATACAAACTGGCCTTTCATTATCACTTCAGCACCATAGGTTTCTTGATCTTAAGCCACATCACATCAGTTGCACATACAGAGTTTGTACATGACGGAATAAACACAAATTATTACAGTTGTGCATGATATTATTAAGACGTTATTTATGCATTTAATAGAAAGATAATATGAACAGAGTGGCCGCTTTCCAATGGGGCTCCCTAATGACAATGAGACATTTGTAATAGGTTTGGTTAATTTATTACTAGTTATATTGGCATCAACTGTAAGAATCTTAAATCCTTGAACAAATCTTTTAAGTTAAGTAAAATCTGTGGAATTTAGATCTGAGCTTAAACATTTTCCAGTCGCTGATATGCTTTTTCAAATTTACCCTAAATTTCAACTTGCCATGGTTTTAATAAAGAAACTATATCTACATGGCCGTGTTTTACTTCTCTGCTGAATGTTAGTGTCTTGTCAGTTTCTTGGATGAAGAAAAGAGACAGCATGCAACACAGCAATGAATCACTCCCTCAGATATATCTTTACAAGATATTATCCCTTACACAACATTCCTTATGTGGCTTTAGGTTCTACATTACCCATATATATTAGCTGGCTCTATATTTTCATGCCTTTCAAAGATTTCCTACACACACACACACGGACACACACACATTTTACTTCAAGCCTTTGAAAATCATGTAAACATGTCACCTTGAAGCCCCTGGTAATCACATTTTTACATAATGGATAAAATAACATAGGCTATCTGATATAATTTAATCACTTTAATTGCTTTTTTATTTATTATGGCTTCGTTTGTCACGCGAAGGCTTTTTTTTTTCTTAAAAGTGTGATTATTGTGAAATATTAATAATTTATATTTAAAAAGATCAGTCTTTTTTCAGATCAGAGTTTTTTATTTAAAAAAAAAATGTATATGCCTGTCTACACTTTTTTCTGGGGGGAAAAAAATCACGTTTTTGATTCAGAAACACAGATAGAGTAGATCGAGTCAACACCCCAAATGCTTGCACATACAGTAGCTCGTCCTGGGTCGACATTTTGATTTATATGCTGTTTATTGTTGATGATCACATTCTTTTCCATATGCACAGGCTAGATCGCTCGTTCCTGCTTCTTCTTTACCTGTGTTTTGATCTAGAGATTCTTCTGTACTCGTCCAGGAGATGCGTAGGCCTAATAGCGGGCACACCTTATAACACTGAAAACACGGAAAGCCGTAAAAACTCATCATTGTACAGTCTATGGTTTTATCATAAATGATGCTGAGTTAACTCGTCAATGGCAGGGAAATAGTTAAACAAGGAACATTACAATAATCAGACATTTATTTAATTATAGGTTAAGACAAATAATAAAGATTTTTAAAATGTAGCCTATAACTTTATTATATTGAGAATATGTATATTGACATATTCTAGAATTTCGAATTATAATATTTTATTATAGGCTACATTAGGCCCTATAGGATATATATTACATTATATTATATATGGTATTCAAGTCATACAATCAGAACCTACCTAAATAATATTAATAACTACAGTAGCTAATCACAATACGCTTCCAAATAAATTCATTACAAATATTTGGTGGTGTCCCAGGAGGTGTCTTGCTTCAACTTTATAACTTGAAATAGTATTATTGCGTTTCTTTAATTATTTCCTCTTTCTTTTTACCTGCCTCCTATGTTTAAAAACTATTAGTTAGTGCAGTGTTGGTGAGACCAGTGCCAGAATTTATGGTCAATATGGTCCATATGATCTGCATTTGGTCCAGATCTCATGCACACCACTGTGTGTAAATCTGTGTAAATATCCCAAAGCCCCGCAGCGTTTTATAAATGGGACTTCAGGGGTCAAACATGACGCATGTGGTGCTGCAGAAACCTGCACGGAGAGCTCGGTAAAAAACATCACAACCCACGGCGGTGGGTGTATAAACTAGGATCATATGTTGACCATTATAAACTTCATATTAATACACAGGTTTAAGAATGTAACATGACTTTAATATACATATTTGAAATCATGCTTGTTTACAGTCCCTGAATTTGGTTACTTCACTCCTGAACTTTAAGGGTACTGTTGTGACAGTTTATGAAGATTTATAGGGCAATAACTTTCTCTTTTCCCCAGGGGGGTCTATGTGAATTCCTGTTTTATATATTGTACATGCACTGCAATATAGTGCATCCATATGCTTTGGTTTAGTTTGACGGTGTTGTGATGACATGCTTGCAGTGATGTCATGCGCTTTGAGTCTATTTTAACGCATTTTTTCATATCTCACCCCTTACATGTCTATGTGTTCTGTAATTAATTAGCACTTGTGTGTGTGTCACATGTGTACAAACAACAAATTCGATTTTCCAGCTTGTTCTCATGTAAGTTTTGTCTGTGGGAAGTATATTTTGTTGTTCAGCTGGTCGGCGGATGCCGTTACTAATGTTGAACACAAGGCCTTTCAAAAGTGAAGTAATGCATGATGCAGATGTAGTATGCACCTTGAGAGCTTCATGAGGGTCGCCAACTATCTGTAACTGTCTCAAAATCTTAAGCTTTCTATACTTTCCCCCCCTTTTTTGCAAAAACACAGCCAGAGTTTTTCTCATTACATGCCTCCTGCTCCAGGTGTTTTCCAGTGTACTGTAACAAAAAACTAGACATGGACTGCATAACCTCGAACACCACTTGTTTTCATAGCTGGAGTTTAACATGTATACAGCGCCCTCTGTCTATCAAGGGGTATGCATGTATTGTGATAAAATAGATTTCATAAGATCAGTTGATATTGCATATATTCGCAGCAAACTAAAATATGCTCTTTCTAATAATGTTTTGGTAATGCTCCTATTAATGTTCTCTGCATGTTCAAAAGTAAAAAAAAAAATAGCCTATACTTACAAGTATTACGAGAATGTTCATTTGTGAATGTTCTCTGAACCATCTGAAAAAAGTAGTAACATTTAAAAAAAACATTAGACTGCATCCAACTTAATTGTTTCAAATAAACGTTCCACAGCCTCAATTGTATTAGCCTATTATTTACCACCATGCGAGCCAAATTAAAGCTTGGCAAGCCGCAGGATCCTCGCGAGCCACGCAATGAGTAACACTAGCCTAAATAATAACATTTAAAATATTCAACATTCAAAGACCTGATAACTTTGAACAAACGTTCTATAAACATTACTGGAAAAAAAATACATTCAGGCATGAAACTCAACATGGATTGGTTCTTCCAATGCTGTGGCACTAGCCAATCAGAAGTTCCAAATCCATGTAATCATGTCTTACCCTTGCCTTGCCTGCAATTGTCATGTTGCGCAATTGTGAAAGCTTTTTATATCCCTCTTCCTCCCCAGTGCCACCTGTAGAGATCTGCTATGGGGCTTCTACCATTTATTGCTAGCAGCCTTTCCTTTGTTTGTTATTTTTGCTCAGCAGCAGCAGTGTAGCGAATATTGTCCAAAATCAAGCCTATATGCCCCATGCCAAGAAATGCTGGTCACTCCAAGAGTTGTCATGACTGAATGCTTGTTCATAACTTTGAGAGCCTTGCCAGAACGTTATAGCCAAAGTTCTGAGAACGTTCCCAGTTAGCTAGGCTAGTTTTAGATTTCCTTTACAGTCATAATGCTCACTTAAAGTTGACTTTAGAAATTACTAATAATTTAATAACACTGTTAAATGTAATATAGTAGCCTAAATCTCAAAATGAATATTCATTTTTACAATGTATATTCTAATAATGTGATGCATAAATTTAGCGCATTACAAATAATTGATTTTGTTTATTTTATTTATTTGTATTATTTATATAGAGAAAAAGTTTAGAATTTGTATATCAGTCATTTATTGGAAATCGGTCATAACATATTCATAACATATAACATAACATAGGCCTAACAATTATTGGCTTATTAGTCAACATTTTAATTTCTGTGTATTGGCTATACTTAATTTCATCCTGAATAGGGTTTCTTAAATAAAGTCTTATACAAAATCGGTCTGCCCAAGATCATTTTCTTTCTGGCAACTATGCCTGAAATCAATCATAAACATGTAGCAATAGTCTGTGAAGAATTATCTTCATACCTAAAACTGTCTGGAATTAATCGGTTCATATAAACACAAATATTTTAGTGCTAAAGCACATTATACTTTTTTTATAAGTGGCTGCTCTTAATTAGATGGGGTGAGAAACATTTTGAAAACAAATACAAAGAAAACCTGCCGGAGAGAAAAAACATGCTATGAAAATTTACAGGCCTTTCAAAGGCTGCAGGAAATTCCTCACAGTACAAATTAAAACCTCCTTACACTAACTTCATGAGCCAACAATATGAGAATTAAAACGTCACATTCAATCTGATTTAAAGGCATATTAAAAAATGGATAAGCTTCAGTGTCAATTACAGAAATATGTCTGTCTTAAATAAAGGTTTGTCTAATTATTGGTTGGCTTACCTGGTAACGTTTACTAAGTAGGCTATATGCATACATTTTTACTAAATACACATTTTGTTGTTGTTGTTGACATTTAAAGCCTAAATGTTGGTGGAAAAAACGCTTGACTAAAATACGTGAATTACTCTACATCTGTCGAGCAAACTCCTCTAACCAATCAGAAACCTCAAAACGCAGCAGGTGACTGAACGCGGAAGCGCACGTGTAGTGGATGTCTATGCTAGATAAACTTCTTTATTCGATCACGCAACAGACACGCACAAGTCGAGCAGCAGCTCAGCTGTCAGAGAGCTGAAGCTGTTCAATCAACAAACCCGGAATAACGCGAAACACACATTAAAATCCATAGTTCACGTCATTTATCACATCTCCTGGTGAGTTACCAAATAAATGCTTGGTTAAATGCATTGAATGTTACCAGTGAGACAGAGGTTTATTTGCGGGCTTTATGAAAGGGTGTTAGCTAGTAACTGTTAACACTCTTATTATGTTGGATTCTGTTGCTGTTAATACTTAATAAGTTACTCGTGTTTCAAGATTCACTCGATAAACTACCAGCTGGGCCTCTTCTTAAATTTTGAATGTCACTTCGCAATGTTAAGCAGGTGTTTTGTTTGTAAATCCTCATGTGACACTGTCGTGGTCTGTGTAAGCTGGTTCAGTGCTAATAAGACGGGAAAGATGTCTCATAAAAATGTTGTTTGACTTAATTTCTATGAATACGCATAATAATTGAATTTAAGTTATGTCTTTAGAAAAGTACTATAGTGGTTACATGGTACAATTATAACATAGGCCTATTTAAATACTGTACGTGGAGTTGACAGCATTTCTGACTTTTTCTTTCAGTTATGGAGCAAGCAAAGCAAGAGGCATTTGATCAAGCCAGGCTGCAAGTGATTAAAGATGGGTACGAGAAAGCATTTGAGTGCATCAATAAAGGCCTGACTGAGGATGAGGCGGGTCACAACACAGAGGCACTAAAACTGTACCGGCAAGGACGGCAGCACCTCCTCAGGGCCCTTAGTGTGCCTTCGCAGGGTGTAGAGTGCGTGGGTTCCTCCTGGGAAGCGGCTAGACAGATGCAGCACAAGATGCAGGAGACCCTCAACAACATCACCACCCGTCTAGCCATGCTGGGGACCACGCCAGACCCCAACGGAGTCTCGGACAGCAGCGCAGCCCCTCAGAAACTCTACCCTGAAGTCCCGAAGGTCAAGCCGGAGAGGCCAACTCCACCGCAGATGCTGCCTTCCAACGTTGCAGGGGCTTCAGGTGGGCCAGTTCCGGTCTCCCCAACTATGCAACCCAATATGTTAAGCGACCAGCCCCCTGAGTACACCCCTCAGGCCGCTGACGGACACCTGACCATTTCCTACGGCACCGACTCTGGTGAGCTCTCCTTGGTTGGCGATGAGTTCTACAGCCAAACGTCTAATTCCACACCCTCTCTTCAGAGTCTGGGGGAGGATGGGGAGGAACTATTTTTCCTTCCTCAAGGAGTGCAGATCTTCTTCGTTACCCCTGAGGGGCAAGTGAGCGCTCCCTCTTACCCAGGGTACCTACGCATCGTAAAGTTCACCAATGATTGCTCAGAGAGGATTCCAAACAGGCCACCTGCCTTCCTACAGGTAAGAAATCACAAGTTCTGTTATTTAATTCCTCTTCATATGTCTGAAAGAGAGAATCTCACAAAGAAATGTGCAGGACATGTTTTTTTCCCAGTGGGAAATATATATATATATATATATTTTAAATGTAAAATGTGTTAAATGTGACCCAAACACATTTTAGGCAAGTTTTGTGATATTCTACTAAAAACTGTTGCTTTTTGTGTGCTCTTTTCACCCATAGAGACTAGTAGATTTATTAAATTCCAGGAATTTGGACATAATGGTCCAAGGAGGCTTGTTTCAAGTCATGGTGTCTGTAACCTACTTTCACAACATTTTGTCTGGCTCTAAAACTCCCTTCACTTTTGAGATGGTGTTGTTTTAAATAAAGCAGACTTGTGACCATCTTAATGGTGTCATGTGAGTGAATGCTCACTGCTAATATCCAATAAGCTTTCACTGAGTGACATCATCCTGGGACAGCCCCAGTTATCTGGTGGAGTGATGTAACAGATTGAGCTTTATGACTTGAAAGTATTTTTTTTAAATGATTGACAATATAGGCTAAACAACACAATATGTGAAAATATGTGACCCTGGACCACAAAACCAGTCACATGGGTCAATTTTTGGAAATTGAGATTTATACATCACATGAAAGCTGAATAAATTAGCTTCCCATTGATGTATGGTTTGTTAGGATAAGACAATGTTTTGCTGAGATATTGAAACGAATAGTTGTAACTACTCCAACTATTTGAAAATCTGGAGTCTGAGGGTGCAAAAAAAATCTAATCTTTGACAAAATCAGTTGTCCATTTATGTTCGTGATTGGTCTGCTTTCACTCACAAAAATAATAGTTTTATGTATTTACGGTAGGAAATTTACAAAATATCTTGATGGAAAATGATCTTTACTTAATATCATAATGATTTTTGGCATAAAAGAAAAATCGATCATTTTGACCCATACAATATTTGTTGGCTATTGCCACAAATATACCCGTGCTACTTGTGACTGGTTTTGTGATCCAGGGTCACATATTATGCCTAATGTAAATTCGCAATTCACACCATTAGGTAATTGTATGGAAATCAGAAAATTGAGTATTGATATGTAATATGTAAGCCTATCATGGCCCAAAGACTCTAACGTCCTAAAGTAAACTGTATCATCTCTCCACATGGACATTGAGGTCATATATTAGCTGTGTCATGAATCTGAATAAAGAACCTCCAGTTGCTGCGCTTTAGGCTTTGACGGTAATCCAATTTAATGCTAACAGTCATGAGGACACGATGAATGAATCTAATTGCAGAGCTGTCCACTGTCTCAACTTGAAGGAAATCCAGACCTGAACTTTAGATTCTTATCCTCCCTAGAAAAACAAGGGGCAATTTCCATTTATAACTTTGCACTAGATAGCGAGTTAACCCATTACATATCTAAAGAAAAGATATTGTCAATCAGCTGCTGGATGAGAAGCAATTTAGAATTCAAAGCTTTTTATTATTTATTTTATTCGCTACTTGAAAAGAATCTTAATTTAAATTAATATATTAAATCATAAAAGTGATTCCCACGCTTTATCGTTTGGTCTGTAAAGTAAGTGAAATGAATGAATATAATGAATTTTGTTCAAATTAATATATTAAAATAAGACACGTGATTTGTATATTTTTGATAAATAATTTATATGAATTATTCAGTAAGATTTTTTTATGATTTGATCTGTCTACTATAAATCATTCTTTTGAGGTGGGACGATATATCTGGTAATGAGTATGTCCCAATAAGGACATGTTTTTGGGTCAACATCGTCATGCTTATCAACTTTTTATTGCCTGCATATTTGGGTGGCTTTTGGGTAAGGGCACATTCATATCAGCACATTCATATCAGCCAATAGCTACCCTCTGATTGTATGGGTAGTTTAAAAGTTAAAACTGTCCTGCTTGAGTAATTCACACTTATTTGTAATTTCAGGTTTGTGACTGGCTTTACCCATTGATGGCCTCTGACTCCCCAGTCCTGCTGTGCAACACTGGGGTCTACATGTTCCCTGACATGATGGCTCCCAACCCGGGCTCGTATGTTGGGGTGGTCCTTTCCTCCGAGCTTCCCCAGAAGGAACGTGAACTATTCCAGAATGTACTTTCTCAATTGACTGACCTGCGTGTCCAGGTGAGCTGTCCCTGTGTCCCCTCAGGTCCCACCTCAGAAACACAGGGGTCAGCTGTGGCTTCAGAGCAGGTGTGGTTGCTCAACATCGTCTCAAACATTGTGTTTGTCACTGACTCAATCTCTGCTGCTTTGAATATCAATTCCAGTATCTCACTTGTTGCAGCCCCTATTTTTTTTTTGTTTTTTTTTTGAGTTTTTCTTTTTTTTCCTTCAGAACAGACTAGAATCAAGAATTTTACACTGTGGTAACATTTTTATGTATGTTAGATGCATAATGTTTACACACTTTAAGTGCATGAATTATGTGCATGTGTTTGGAATGGCCTTTAAATCGGATTTTTTGCATGTTACTTGCATTGGGCACATATCATTGCACCTGCCTGTCTCATTAACCCTTTACTATCTTTACAGATTTCAGGTGTATTTGAGAGTTTAAAAGATTTATATAAGGTACTAAAGCATTGCAGGACCACTGAATGACAAGTGCATTTGGGTTGTGTATATTTATGCTACAAATAACAACACAGCAGGGTGATTTTTAAGGATCACATTGGAGTGCTTGACTTAAAAGTGCACTAACTAAAACATTTTACAATCAACGTACCTTTGTCAGATATGTTCAAAATGTACCCCTTACATAAGTGTAAGACTCCAGGCACATTAATGGCCAGTACTAATATCAATAGATAGATAGATAGATTTCTTGTATAATATAGTATAATATTTAATAATAGTTATCATATCATAATCATATTAACCCTATTATAATCATATTAATAATATATAACCCTTTGTGATCAGATCACACAGAATTACATTAGTACTAGATGTAAAAAATACTTTTTTTAAGTAGTTTGATGTGCTGAATGGAACTACTGTATCTTTTATCATTTAATGCACTTGACAGTTCATGTGGTCCTTACAATGCTTCTATGCTTACTGCTGCTTGCACTGCATGTAACTCATTATTCATGAAATAGTGAGCGGGCTTGGCTTGCTCTTTTTAGTTGGCACACTCCCCTGTGGTTCCATGGATTGAAAGAATACTGTACATGAGAAGGAAAATTAATTATCTGCAAACCAAGAACACCTTTGTTTCCCTTCTCACCACAGGATAGTTGTCGACGAGAGCACAGCCAAGTGTAACAGTAACTCGCCCGCATCATTATTCTTTGTCTTTTAAACTCAGTTGCTTTAAAATTTGTCATAATCCTATTGTGGTTATGTGAGTCAGGGAAAAAAACATTATAATTCTTTTAGAAGTCATTTCGCAGAGCGGCTGTTGCTGAGTTTGGAACCAAGTGCCGCTGTTCCCTGTAAAGGAGGGGGCGACGACAAACACCCCCATTGTTGTGGAAATAACAGGTTGTTGTAGCAGACCATGCTGACTCACTGGCTCAAGTGTTTGGAGACAACAAAGGTTTTTTTTGGCAAACAGGGAAAAATCTGGAAGCATTCCCTCCTTGTGTAATTCACAATACAGGCTTATGTCCACATAGTCATCCTACAAGTCACCATTTGCTTTTAGTGGTTGCTTGAGCCTGCTTCTGCACTCTCTATGATGCTCTGTTTTAACTGTTGCCCGCTATCCTGTGTCTCTAAGGCATCAGATGACGCAGCCGATACCATTAACCTGGGTCAGAAGGTGCCGATGGGCCCTCCTGCAGCTGAAGCAGCACCCTCTGCTGGCGAGGAGGACAAGGTTCTTCCTGAATGGAGCGAGAAGGTGGCTCAGGGGATCCTGACTGGTAAGCCGGGGGGTGTGATCTCCCTAAATAAGGCTTGAATAAAAAAGAATGAATGAAATGTATTCAACGTCATTAAAAAAAATTCTTATGCTCACCAAAAAAATAGTTGTGCCTATATATATATAGGCACAAAAATAGTTGTGCCTATACATACAATATTGGCACAAATTCTTTCTTTTTTTGATTAATTTAAAGTTTCAAAATAGGAATCTTTTTTAATATTATAAATATATTTGTTACATTGGATTAATTTAGTGTGTCCTCCTTACTGAAGAAAAGTATTTTATTAAAAAAATGTTTTGAACAGTAGAGTATAATAGTCAAATTAGTTTTTACATTTCTAATACAACAACTTTTTTAAATGTCTTAAGCTAGAGTTAAAATTTTGTCTTTAAGTGTTGATTTTTTTTTTAATCACTTTATTGTAGATTTAGAAATCATAAACTTACAAGAAATCAACCCCCGGTTTCACAGACAATGATTAAGCCTAAGTTTAAATGTATGTTTGAGCTGTTTTAACTGAAAGAAACGTGTACTGGCATATCTTAAAATATGTCAGTGGCATTGTTTTGTCTCAAGATTTACACCAGTAATGTTTTTCTCTAATGCACTATATATCTGATAAATAAAAGCCACTTTGTCCTAATTGATCTAAGGCCTAATCCTGGCTTAATCTAAGCCCCGTCTGTGAAACCGTGGCCCTAGTGTTTTAAGCATTTAAGATAGTTGGTTAATTGTCTAACTAATTGTGTTGTGCTAGAAGAACCTAAACAGTTGTTGCCACCAAAAATACTTCTAGAAAGTCAGATAAAAGAGACAGGAAATACTTCATAATGTACAGTATTTATACAAGCGGCGTAGTCGGTTTACTTCAAATATATCGACAGGGGCTTCATGGCTGAGCTGGGGGTTGGTGAAGGGGGCGGAGTACACAGGGAAAGCCATACATAAAGGCGCATCCAAACTACGAGACCACATCACTCCAGAGGACAAACCAGCCCAAGTCAGCCCCACGGTAACCAGAAGCCTCCATGTGGCCAAACAGGCCACAGGAGGAGCAGTAAAAGTCAGCCAGTTCCTTGGTAAGGAAGGCTTTATCAACTCACCGTTACTGTGTCTGTTTACAGATTCCTCATTTTGTTGATAATTGTCAATAAATATGAGACACACTTCATTTACTGTGGATGATTTGACTCAAAAACATGTTCTGTACTGATCCAGTGGATGGACTGTGCACTGTTGCTGGATATGCTGGCCGAGAGCTGGCACCCCATGTGAAGAAACACGGAGGGAAGCTAATCCCTGAGTCTCTGAAGAAAGACAGGGATGGACGCTCCAATATTGACGGTGCCATGGTGGTTGCAGCAAGTGGAGTTCAAGGTGAAGTGAATCATTCAACCCAGAAATGATGCTCTTCTTTGCTGTTTTTGGTCACATACACTCACTGTTTATTTATGTTCTGTCAGACTCTTTCCTTCCAAAGCAACTACAATTACATTATTGTCTCATAGACGTTATTGATCAGACAGTTAATGTGATTTGTTAAGTACTTTACAAAAGTTACCTTGAAGCAAAAAAAGCAAGCCAAGGGATTTTTTTATTTTTTTAAATACCGACAGTCAATGACAGTCATTGAAATGATAAATACCAAGACTAAGTTTGCAACCATACATTTATTACTAAAGTTAAATGCTGTCAGTGCTACAGTAAAAGTTATTTTAATGTTTTTGAAAGAAGCCTCTATACTTTTGTCAGGATTTGCAACGATGTGGACGGGGTTGGAGGTTGCAGCAAAGAACATTGCAAAGAGTGTTGCTGCAGAGACGGTTACCACGGTAAAACATAAGTAAGTGCAGTAACCCCACAAGGTTCTCAGATCATTTCACCTGCTTTTAAGTTGTCATACCAATGTTTAACTTTCTGCATTTGCAGTTGCTCACCAGTAACTTTGATCAGAAAAATAAACTGCACTCACACTAGTTTCTTCCATGTATTTGTTTACAGATTTAGGGGTCTGGGGAACATTTCAGACACCCCAATTGAAAACAAGTAGACATTTTATTCCCCCTGCACCCTGTAAAATGGCCTTAATTAATGGTCAGGAGCATGGCTGAAGCTTATGGATGTGTCTGAATCACTCAGCTCTTGCACGCAATGCTAATGATTTATTGGACATGATAACATCACGTCCGTTGGCATCCTGTGTTGCTTTGCACACTGATCCGTAGCTCAGTGATGGAATGAATATCTGTCTCTAACAGCCAAATGTAATTAATCTCATTGCTTAATTTTTCTTAACTTTTGAACCTTTTAAGTATGACTTTCATTATGATGTTGCATCAACAGAAGATTTTATCGGGTTGTATCAGATGGCAAACATAATCACAATTTGACCAAGGTGTACAGTATAAATACTACTGTTCGTAAGTTTGTGGTCAGTGAGTTTTTAAAAAATAAATTAATTCTTTGGAGCAAGGATGCATTAAATTGATCAAAAGTGACATTAACATTTTTATTATTTCTGCATGTAATTTTGTTCAAATAAACACCGCTTTGGTGAGCATACATAAAATCTTACTGACCTCAAACTTTTGAACAATGTGTAAATTCTCTTATACTGTACTATAAGTTTAAATACTGTACTAATTTATTATCCAATATTTAAAAGTGGGAAATAATTGGTGATATAGCTCATATGAGATCACATTCTTTTATCTTTTTTTTTTCTACAACCATCCTTCGCTTTCTAACTGTGCCTAAAAATACTGGCCATTTTCATTTCGACCTTTGCACATTACAACATAATACAAATGTTTATGCCATCTGTAGGATTAATTTGACATTTTAAATCAGATCATTTTTCTCTAGAGAAATGCATGTATGTTTAACTGCTTTGCTCTGCATTGGGTACTCTCATTCTCCTAAAGCTTATTTTTCAATCACCTCTTTCATCACCCCATCCTCTCTTTTACTTAATCTGGGTTGTCTATAATCAAGGTATGGGGCGGAAGCGGGCCAGGCCACAGACCATGCTGTCAACTCGGCCATCAATGTGGGCGTCACCGCTTTCAATATCGACAACCTGGGGATCAAGGCAATGGTCAAGAAGACCGGCAAAGAGACTGCCCATGCCATTCTGGCTGACTATAAAGTCAAAGAGCCAGACAGTCAAGTTGAGAAACATAAAGACCAAAAGTAGTTTTAGATTCAAACCTCTCGTTGCAGGTGTCCATTTTTAAGAGCAAACCAAAGGTCATGCTTTAAAAAAAAGATTGAAAAAGTGAATGGATCGTTGTCCTTGTGCTTTTGTTGTTATTTGTTTGTGACTGACACTGAATTCCAAAGGCCTCGTTACAGTAAATACAGTTAATTGTGCTGTCATGTTTACTATTTTCACTGGTTAAATTGTAAATGCAAGTCAAAAATTCCCTTTACAAGTTGACTGACTGACTGCCCTGTCCGCCGGACAATATTCCTGACCATGCCTTACACTTCACCAGCAATGTAAACTCAAACATATCACCAATGAACTCAGATCCATTGTTTAGTTGGATCATATTTACGTGAACGTCAGTAGTTTTGTGTGGTTTGTGTCTTATAAATGGACCCTTAAAAACAAAGTGCAAGCCAAAGGTGGAATTTATTATTTTCCCATAGAGCCTTAACAAATATAATTATTATTCTTATATTTAAGAAGAAATCTATATCTAAGCTTGAATATATATATGCTAAGAATGCTTTATGGTAGTTGTTTTTTATCTGCAGACCTGTTTGCTCTTGGTACTTTCAGGGTTTTTTATGTTTTAAAATATTAAAACGCACTTTAACCCTTGCTAGGAACAGACACGAACATTTCTTGAGGTTGATGGCTGCTAGGTATTCTTGTGGAAAATAATTATATAAAAATAAAATTGCACATGGAGTTGGATTAAGATATTGAGGTCAGATATTAGAAATCTGATTAATTAAAAGCCAGAGAAATCAGACTTTTTGGGAAATGTTTAACATTTAGTATTTTAAAGTTGAAAGTATATATTTTAATACTATTTTAAGTTAAAAAAGCTTATATTTAATATAAACTGCAAAATACAATATTCATATTCAATGGTTATCCCACTGTAGATATTGACCACTCATAAATCATCTCTATGCAGTTGTTGTTTTTCTCATTAAAACAAAGGCTGCACTTTTTCTGTTTTTAACTCAACTATAGAAAAATATATAAATGTTACCTTGAACTGTAATGACACCTCAGTGTAAGCATTAACAAACTTGTTAATTCTACGTGACAAAATATTTGTCTCATTTCGATGTACTGACACCATAAATAATGTGTAAGCATTATTTAAGTTTAACCACAAGTCTAGGTTTGCTCAATGACATAATCTAATAGCCTATGGTTATCTGACATAATAAATAAAACATTTTAAACATATTATTTTGTCTGTACTCTAATTTAAACACAGTGTGATGTTACAATTCTTTGTATTGGAATAATTGCGTTGAATGAATTGATTCATAGACCTAGCCAAGACACTAGATGAGGTCAAACTATAGCTTGATCAAAGTGCCCTGAAACAGCAGCATTAAACTTCCTTTCATTGCATATAAACTGCACAAAATATTGTTTTTTCTATGTATAAATATTTTCTTTTGCCCTCACTGTTCACATCTAAACTGCATACATAATCGTGTATCCACAGTGCGACCAATTATTGCTGCTTTTTTCAGATGAATTGAATTTTAAGTGAATACTGCCATCTAGTGTCACATTTTGTAAATTTTACCAGCTCACTGGAAGAATAGTTGCAACTTTTCTTATGAGGTACAAGGTAGCTACATAATTATGTAGCAAATGAATTTCTCTACCCATATTTAGATAGAACTCCAGTAAAAGTAACGTGTAGGGTTTTGACTTGACGTTAGCTTCTACAGATATTTTAAACGTGGTTGTTTTTAGACATCTCATTTATTATTACTATCATTTTTTTTTATGTTGTGAATAACAGTTGATGTCCTGGAATAAAATGGAAATCAAAATGTAAATCAAGCAGTCTTTGTTTGAGGTGAAATAGTACATATTTATGCTAATAGTCATATTATATTAACTTAGGCTATACAAATAGAAAAATGTTATTATTTATAATTTTCTATTAGCTAATATTTAAAATGTATGTAACATAATATGAAATAATAGGCTACATCTTTATAAAAATGTGTAATTTTTACATTTAAATCTACAAATATATTACAAAGTCATTGTATTAAAATATATTGTAATATGGTTTGTTTTTGGCATTTTGGTCGTAATTAATTACAAAATAATTATTTCCTGCAGTAGGCTATAAATAAAAATAAAATAACAGATATGCAAACAACTAATATCCTAATCATGACCAGGCGTCTCTTAATCGTAAACTACAGTTATGAAAAATAAAATAACTGGTTCTAGTGTAACGTTCATACGGTTCTCATTGGTGCAATAAATCTACCTAAGCATACAATAGTGGGCGTGACGCATGAGGAATCATATCAAAGTTCATACTATAGTATCATAGCTCATTTATTTAAATTTATAAGACCGTTTGAATAGAGATTGTACCATTGGAGTGTCTCTGCCGGACAGAAGCTGTACTGATAGTCCTCCCCACCCACGAGGACCTGCATTTTAAACTGTCTAGGTAGGCAGCTCACTAGGTTTTGACACAGCCCTGCTCGCTCGTATTCATTCATTGAGGGATTTCTTTTCTCCACGACAAAGACTGCCAGTCTCTCTGCAATGCATTAAATAAGAGCGAAATTGGCAGAGAGACACCGGCTGCAGCCCATCCCATCACCAGCATCCTCTGGAAGAGATGACAAGCCATTAGATGTGTGCTTCATCGACTGTGCTCATCGGATAGCTACACGCGCACAAGTAAGATAATATGCTTTTTTTTCCTTTTTTTTTTTTCTTTGAAGCAAGATGCACCATATCAGACATCGCGCAATTAGATTTATTAATGCATTAATATCGCTTTTTAATTGACGAATCGCGAATTCTTCATTGTGCTTAACCCTTTGGGCGTGTTTAAATAACTTGAAATAGTATGAATTATTAAAATATTGTGTTATAGAATTTTAATAGGCCTACTTTATGTTATATTGTTAAAAACACAAATAGAACATTTTTATAAATAATATAAAATTTTATTTCATAAAATTATAGGCCTATTTTGTCAGTTTGATAAGCAAACGGAAATGTACATTTCCAGTAGCTTATTTAGCCTATATAACGCCTAAAATGCATTTTGTTGTATAAAAACATAATGCAAAAAAAAAAAAAAAAAATAGCTTTGTTTTTTTGGAAATTAATAAATGCAATTTTAATTTTTACATGACTCATCTAACCACATTTTTCCACACAATTTCCCATAGCCATACTACAGTCCCGGGTGTTGACATGGAGCTGGAGCATTTCGACGAACGGGACAAAGCACAAAGATACAGCCGCTCGGGCTCACGGGCGAACGGCCTCCCGAGTCCCACGCACAGCGCCCACTGCAGCCTGTACCGAACCCGCACCTTACAGGCTCTGAGCTCCGAGAAGAAAGCCAAGAAAGTTCGCTTCTACCGCAATGGAGACCGGTACTTTAAAGGGATTGTGTACGCTATCTCCAACGACAGATTCAGGTCTTTCGACGCTCTGCTCGCAGACCTCACCCGCTCTCTATCAGATAATGTAAATCTGCCTCAGGGGGTCCGGACCATTTATGCCATTGACGGGTCGAAAATGACCAGCATGGAGCAGCTGGTGGAAGGTGAGGCTGGGTGTCAGTTGTAGCCTATGCAGGTTTAGGACCAGTATCTTTTGTTTCTTGTTCAGTTTGAGGCACATGGTGCTGTTCATCACGTGTGTCTTGATTTAGATTGTTTAAGTTAAACTGTAACATAACTATTCTCCATGAATTCATTGGAATACAGACATAAGCTCTCTCATCAGATTATTGCAGAAATGGAAGCAGCTTCTAAAAATGAAAGTGTAAAAAAGGTATAAACGTTTAAGCTTACTTAAAGGTATAAACGTTTAAGCTTACTACAAATCAAATGTAGCCTACTGAACTAAACAAAATTTTATACAAAATACATATTTTACAACATAAAATCGACTCTAAAATTGCTAGAAAATCAAACCTACATGTCTAACAAAGTAGGCTACTGTTTCCTTGGTAAAGCACGGTTCAATTTCAAAACGGTTTTCACAGGAAAAGTTTTGAGTGTTTAAGATTTTGAATGATACCTTGTTTATGATTATTACTATGTGTTTGGGGGAAAAGGCAATAAAAAAAGTCATACCAAGTGTCCCGCTATACCAGGATACTGACAGTTAAATGGCTAAGCTGGTTTTGGAACATGGTTGCTAGTCTAAAGTGGTAATTAGCTGTACAAAGACCACTTAAAGCTGGCATGACCTAACAGTACTGGTGTATTGCTGGTCCTATGGTCTACAAGCTTGCACAAGGAAATGATCAGCTTGGGCCAGCCAGAGGTGCATTATCATCTTTGTGATAAACTGAAAAATTGTAGTTTATGTCAGTTTCAGTGACCTGAATTAAACCTTATGCTCTGTTGTGAATGGCAGTAAAGTATGAAATTAGTTATTTTAAAATGAACCTTTATTTTCCTTCAGTTCTTTTCATATGTTCCTCTGACCTAATCAAAACCCATTAAGCACATAATATATACAGTGTGTGCAACAATCAGATAATCTACTTCTGAAAAGTCACTGTATTTACATGTGTTTAAATCCAGGGTCTCTGACTCCACAAACAGAGCATGGTTTGTAGTCCTGAACAAGATCAAGCTTGTATTGTCCTTGAGCAGATACCAGAGTGCCCTGTGATTTTAAACCCATAATCATTTTAAAATGCTCATCAATATTTAACAGCTTCTGCATCTTCATACCACCCCCCTTCTCTCAATGTTGACCAATAAATCAAGCCTGAGAACTGAAATCATTAAATATAAGTTGGTCCTTGAATTACATGTTAAATTACTTTGATTTGATTAGCAGTGGTATCATTGGTGCTTTTCTATGTAGGCCACCCAACCATTCATTTATTCATTCATTCATTAATTCATTCATTCATTCATTCATTCATTCATTCATTCTACACCTGGCAGCACTGAGAATGTATGTAAATGAGGGAGTTGGAGGAGATTTCAGTCTCAGCTGGGCACTTAACCTTCACTGTGTGACCTCTCCATCATTATGGACTATTTTTATGAGCTTAAATGTCCATTGACTGTTTTAACCATTTCTTCTGTGTGTCCTCATGATACTAAACATAGGATAGCCTTGTTATCCACGTTTTGAAACCTTTTTGATGGATGTTCGTTTTTTGAGAAGTATCAATGCCTGAATCATGAATAAAAAAAGTCTATAGAAACCTTGTTGAATTGGTTCAGAAAACCAGTCTGAATGAAATCTGATTTGACTCTCACTGATTATTATTGTTATTTTATTTTGTATCACAGGGGAGAGCTATGTCTGTGGATCAATCGAGCCTTACAAGAAGTTGGAATACACTAAGAATGTCAACCCCAACTGGTCGGTCAACGCCAAGACCGTTGGATCAGCACGAGCGCCCTCCTCTCTGGCCAGCGCCAAGGGTGGGTCTATAGAAATCAAGGATAATAAGGATTTCATCCGGCCCAAACTGGTGACTATAATCCGCAGCGGGGTGAAGCCTCGGAAAGCCGTGCGCATCCTTCTCAACAAGAAGACGGCCCACTCGTTTGAGCAGGTTCTCACAGATATCACAGATGCCATCAAACTGGACTCTGGAGTGGTCAAGAGGCTTTATACGGTGGATGGTAAACTGGTAGGTACAGTTTGATAATTCAGCTTTTGTATTGGATGCAGCAGTAATGATACTATTGTTTGGTTGAAAGTACTATCAGTGGATGCGCTATATAAGCAAAAGTCTTTATTTGTCAGAAGCCAGTGGATCAGGAGCAGGTGCAGAAATTCATCTTTAAAGGAGAACTCCGGTCAATTTTAACATTGAGCTAATTTTTTTGTACATTTGGAGTGCTGTCAGTACAGAGAACAACGACAAAAATCGGCGTTGCCTACACCGAGTTATTTTCTTTTTAAAATTTGCACCCTGTTGACTTCAATGGGGCAAGTTATAAACCTGCTTTTAGCCTCTTAACATCCTTGATATGTCATTACAAGTGCACAGCCATGTGAGTGGTGTTATTAAGAGTGAACACGGTCAATCTGACTGCAGTAGATGTGAAAGATATTAATAAAAATGATGTTAATTCAGCCAGCTCACATACCTGTATTTTCTTCCTGTTTTCGGTCGAAGTCCAAAGCAGTCGATTATCGAGTTCGCGCGCGCGACCAGGCTGTATGAGATCCCATTCTCCCAACTCGATAATTGACTACTTTGGACTTCGACCGAAAACAGGAAGAAAATACAGGTATGTGAGCTGGCTGAATTAACATCATTTTTATTAATATCTTTCACTTCTACTGCAGTCAGATTGACCATGTTCACTCTTAATAACACCACTCACATGGCTGTGCACTTGTAATGACAAATCAAGGATGTTAAGAGGCTAAAAGCCGGTTTAAAACTTGCCCCATTTAAGTCAACAGGGTGCAAATTTTAAAAAGAAAATAACACGGTGTAGGCAACGCCGATTTTTGTCGTTGTTCTCTGTACTGACAGCACTCCAAATGTACAAAAAAATTAGCTCAATGTTAAAATTGACCGGAGTTCTCCTTTAATTTAATTCACATCAGCTTTAAATAAAGCCAAGTTAGTCTCCTGACTCTAATCTTGGTTACTCAAACAAGATGTTTTTTTTTAGTGTCCTGGTTTCTCTAAAGGTAAGATGCGTCATCATCTCAAAGAGTTCACTCTGTTCTACTCATAGCCTGCCATTCGGGACAATTGGAAAGTGGTGTCCTACTCTTTCCCTCTTCAGTGCCCTGCTTTTTTCTTTATTCATTTAGTGAAAACAGTTGCTAGAGCTCTCTATGTTTGTTTTAGTAAAAGTTGGTGGTTATGAGACCAATTTGTTATGTTAAAGGCTGGGACTACTTTCAAGCGTTATTCCCTTTGGGACTTTTTTCAAACAAACACGAAGAACTGTAGATGAAAGTGTGGTGTGCTGCTGTGAAGAATACTTTTTTGTTGTTTTGGTTCAGTGTTATTTTAGGATTATCTAGATACCATTATACTAATCATAAATGTTTTCAATTAGCTTTTATTGTTAGATTTTCAGGTTCTTTTAATTTTATTTGTAGGTTTAGAAATTTTCTTATGTTACTTTTTATTCATCTTAAACTTTATTTTATTTCAGTTAGTTGCCAATGCAAATTTTTACATTTTGAAGTTAAATCTTTACATCTATCATAATGTTTTATTGTATTTCAGCTTTATTTTAATTAGTTTTAGTTAACAATATTACATTAACAATAAAATTAAATATTAAGACTTGCAGTACATTTTTACTATTGGGATGATCTGTTTGGTATGTAAGCTTGTTTCCACCATGGAATAAAAAAAAAAAGTAATTGCAACTTTTTTTCTCTTTTCTCTCTGAATTGCGAGTTTATATCTTGCAATTTGCAGTTATCTGGAATTTGAAAATTTGAATTTATATCACGCAATTCTCAGTTCAAGTCAGAATTTCGAGAGATAAACTCGCAGTTTTGAGGAGGAAAAGTAATTATAAAAAAGTTGCAATTAGCTTTACTTTTAAAACTAGCTCTTTTTTACCTTTGCAAAATATATATATTTACCTTTGAAAACAAGCTTCTATAAATTGGAGCAACGGGTGGTTAAATGTTTTACTTCTGGGCACAAGAGTCAAAGTTCTCTTCTGCACTCCTGCAGCTTCACAAGCTCATATATTAAACCACGAAACCCCCATATTGTGGTGCTTTCAGTATTTACTCATTTAATTGTTGCGGTTATGATGCTGATATATGAATTTCCCTGGATCTTTTGTGTTTAATGTTGCTTGAATGAGAGCAAAAGAGATTTGATAGGGAGAGAAAGGTAAATACTGTGGTGAAGACAGAGCGAGGTATGTTGGTGACCTTTCTGTGTCTCCACAGGAGCAGGCTGATGAAGTGACAAGCTGTCTCCTGAGGGCCTTAAACTCGTTGGCCTTCAGTGGCATTATATTTTCTTCTGTTTACACCCACCGTAGCAGATACAGAGACACTGGTGCTGCACTAGCTCATCTCCAGTGCAAACGTGCACTGTCCTGTCAAAACGATTAATCGCAATTAATCGCTTCTAACATAAAATGCATAACATTTTGTCTAAGATGTAATTAATCACAATCAATCGATTTGACTGTACACACACACACACATACACACATATCAAGTGATATATAGGCCATTAGAAATATATATATAAAATGTACTAAAACATCCCGAAATCACAATTTAAAGTGGAATATTTTGCAAACAGTGTGGAATATCCCCCAATTTCTCACATCCCAAGTATGTCTCTCTCCTCTCTGTAATTTCTCTCTGTTCGGTTTCTATGGCAATCTGGTTGCTGGGGGTGGTTGCTTAGGAACAGCCTCTGCGGCAGGAGGGGTGCAGTGGTGATACAGGCCTGGGTTGGGATGATGGATGCTCAGGATTGCAATGAAACCGGGATCTCTCACGAGCCATTGATTAGACAAAGCATTAATTAGGCAAAATTGGCTTTAGAAGGGAATATAATATTTGTTTTATTTCTACATCATTCAATAAATTTCATATTTAGTGTTTAGAGTGCAGTTTGTAATTCATAGTGAATCAACTCAAGGAAGACTGCCTTTAGATATTTCATGGAGCGATATAAGATTTCACCTTCTAGTAACAGTTAGTGTGAAAGTACTTAGTGAGATGAGCATTTCACCATGAATTGTGCTCTTTTATACTACAGGGCTGTTGAATGCTTAATTCTGATTGGTTGAGAACGTTCTAAGGTGTGCAATTATTTTCAGGGAAACGCACGGTTAAAGTAGTTCCAGGCAGGTCTTGACTGCATTACCGTTCCATATCACTTCGCGTACAGTAGTTAACCGTAATGACGGAAAATAGGATACAATTCATAACAAGAAAAAACATGCAGCCCATGCGCTTGATCTGCCATTTTCGATGTATAACTTCACAATCATTGGAAACATAAAGTTGAACTGAATATATAAATAAATTAATAGTCCTGCTGCACTGGTTTTCGTAATTATTGCAGATAATAATATAACAAATAAATAAGTATTGATAGGCCTACTTGTTAAAAGGGATTTGTGTTTCATTTATTAGGCTAGTCTACTGTCAATAATAGAAAAAAAAAGAATGAACAAATTAATTAAAACGAATTGAATTAATAAACAAATAATAATATTGACGCACATGCTTTTCTGTTTCAATATTGCAACATCACATCCATGTATTTACTTACTTGGAAAGTGGTCATGTAATATAAGCATGATAGTGTTCAGTTTAGGTTTGCATAATATTATTCAATACATAGTACGGAAAAACCCGTATTATGAACATACGGAACTTTATATGACTACATCAAACTAATAAAAATTGAATAATCATTATAACAACAGATATCATGTTCAGTCAGCTGGTCATTAATCTCCACTCTTTGTCGGGGTCCTAATCATACACCCTGCCTGGGTTTTATTTTGCGATAATGACTCACTTTTCATTTTCTCTTACAGAGACTTATGTTACCACTAATCTGCCAACAATAAAGAAACTTAAGTTTCTTTCATACTTAGCACAGTGAAGTGATCCCTGGTTATAATCCACCATTCTTTTGAAGCCTTTTGTGGTGATGCCACTGGCGTCTTAATGTAAGATTATTCTTATCATGTGAGACAGCCCGAGGACAGACAGACAGGCGTTTCCCCTTTAATTCCCCCGGGTGGCATGTGTCTCCTGTCGTCTGTGCCATAAATATAGCTTAACGGCTGAGAGGACTGTTTTATTCACGTATTAGCTTCCACACTGATGCGATTTCCACAGGGGGTCAATCTAAGGGGGGGGGGGGGGGGGGCACGTATTTGTCCCTGGCAGAGCTGTGTCAGTAGAATCAACTGCCCTATGAAATCCCTTTTATTTTCTCCCAAATTCAATTTAGTTTTTTTTTGCTTTAATTTTTCTGGATTCCATAAAAAAATTTCGGGATATATTTTTTCCCCGTTTTATGTATTCTGTACATTTACGTTTTAGTAATTAAAAGCATGTCTTAAATAAATACAATTTTAATAATTTGATAAAAGTTTAACAAATTGTTTTAGGACTATTTGAAATCTGTTTATTTTTTTCCTAAATTCAGTTTAATTTATTCTTTTTTTTTTTCAAATTTCGTTTAAAGGGGTCATGACATTGTTTTTTGTTTTGTTTTATTATGTTCCCTTAGGTGCAATTGTAGTAGTTTTTGGTAAAAAATAAATTAAAAAAAGTAGTGATTTATGACCTTTTCCCACCCTATTTCTCACCCTCTGATTCAAACAGTCTGTTTTGGAGGTGTTTCCCCTTAAAGAGTGTTAACGCCCACTGTTATGATTGGCTAACGTCTGTGCTTATGCATAAATTATTAACGCCCCCTAGTCAGTGTTTACAATAGTAGCGGGTGCTGCCGATTGGTGCGAGCGAGGCGATGGCTCTTGCAATGATACAACCCTATATGTTTGAGCCAGAATCAGATGAGGAATCAGAAGAAAATGAACCATCACCACAACTAAGAATGGATTCGCCCGTGTCATGGAAAGTGTGCAAACTATTTTGAATTAATATGTCATTTGTAACCCGAGACACTTGAAAACGGGTTATTGTTGTTGTGTAATTATTATTGCGGTGTACCACGGACAAAATGCATGCACAGGCCATATTTGAAGATGCAGCATTGATATGGCAAAAATGCTAATTTTACCACATGTAGACTACACAATGTGAAACTTCGGTCTTCCGATCTTTTACCATTGTGTCAATTCTTAATTCATTGTGTCAATCTATGATTTAGATTCATATGCGCGAGGGAGGGAGAGAGAGAGCAAGACAGTTTGAAGGCGCGCGCGGCCGGGGCTCTCTTTCTGCTCGTTCATCAGTAACATGCGCCCTGTCACACTCATCTACATCACTCACCGATCAAATAAGGCTTTGGCGGGCTGCATATGCTGCAAATAAACTGCATCCGACTGCTTTCCCTGACGTCTGGATCGTTCGGCAGCGTATTCAAACATGTTGTTTGTCCACAGCAGGAACAGCACATCTGTGTGGCATCGCAATATTTTTGTAAACAGACCCACTCACTGCACGTCGACTGAACAATGTGGGCGCGAGCCGCACGACAACGATGCGATGATGCGAAATGAGGCGTAGTTGTCTTGCGCTGGAGGCGGTCATATGCAAACGACTGGTACGTCACTTTATACCGTGACGTCACTTCATACCATGGATCCACAACGAGCTGTATTTAGAGCTTGATTAAATAAATGCTTCGTTTATAATGGGGAGGACATCTTAAGCTATGAAACTTGCAGGAAGTTTTAATAGTAGCCTACATAGATCTCTTATATACCAATAGATCAAGGCAAATTTGGTTTCTCATGTCATGACTTTCATGACTTTTTTCATCAGAATTTCATGTTTTCTGGTTGATTTTTTTCTGGATTCCATTTTTAAGGTTTAGTTTAATTTAAATAATCAAAAACCAAGACTAGCCACAAAAAAAAAAAGTCAATTAATAAAGCTTTATTATTAATATGAAATGTGTTGTGAATATTTATTATCAAAAATGGTGGTAATTAAATCAAGGAATAAAACATTTATTAACAATTTAATTGGTGTATTGAAATGTAATCAAATGAAAATGTAACACTTGTTAATTAATAATTGTTTTGGGCAATTTTCAAAATAAAAGGTTACATTTAGGGTGATGAGATCTAATTATTAATAGTGGTTTCGTGGTTTGGTTATCAAATAGAAGAGATTTAATTCAGTCTTAAAATAAATAAATATGGGTCCTCTTTTTTTGTTCATTAATTATTCATTTATACCCTCCTTGGTCATATATATGAAAATAAATAAAATGCATTTTTTATAGCACTAAAACAAACTTAAAATACCTTTTTTTAGCACTTCAAAGAGCCATCCAAAATAAAAACGAGAACCAGTATCTATAATGAATTTAACTTTAACAGCTGAACCCAGCTGTTGGTTTTTAACACTATCATAATGTGGATCGGATCAGGTCTGTAAGCCATGTGAATGTACAGTCATTCCTGACAGTACACTGGCTCCATTATAAACGTGCGTGTGTGCGCATGTGTGTGTGTATAACGGGGCCACATGTTACTGCAACACGCTGACTTGCATTTATGGAGCGAGTCATTACTCATTATCTGCCACTGCTGGACTTATGTAATGCACCTCAATAGTTCAATTTATTTTAAAGTTCACCTCTTGCCATCACTGCGTGGACATGAAGAGTCCTTTCAGACCAAACAGTGCTGTCATTTCAAATTATAAGCACATAAATATGACTGACACAACATCAAGAATCAGTTTTGTTTTCAATTTCCTTTGTTCAAAGGTCTTATTCACAGGGTTTCCACACTTTTGCCCATTGCATTTCCACCTTCAGTGACCTGTTCTTAAAAAATAAAGAGGTGTAAAGGTTCTTCCAGGTACCCAAAATAGTTCTTCTATGGCTTTCCTGTGAAAAACCCCTTTTGGGACCTTTATTAATAAGAGTATAGGCTACGCATCAAGCTGTTACGTTGCAAAGTTGTATTATTGTCCTAACAACAACAAAAAAAGAAACCCTCTGTAGTCTGTAAGGAAGCACCACAAGTGCCACCTTCAGGATTGTCAACTTTTCTATCAAGATTTGAGATTCCTTATCTTCTGATTGGCTGAGAGAACACCATCATGCTGAAGCAGTGCATGCTAGGTTAACTCTAATGGTGCATTCCCACCCCATAAACCTCTCAATAATAAATGAAAACTCTCCAGGATGCTATTACCCATCACAGGAAGTATTTTCTGATGGTGTAGATTAGACATCATTTGTGAATGGCCTTTTATCAATGCACACTGCACCCCTCATAAATAAATGTTGTCACTCATTGATATTTCACAGTAATGTTGGTTTTAGAGTCTCATTAGGAAAGTAAAATTTTGATATTGAATATACTTCACCTCAACAGGCATGCCCTGGTGTTTTTAGCCTGTGTTTAAGAGACTCTGAACGGCATGGGTGAGCACAGGCTGCCTGCGCTTCCCGATGAAAGCTTCCGAGTGTTAACAGCGGGAGTGCGTCCAGATCGATGCTCTGTGGGTTTTCATGGGACACGTGGCGGCCTGCACCGCTGCTGCTGTGTCACTGAGTCCATGCCGAGAGCAAATCAATACTCTCCCAGCTGTACCATCTTACTGTGTTTGGCTTGGCTTTGGTGTTCACTTTTCATGTGTGTTTTCTCGTTCAGATCTATGGCAGGGAAATGATCCATATTGTAGCTTGTTTTAGAAAATCCAAATTGTATTTGTTTTGCTTTTTGTCAGATGATAATGAACAGATGTCTGCTATAGGAGAATCTGGCTGTGTTTGAACTGTGATTGCCCCCGTCTCCATTAAGTCTCAGTGGGAGGTGGGTTGAATTATAGTAGCACATACAGTGTGGTAGATGGAGGTCAGACCTCAATGAACTGTGTACTGAAGAATACAGCAGACAAGACTAACATGCTGATGTTGAAGTAGGTTCGTGCAAAAATGAATATTCTGACTTTATTTACTCACCAACATGTCGTTCCAAACCCATATGGTGCTTTTTGTATTTATCTAAAAGAATCTTCACATAGATATTTCCCATTCAACAACAATCAAATAATATGTTAGGTATTTGATAGTCAAATATCAAATTGGATGTCAGTGACGTCAAACATCATTACATCAATCCTTAGCCATAGTTGATATCAAGATTATTAGTGAATAATAGTTTAAATATCTGTCTATTCATCACTTAAAGTGAATGTATGGCTTGAAAATACTTTATAAAGCACAAGTCTATAAGCATAGGTCTATATCAGCCTTTTAGTATTTTTGAAGCTGGAAGTTCATTATGGACAGTTGTACACTTATTACAGGTTTATTTATTTATGTTTGCAGTGATGTGGCTTTGAATAACCGTTTTGGTTCCTCAAAGAACTGTTTTCCCACTATAAAGAACCATTTGGCAATTTAAAAGGTTCAATTGACGATGAAGGATTAGTTCACTTCACAATTAAAATGTCCTGATAATTTACTCACCCCCATGTCACCCAAGATGTTTTTCTTTCTTCAGTCGAAAATAAATGAAGGTTTTTGAGAAAACCATTCCAGTATTTTTCTCAAAATAGTGGACAATCCCTATATAATGGGGCTGAGTAAATTATCAGGAAATTTTACCAGGAAATTAGTGAACAATCATGGAAACAAACATCAATTCCAATAAATTAACCTTAATTTTTTTAAAGTATATGGAAAATAACTGTGTGAATGAATGTTCTTCAGAATCCTCCTTTGTGTTCCACAGAACAAAATAACAGCTTATGGGTTTGGAATTACACGAGGGTAAGTAAATAATGACAGCATTTTTTATTTTGGGTGAGTTTAAGGTTGTGCTATTATCCTTTCAATACAGCAGTGATAATAGATTAAATTGTGTATATTCATTCACCCAATTCATTTACACATACTTTCTTTCAACCAAAGCATAATGAAATGTAGTCTCCCTGTGATAACATAATAATGGTAGATTAAATTTCATTTAATCCAGTTTTCATCTCAGCGTCTAGTCTGTGCAGTTCTTCAAACTGTCCTGGATTTCCCTTCCTCTTCAGATGACAGATCCAGCGCTGTGCCTCCCCCACACGACCTCAGAACCCAGACAGACTATTTCTAGCAGATATGCTAATGTGTTTCCCTGAGAAAAATCCTTCTTCTGAAATGGGAGGCAACCCCCACACAGGTGATCTAAAACTGTGATAGCAGTGTAATGGATATTTGGGACATCATACTGCAAAACACTATACATTATTGAAATACACAAAGGCCTAGTTTGTATTATTACCATGTATATGAATATTTTTTTTATTTATAAGCGATTTAGTCATTCTTCATGCTGTATTTATTTATATATAATGTAATGTAATGTATAGCTAATTATATTGTGTACATATTACTATTTACTTTATACTTTTGAGTAGATTAGATCATGTACTAAAGGCACCCGCACACTACAAGATTTTGGGCCCAATTCTCCCCTTTGGACAATCCTATAGGTAAAGTCCCAACTATCTTGATGGTTCTACAGATTATTATTTCAGAATTTCTTGTGGTGTGATGTTTTTTAAGTGTAATTGAATTTGCTCGGAAGAATGTAGGGGCCACACCGATCTCAAATCGTAAATATCCAACATGAATATTTACGATCAGAAACCCTGTTGTGTGGGGGGAACCCCGGGGACAAACACACGCACACACTCTGTGGTAGATTGGATAGACGTGGAACGAAACGATACCCAATCAGAAAGCGAGCTGACGAAAGACAGAAGCAACGCTACTTTATCCAAACCTTTTTCTTTTTCCCCCCCACAAATTTTCTGTAAACATTTATTTTTGCCCATTGTCCGCCATGTTTGATTACTCTAAAGTCACGTTTGACCGTAAGAGATTTTAAGAGATTTCCCATGTTCACACAGTCAGTACTTACTCGTGAGTAGAATCTGTTAGCGTGTGTTGTGCTGTCTTGGTCACATTGTGGCATTTGTTCTATAGGAACAAAACTGGTTTTGTTCGATTTTTTTTATCATCATGTTTGTGGTATCTCACATTTTGAATATTTTAGTGAGCACCAGCCTTAAGTTTGAGGTTTTAAGCTACAGAAAATCTGCGTATACATACACCTTTAACAGTGTCCTTGAAAATCGAGTGAATTATTCATGCGTGTGAGTTCGTACCACCCAGATTTATTAAGGAGACAAATAGCCTCATGAAATATGAACAATTTGAAGAGTGTTTTGTGGATACTGTGACCTATAGATGCGTGCTTGCCATTTAGGTTTTCTGTTTTTGCGAAGAGAACATGTTGGTTTTGATGGTTTGTTAGTTGGCCCTAACCTCTCAAAGGCTTTATCCACAATGCATTTCTGCATTCGATTCTCTTTAGATAAGTGTCAGTAATGGCTTTGCAGATGAGCTGCTCCTAGTAATGCATTGAGAGGAAGTCCCAGTGAAAAGCTTCCTGTCAAACAGGACATAAACCTGCAGGAGGTGCTCATTACCTCTCGCATAACAGCTGCTAATCACAATCAAAGAACCACAGAGAAGGTCATGTCTCTGTATCGCCCTGATTTATTGATGATGATGCTTGCAGCAATTCCTGAATCCTGACCATTTATATCCTTCTGAACACTGATATATGGACTCGATGCTGCTTTGTTTTAGTAGGCTACATAAAGTCAACCAGCATCCACACTGCAGTCTAAGATATTTAGCTATATTTTAAGAGGTTCAGTCGTATTAATTAATGGAGTACATCGAATCTTGGCATCTTTTCACTTGAAAAGTGCTTTACTTGTGCAGTTTTAGTCATACTTCAGATGGTAGATATGGATTAAAAACATAATTCATCAGATTAGTGTATGAACTCCTGCCTGCGGTTCCTGCCAACAGACTGACTTAAAGCCAGAAGATTTACTCTTTGCAATCAAAGCAAAATGTAGGGAGACTTGTTTTCCAGACTGGCTTATCTGATCTTTATTTATTGAATGTAATCTGATGTCATATTAGGGGAATAACATTGACTGTTTGAATGTAACTAGTAAACTAGACTGTTCTTCATTTTTCTGACCTAAATGTGAGTGGTGTTTGCCATCAGGTTTTTGAAGTGTGCCTCTACTGCTCTCATTTAAAAGAACCATTTTGTTATGATATTTTGGTGCAGAGATATGGCAGGTGCTCACAGTAGCCTCAGAGATGAGTTGAAATGCTGACGTCTTGGGCAGAGGAAGAACACGTATCGCTTATAAGACATAGTTCTGTAGTCCTTGTTTCTTGGCATCTGCTAAATGAAGTCCTTGTGCCATCTTGTGGTGATCAGGAGAAATGATCACTGGAATGAAAATGGCAACAATACATTAAAGTATTATTTGATTTTCTGTGCAGTTTAAATTAGTCAATGGAAGTTTTTGGTCTTGTCTTGTAAATATCAAACATTTGATCATTTATATCAGCAACATGTATCGTCATATCGCCCAGTCCTCAATTTTAACTACAGATCTATTTTTTTCCCACTGATCAAACCACTTGATTATCCACTTGATATTTGCTCTTCTCCAATGTATAAGTGAGTCTAAAAAACATGATTTGTGCATTTATTATCAGATTTTGTTTCCATGTCCACTAACACTGGACACCAGGACTGAACACTGAAGCAACATAATAATCATCATATTTTATGAGCTAGAGTTTAAACACAGTGTGTGAACTAGCATTGAAGGTTTTTTTTTTTTTTTTACATACTGCAACAATGAGCAATAAAATAAGAATGTAGAAAAAGGTAAGATGATAGGATGAAGACTCAAAAAACTTTGATTCTTTTTGATAGTTGCAGTTGCTGAATCTGAGTATGTGTATATTTGTCTGTGGGTGTTTGTTGGTGTATTTGTGTGTAGTCCCTTTGTACGTGCTGGTTTTATGATTATGTGCATTTAGCATCAGGCGTGTGTGTTACTTTGTATTTACTGAATTACAGTTTATGGTCACAAGATTTAAGACATAAAATCATATTAATAATTAATTGTATTAAAACCAAATGTCCATTGCGATGGACATTAATCTTAAAAATAAAATATTGTGTTCTACAGCTCTGAAATATCTTCAAATTAACTTAAAATATTATCAATTAAAACTATTCAGATTATAATAGGATATAAGAACATATATAAATATAAAACTAAATTAAAGGTAGGGTAGGCAATTTCCCACCCTTCCTTTAGAGCAGAGTCTGCAATGCGTTAAACGCATCATGAGAGATGGCGTTAAACTACCTCATGTCTCAAAGCACATAACATTACAATGATAATGAACATAAACACCTTATATGAGCTCGGACTTGTACCACCTGACTGCTGCAGATTTATGTCAGCGTTGATAGTGTTGCCATTTAAACGCAAAAATCAAGTCTAAGGATGTGAACAGCGCAGAGTAGAACGTCAGGGGTTGTCATCTCTTAAAGAGGCTATATGCGTTTTTCTGAAATTTAAACTCGAGACTGACACCTGTGGCCAAAAAACCGAACTGCTCTTCCTTTCTGCTCGCTCTCGCAGCGCGCTCGTACGTGCACACTTCACAAGTCATCTGCTCCAAGGAGGTCAACATTATGTTTACAGAGGTAAGAACAGTCAAATACATACACTCACCGGCCATTTTATTAGGTACCCCATGCTAGTAACGGGTTGGACCCCCTTTTGCCTTCAGAACTGCCTCAATTCTTCGTGGCATAGATTCAACAAGGTGCTGGAAGCATTCCTCAGGGAGTTTGGTCCATATTGACATGATGGCATCACACAGTTGCCGCAGATTTGTCGGCTGCACATCCATGATGCGAATCTCCCGTTCCACCACATCCCAAAGATGCTCTATTGGATTGAGATCTGGTGACTGTGGAGGCCATTTGAGTACAGCGAACTCATTGTCATGTTCAAGAAACCAGTCTGAGATGATTCCAGCTTTATGACATGGCGCATTATCCTGCTGAAAGTAGCCATCAGAAGTTGGGTACATTGTGGTCATAAAGGGATGAACATGGTCAGCAACAATACTCAGGTAGGCTGTGGCGTTGCAACGATGCTCAATTGGTACCAAGGGGCCCAAAGAGTGCCAAGAAAATATTCCCCACACCATGACACCACCACCACCAGCCTGAACCGTTGATACAAGGCAGGATGGATCCATGCTTTCATGTTGTAGACGCCAAATTCTGACCCTACCATCCGAATGTCGCAGCAGAAATCGAGACTCATCAGACCAGGCAACGTTTTTCCAATCTTCTATTGTCCAATTTCGATGAGCTTGTGCAAATTGTAGCCTCAGTTTCCTGTTCTTAGCTGAAAGGAGTGGCACCCGGTGTGGTCTTCTGCTGCTGTAGCCCATCTGCCTCAAAGTTCGACGTACTGTGCGTTCAGAGATGCTCTTCTGCCCACCTTGGTTGTAACGGGTGGTTATTTGAGTCACTGTTGCCCTTCTATCAGCTCGAACCAGTCTGGCCATTCTCCTCTGACCTCTGGCATCAACAAGGCATTTCCGCCCACAGAACTGCCGCTCACTGGATGTTTTTTCTTTTTCGGACCATTCTCTGTAAACCCTAGAGATGGTTGTGCGTGAAAATCCCAGTAGATTAGCAGTTTCTGAAATACTCAGACCAGCCCTTCTGGCACCAACAATCATGCCACGTTCAAAGTCACTCAAATAACCTTTCTTCCCCATACTGATGCTCGGTTTGAACTGCAGGAGATTGTCTTGACCATGTCTACATGCCTAAATGCACTGAGTTGCCGCCATGTGATTGGCTGCTTAGAAATTAAGTGTTAACGAGCAGTTGGACAGGTGTACCTAATAAAGTGGCCGGTGAGTGTATATTCCATTGCACTGCTTGCGAGTGTAGGCTACTTGCTGACTAGCGGTGGTGGCAGAGTGATCTGAAACGTTTAACTTGAACGCGCTCGACGTCATATCCGCAGACAGCGCGGGAAAAATCCGACCCGACAGAAAATAGGAAAAATAGGATACAGGCTTATAGGTGCACCCACTGTGAGCGGACAAGGTGTCAGTATGCTCACCAGGAGATGTTTGAGTCATAAATGGTCAAATAAAAAGGCTATTGTTACATTTATTTTGGGGAAAAAGTTCCATATAGCCCCTTTAATTACGGTAATTACGACATGGCGTGAACGCAGCATAAGCTCATTGTTTTGGTTCAGGAGGAACTCCAAAAGGCAGTTACTGGTTGTTTGTGGCGATCGGTGATCGTCTGTCTACAACTCTGCGTAGCCTTACAGAACGTTCTGACGTGTGATGTCTGCTCAAGGAGCTTTGGAAATACATGTTGACAGGCAGGTAGAAAATCCTATTATTCCATTCGGACCGAATGCAATGATTGGATGAAAATGCTTTGGTCCTGAGACTTCCACAGAAGATCCTATACGTACATGTTTAAATATTTAAACCACTTTTATTATTGATTGCTATCAGAATGTGAAGAGAATTTCAACCAGTATTACAAAAAAGAGTTTATGAAACAAATTGGCTAGCATAGCTTTAAACAGTAATCTCTTAAATAGTTTCTAATTATAATTGTTCTAATAAACATGTTCATTTATTCTTCATGAAAATTTTTTTTTTTTGGATGAAGGACCTTTATTTTAATTAAAAAGTATTATTGTAAGTTCATTTTGTAAATTTAATTCATTTCGACAAGCACAAACTGGGTGCCGGTCTTCTATAAAATGTGGTGTCTGAGATTGTCAGTGACACTGCGTGGAGCACACATGAATATTCATGAGTTTCCTGTTTTGTGTTAAAGTGACTGAAAATATTAGCGCACACTCCACGGCTTACAGAAAGGTAGTACGCCTACATTTCAGCATTAAGGTAGTAAGCCTACATTTCAGCTTTCTTTCTAACAGTTATTTATGCACAACATTGCTCTTTTTATTCTATTCACAAATGCAAAATATCCCTATGAGTAACTTTTAGCTTTGACATTTACAGTTGGCTAAATGTGCAAAAGATTATGTTGAACTAACCCTCTGCTGCGCACAAAAGATCACATATACATTAGTAGTAGGCTCATTACCCACCATATGTGGTTTTCATAAGTGATGCCATTTATACTGTTGTAATATCACTGAAGGTCGGATCATTCACTCTTTTTGAGCTCAGCGTGAGCATTAGGTCACTTTTTGCCACCTGACTGAGTCATCATTACTCTGCTCTTGGTGATGACGTCACTGTTGCTACAGCAACATGTTCTCAATGGTGTGTGTAAATGTGTAAATGATACATAAAAATGAGATGGTAAACTTCTCTTCTCATTCATGCCAGCTGAATGAATCACTGACCTTTACAATATAAGGATGTCAAACACGGTTTGAGACTCTGATCATATTGACCCTCACATTCTGAGCCTTATTGTTGAGAGTTATTGATTTAATATGAATGGATTATTTTATTTAGCGTTTTAGCCAATTAATTAATTTAGCTTCATATTTATGTGATGTATTTTATATTTAATTTGAAAATGCATCTATTTAGGCTACATGCTGCATATTTTTTTTCAATTATGTTATTATAATGAATTTTATATTTGGAATTGCTTAAGTTGAATATATTTATATGTATAATGATCTCAAAAAAGAAAATATGCTCAAAGTTGTTTTTTTTTAAAGAAAATAAGTTAATGCTTTTATTCAGCAATAACACATTAAATTGATCAAAAGTGGCAGTAAAGACTTAGTTGTGTAAAAACAATAGTCATTGTGTTGCGATTTCCTTTAAATTATTAAGCGTCACAACTATTTTCAACATTGATAATAATAATAAATGTTTCTTGAGCAGCAAATCAGCCTAGAATGATTTCTGAAGGATCATGTGACACTAAGGACTGGAGTAATGATGCTGAAAATACAGCTTTGCCATCACAGGAATAAATTAAATTGTAAAATATATTAAAATAGAAAAGTTATTTTAAATTATAATAATATTTCACAATATTACTGTTTTTACTGTATCAATGCAGCCTTGGTGACCAAAAGAGATTTTTTAAATGTATTTAAAAAATCTTACCGACCCCACAAAGTTTTGAACAGAAATGTTCTTTCGAATGCATTGATGTTTACATGTAGGTGAATAATAAGTCTACCTGTGCTGTGTTCGTAGATATCATGTCTTCAGGACTTCTTTGGTGAGGATGATATATTTATTGCCTGCGGCCCAGAGAAGTTCCGCTACCAGGATGACTTCCTGTTGGATGAGAGTGGTAAGTTAATGGATAATGTATCCCTCCCTTTTTAAAAACGTGCCTGTTTTCCTAAGACCAACAACAACTGTACCACTTACTTACCTCAGTTGCATGGACTTCTGTGATTGTCAATATAAGTAAGTTGCTTCAAATTCTGTTTTAGTGGTTAGTAATTACAATTAGTTTGAAATTTAAATAAGCTGTTTTGACTAATGCACATATTTTCCACCATTGTAATATTTGGGAGTCGAAGTCATAACATTAGATAATATTCTCCTCAGCTGGAGTCTGTTACTTAATTAGCTGTAGCATTTGTTTCCCGCTGTCAGTATCAGTGTTGTTAATTGCATATATTTTAAAGCTTTACCTTTAAAATCACACTTCTTGTAAACAATACAACATATTTTTATTTAGCAGTACAATAATCTACGGACTTTTGTAATTATTATTATGACACTAGTTACTATCACGTTTTATTAAAAACTTTTAAAACGAAATGAATTGGCATTGACGTCGTCAATACAGAAACAGGCATCCGACTATGAGCTATTTTAAAGTCCTATAGACATATTGATCTGGTCTGAGAGCAAGCCAGCCTGTCAGATCTCCTCTGACCAGACCTCCAGGATATCAGGCCGTCATGCTTAAGCCCGACAGAGGTTACGGTAGATTGATCGGCGGTGACATCAGGTCGTCCACACAGATGAGACTCTCTTCGGTGTGTGTTACAGAGACAGGGGGATCTGAGTGTAGAGTGAATACTGATGTGTTTCTCTTTTGCTACCTTTCTCAGAGTGCAGGGTGATGAAATCGCAGTCCTATGGCCGTATTTCTCCCATGCAGGGCCGCTGCTCTCCCCGCAGTGGTGGACCCTCGAGAAGGAGCAAGTCCCCTGGTTCCAGCTGCTCAGGTGCGTCTCTTTAGACCAGACTGTTGTTTAATAGTCCCATCATGCTTATAAATGTGTCTGACGAAGATTCCTGTAGCTGTAAACTGTAGGTTGTGTGTAGTAGGCTGACACTCATGTCTGCAAGTTTATTCATTGCAGTCTCAGAATTCAAAATTGTAAATTTCAAACATGGATGAGTGAGCTTTGTTGTAGTTTATTATATCCTTAATTATCTCCAAATCCCTCTCAGCATTCTCAGAAGATGTGCTTGAGGAGTAATGTCCCAAATTAGGCAACTAATAGTTAGATAAAACAATTGATAGTCTCGCCATCTGTAATGAGCTTTTGTGTCATCAACAGTTTCATTTAATGGGATCTTTTGTTCATTCAAATCACAGTGATTTCTGATTGGCTGGAGCTCTTCATAGAGTTTTGGTAATGTAAAAAAACTAACTTTTACACCAGTGAATGTTTAGAATTATATTACATCCTACACAGCCTAATGGAGGCTTAGAATACTGAACCAATTTGAACTCACCCAGCAAAGAACTGGTTGAGACTCAAGCAGACTCCAAAAACACAAACAGCCAGGATAGAATAGAATAGAAAAAAATATTATAATCTATTATATTAAATTCTATTATGTTCTGTTCTATTCTATTCTATTCTATTCTATTCTATTCTATTCTGTCTGCATTTTGTGTTGATGTAGTCTGATTGTCTGATTTGCTAGAGCTCTTCTTAGAGGTTTGGTAAAAAAATAAATAGACTGATTTCATTTGCTCTGCTCAAACAAACTCCAAAACCAGCCAGAACATTTCTAGAATAGAAAAAAAGATCCTGGTCTATTTTTGATTTTGTTTTATTCTGTGTTCTATTCTATTCTGTTGTTTTTGTTCGGTTTTATTATGTTTTTTATGCTCTATGCTGGTATATTTTGTTCTGTTCTATTCTGTTCTATTTTTACTTCTATTCTATTATATTTGATTTTGTTCTATTGTATTCTGTTTTTTTTAGTCTATTCTATTCTATTCGATTCTATTCTATTCTATTCTATTCTATTCTATTCTATTCTATTCTATTCTCTGTCTATATTTCTGTTGGCTAGTTGATATCCCACTCTGGATAACTGAATGTGCCCAAACTATTTTAAAACCAGCAAAGCAGACCAGCTTAACTGGTTTGGTCATGCTAGGAGACCTTATCTTAGACTGGTTGAAGCCATTTTTTCAGCAAGGTTCTGGATGCTTTTCTCTGTTTATGACACATTGGCACCCTTTTGCAGTGTTACGTTATAAGTGTGCAATGTTAACACATTTCTGACAGCAGTGTGTGTTTGTGTAGGGGGAGACCGGGGAGTGTTATAACACGGGATTGGATGTAACACTGTTAGTTTGACAGGTCAGAAAAGAGCTGTGGTAACGTCATCAATATCATACACTCCCATCTTCTTTTTGAGCTCACAGAAGAAATTGCATGTGACTGTGAGTAAATTTGTAGATTTTATGATGATTTTCAGGTAAGAAAGTACCTAGCAATCATTGCATTTTAGATAACATGCAGTTATTTAACTTGCATGACCTGAAGTAGCGGTTTCTCTAGTTTAATTTGATGCTTTGTATTTATGCTAACTTCAAACCCACATACTAAAACATTTAGCTATGGTAGGGATAGTTGTAACAGTTTATTAAAAATTTGACAACTAACCCCTATGATGATTCCGATGAGTTATCAATCACATCCTCTGCTGAGGCAAAGTCATGTGAATTTTTATGTTGCGTATTGAGGGATTTATTCAGTAAATGTGTTCCCATCGTAGTTTATGTCTTCTTACCAGATAAAAAAATGACCTGCCTCAATTGAACACACAAGTTAAATTTATGGTTGACGGTTTCATCCATCCAGTGTTTTTATGCAATATATCAAAATTCACATAAAATATGTGGATCATGGAAACATAGCCAGTGACTGAACTCTTATATGACAGGAAAACAGTACACTCTTGATCAAAAGTACACTTTTGATCAATTTAATGCATCTTTGTATATAAAAGTATTGATCTATTTAAATTCTTTCTGACCCCAAAATATACAACATAGTAAAATATATAATAAAAGAATATAGCGTGGATAAACGCACACACGCACGCACGCACGCACGCACGCACGCACGCACGCACGCACGCACGCACGCACGCACGCACGCACGCACACACACACACACACACACACACACGTGCAGCAATTGTTTTGCACTACATTTAAAGTTCTAAAAAAAACTATATAATGTTCTTTGTCAGTTTAAATTGTTCACATTATTTTTTCTTTGTTCTTTAATGTTTATGCAAAAAAATGCATAGTATGGGTGTTATTTCAGCAAATTACTCTCCTTGTTACATCTATCCCCAGCTAGTGTTACAACTCACCCTAGTGGTGGGGTAGATTGTAACAACAGAACTCTTAGTATTTGACATTAACTCACATAATCTGTGATTGTGTTGGACATATACAAGTGAGTTATATTTGCAGTAGACAAATGTGGCTACCATATATAAAAATTTGAGATATCTAGCACAAACAACCACTGAGGTACTCCCACTACACGCAGTTAGACAGCCTATTTTTTTTTTTTGCGTTTGTCCACTAGTGTGTTTTCTATTTAAAACGGGATTGTGTGTATCTGTTCCTAACTGAACAACAAATCCATGAAAAGTTGTCCTGAACATCCAATTGATCTAAGTTTCATTATTTTTCCTGCAAGAGATCATGAGTCATCACTTCCTGATGTTGATGTTCCAGATAAACACCAGGCATCCGGTCAGGCATCCGCCACTTTGTAAGCATTATAGAGACATGTCAAAAATAACAACAAAAACAGAACACTTATCGTGCTTCAGCTCGAGCCTGTTCTTCAAATTTAGTATTCCGGCCAGGTACAAAATGAGCCCTTAAAACCGACTCGCTGCACCTTGTTAATGAGCCGGTACGAGTATGAGTATCAACCTCATTCTCTGAAATAGTTGGCACAGTCTGGAAATGACGTATATGAGCATTAACTGGGTGGTTGGGCCAAATTGTTTACGAGAGATATTGCTAATGTTGTTTTGGGAGAACAGAGGTGCCTTGTCCAAAATATAACATCCACACTCTGGCAGAAGGTCTCAAGGAACAGAGATCTGCCATGCGGTCTGGACAAACAAATTGTTTTTTATTGATCTGGAAGCTCATTAAACAGCACCAACCTTTGGGATAAGAGGAAAAAAGTTGCTAAATATTTTTTTTTTTAATGAATATTCTAATTAGAAAATGCTTGTAATACATTTGTTGATGCTTTTTGTATTTCGTGAGCTTAGAATTATAAGGTTCTATCTCCACTTTTGGTCGAAATTGAGTTTTTTACATAATCTGATCCATTAGGTGTTTATTAATGCCTGTGTGGTGTTATTTTTGTAAAAAAAAATATTTTGTTAGTAGTTATTAATGAAATAAAAAGGTTCCAACTGTTCTGCCAGCTGGGATGTAAAACCTTTGATGCTCAATATCTCAGAACTACCCTAAACGGAGATAGAACATTATAATTCTAAACTCACGATTTGTTTCAAGACAATAGAATAGTGAAAATAATAGCGGACTAAGCAAAAACAATGAAATATAGATGTTACTTAAAATGCTGAACACTGTAAACATCAAGTTTGAATCATGAAGTTTGATGCAATTTAATATGCTAGTGTTAGTCATTCCCTTCTGGGCTAGTGTGTGATGAAATGTATCATTCATCATTTTTTAATATGTTTTTTTAGAAAATATATACTAAAATAATTTTTAACCCCAAGAACATTGCAGGTGCTTGTTTTATTTTGGCTTGATTTAGCTGTCTGCAAGATCTGTTGACTAGGAGAAGAAGATTGGAGTATATAAATTTGCCATAAAATATAAATTCTCAACCAAAATTACAAGCCATCACTTATTTAGTATTTTATTTAAGGCTATGCTTAAATGTATGGATTTTTTTATTGATTGTATTTTATTTAACATGTTTTTTGCGCCTTATTTAAAATCAACATTAAATGATACTAAAAAAAATTTATTGCAATAATAGCAAACAGAACAAGTCAATACATACAAGAAATATAAACAATCTTCCAAAACAAAAGAGAAATTATGATTCAGAATACAATTAGAGAGACAATGTGAAATACATTTAAATCTATTCAACAAGTCTTAAACATTAAATGATACTTGCCAGCCGTTTGAGTTTTTCTGAAGTTAAACATTTATGTATATTGTTATATACAACATATTTATATCATCAAATAAATAGTGTTCTAAGTTAAACAAGAAAAAAAAAAGAAAAAAATGGTGTGAGACAAGAACCAAATCGGCATATTAGAATGATTTCTGAAGGATCATGTGACACTGAAGGACTGTACTGACAGTCACATTTTTAAATATATTAACATAGAAAAACAGTTATTTTAAATTGTAATAATACAGTATTTCACACTTTTTTTTTTTTTTTTTTACTGCTTTTTTGATTAAATAAATGCAGCTACGGTGAGCAAAAGAGACCTCTTTCCAAAACATTACCCACCACAAACTTTTAGTTTAAAATAGTGCATGTAAAATAAAATATCCCTCTAATCACCAACATCCACCCGTCAGAAACTATATATGAAGTCTGATCCAGTTTGAAAGTGAAGTTCTCTGACTAATATTTTCCCCACACTAGTTGCATTTACTCACCCAAATTTGTTGTTCGGTAATCACACACATGAATGAAGGCTGATCTGACAGTCCTTCAAATCTGTTTTACATTACAAAAATAACACTGATGATGCATCCTCATTCTCCACATGCTGAAGTGTGTCCTCCTGTGATGGTGTATCACAGATGGTGAGGGAGCACTATGTGCGGATCACAGTGACACAGAGTAACATTGATATTTGAGACTGAGATGGCTTTATTTGTTGCTTGATGTGCTGTGAGAAGCTTTGAAAGGAATCATATTAGTGGCCGAACCTCTGAATCATAGCATAATCAGAGCTTCAAACTGCTTAATTTGTATTCACACATTCTGTGGTGACACTTCAGAAATCCACTCAAAACACCACGTCATCCACTCGGCTGCACTTACGCCGTTCAGAAACATCTCCACGGTGTTTTGCCATGAGATCTGTTCTGAGATCTTTATAGTCACCCACACAGACAGCACTGCAACTACGATATGGCATGTTTATGAGATGAACTCCTCCCTCTGTGGCTGTTTATGACGTAAGGTGTGCGCAGCCAGCAGGAACACTACATACATCCTCTCCTCCTCTCCCACACTCATTCATACTCCAGCTCCTCACAGTCACTATGAGCGCAGGAGGAATCGCAGTTTGCTCTGGCCGCCTGCTGCACTCTTTAGCAGGTAGGACAACTGTTTTGCGCGGCAAATTCGTAAAAATTATTTATTTTGGAGAGATATTTTGATTTTCATTTGTTTTTGTTTTTTTGTTTTGAGGTGGTGAAGAGGAATTAAAGTAGCTGCTAATTCTGTTTAGGTTGTCATTGTATCTAAATGAAGGGTTAATATTATGCTTTGTAGATTTTTCATGGCTGTGAGGCTTGTTTTCGTCATATTTCTAAGCGGCATGTGTATACTTCTGATATTGAGGAACCGTTTGTTTTAAAAGGGTTGTAGAGATCAATACTTGGATTTCATATTGCACTTAAAATGCCATACATGACTTGTTTTAAAATATTAGGCAGCCTTGTGTAAGTTATGTGAGAAAGCTTGAAGTAGCCTTTATATATTTCAATAATTTTCTTATAGCACTCTTATCTTTACTAACTGGTTGCATTTTGCATTCTGTTCCTATATTTATACAAGCCTGTTCAATATTTTAAAACAAGTCATGCACAGTGCAATGTGTAATATGAGGAAACATCAATCACTTCAACACCAGTCACAAGTAGCACGGGTATATTTGTGGCAATAGCCAACAATACATTGTATGGGTCAAAATAATCGATTTTTCTTTTATGCCAAAAATCATTAGGATATTAAGTAAAGATCATGTTCCATGAAGACATTTTGTAAATGTCCTACTGCAAATATATAAAACATCTTTGTGAGTGAATGCAGCACAATCGCTATCATAAATGGACAACTGTAAAAGTGATTTTCTCAATGTTTAGATTTTTTTTGCAGCCTCAGATTCCAGATTTTCAAATAGTTGTTCGTTGTATCTCGACCTAATATTATCATATCCTAACAAATCATACATCAATGGAAAGCTTATTTAATCAGCTTTCATACAGTATGATTATATAAATCTCAATTGACCCATGTGACTGGTTTTGTGGTCCAGGGTCACATATACACATGCAGTATAGGTGAATAGGTGACGCTAAATTGTCTATTGGTGATAATGAGTGTGTGTGAGATTTTTTTTCTTCCCTTTGATTTTAGGGTGAAATATGACTAGAACACTCCTAATAAAATCTTTGACATTTACCAACCTGTTCCTCTGCATTTCAGCTAACGGAACAGCAGGAAGTCAGCTGTCGACCCCACGGTCAGGCAAATCTCCCAGTCCATCTCCCACCAGTCCAGCCAGTCTGAGGAGAAGAAGGGTGAGAACTGTCACTTTAAAGACCTTTCACATCTGCTGCATTTGCTGTAATGCACTAAAAAAGACTTTATAAAATACCATTTACATGGTGTTAGTCTATGTGGAACTGCCTTATTCATATTTCTTTGCAGTGTCTTTCACTGCATCAAGCAAAACCATCAAGCACTTTCATCTTTCTGTTTGACCCTAATTATATTTCAGGTGCTTTAATTTGCCAACATAGTGCTGAATCACACCGAATTGCAGCTGAGCCCATCTGCACTAAATAATTCCACGTTCACCAAAAATGTTTCCTAGCAACAGCGGACCAGCATCTTGACCTGGCTGTGCGCCTGCTCCATTTCCACTCTTTCTGTGATTGACATGATTTATATAGTTTGACAACATTACCCTGTTCTAATAACTGATGGTGTTCTGTTCAATTAAATGTATTTGTTTTTGTTCTGTAGATTAAACTAGTGAAATTGCACTTTTAACATGCTGTTAGCGTTCCCATATATATATGTTATATATATTTATATATTAGTTCAGGCTAACCAAATAAGTTCACTAACCAAAAAACTTTGTAAAATGCCTCTCACTGAAATCTCTCTGACAGGGCTCTCAGCACAGTGGCTCCTCTCTCTCTCTGGCCTCCACCAAGGTGTGCAGCTCCATGGATGAGGGCGATGGGCCGGGCAGTGAAGGTGAGGAACCCTGGGAAATCTTCTTTCACCCTTTATCATCTTCTTCATCAGAATGTTACATCCCACATCTTTTCCTCTTCTAGCTGAGCTGATGGAGGATTGTCCTCAGGTTCCTGCTTCCATAGCCGAGAGGTACAAAGTGGGACGAATGATTGGCGATGGAAACTTCGCCGTGGTCCGGGAGTGTATGGAGAGATCCACAGGCCGAGAGTACGCTCTGAAGATCATTAACAAGAGCAAATGCAGGGGAAAGGTGAGACGACTTTAATATCTCTGAATCCTGTTCAGTGAAATGCATAAATATGGTGTGTGCACTTTGCACTTATTAATGCAAGATCACTGTGTTACATTGCATGGCTTGTCTGTGGCTCACAGGAACACATGATCCAGAACGAAGTGTCTATTCTTCGGAGAGTTAAGCATCCTAACATTGTTCTGCTGATTGAAGAAATGGACACATACAGTGAGCTCTACCTGGTCATGGAGCTGGTCAAGGTGAAATATCTGACATTACCGTATATATATTATAAAAGTCAAAGCTCCAGTCTATGTTCTAATTGTTGCATTTTGCGATTCTTTTTTTTTCCTCCTGCCGGTGCGATAAAATTTTGTTAGATGTCGCACAGGCCCGACCACCACATTGCCCAACTGATAAGAGCTGCCATTACTGTTGCATATGATATTAGAAACACCAAACGATTGAAATGTAATGAAAGCGGAACGAAACCGAGCTACTTGTTTGACCTTTTATCAAATATAATAGACAAACGAAGCGCAAGCTCAGAACAGGTTTACTCGCAGGCTGATCTTTGATCACATGACACTGTTACTACACAGAACTGGTAGATCCAGTGTGAAAGCATTTGAATTCGCTGCAGAATTAATATCATCTCTGCAAGATCTAGTGAGAAGCATTCAAACGCTGTGCAGAATTCTCTGTTATAAACCATATCAGATCAAACAGCGCTGATGTGGAAACCAGGAGAAACATTGTGCCATGAACGAAGTTATTGAAGGCTTTTCAGTTCACCAATTACCAACATTCACCATGGATTTAATGTAGTAACGCTAACTGTAATCATGGTATCGTGGCAGAAATAGTTGAATGTTTTTACATTATTCATTTCAGGCTTCCTACAACCTTTCGAGAGTGAAATTCATGCACTTTTCACAGAACGTAAAAAATCTCCAAATGTGAATGATTGAATTGCCGGTCGATTTAAGGTGTGGCCCTAAATGTTCTGCTTGTGCTCCTAAAATGTTCAGTGAGAGGCTACAGTGCGCCTAGTCAAAAATAAAAGTCTGGAGTCCTGTTAGTTTTAAGTCAGTACGTTTTTTTTTTTCTTTGATAGTAACTTTTATTCAGCAAGGATGCATAAACTGATCAAAAGTAACAGTAAATAAATGTATAATTTTAAAAAAAGATTTCTTTTTCAGATAAATGCTGCTCTTTCAAATGTTCTGTTCATCAAAGAATCCTAGATAATAAAATTATTATGCAGCAAATTATTTAACATTGATAAGAAACTTTTCTTAAGCACCAAATCATCATATTAGAATGATTTCTGAAAGATCATGTGATACTGAAGACTGGAGAAATGATGCTGAAAATACAGCTTTGCATCACAGGAATTTTATTAAATGTTTAAATATATTACAATAGAAAATTGATATTTTAAATTGTAATGCTATTTCACAATATTACTGTTTTTACTGTATTTTGATCAAGTAAATGCAACCTTGGTGAGCATAAGAGACTTCTTTTGAATATATACATATATTAAAAAAAGTTTATTTGCTTTATTTTTTATTTGACTTCTTAGCATCTAAAACGGACTACTTTTCAGTAAAGTTTTTTAGGTTGCATTACATTTGACTGCTCAGATATTGTTCCTGTATAATCTGTGAATTGTGTGTGCATGAACAGGGTGGCGACCTCTTTGATGCCATCACCTCCTCCAACAAATACACAGAGCGGGACGCCAGCGGGATGCTGTATAACCTGGCCAGCGCTATCAAATATCTGCACTGCCTTAACATTGTTCACCGTGACATCAAACCTGAGAATCTCCTGGTGGGTGTTAGAGTATTGAACAGAGAATACTGACACTATAAATGACAGTATCTCAGTGTTACTTTCACAAATTCGCCTTGGAATAAATCTCAGAACTGAATTTTTTCCCCCACCTCCTCTCGAGTGCAGAAACCTTAAATAACCCTTCTTACACAAGCTTTAAAACAAGATCAACTCAATACTGAGACTATTTTACCCATCTTATTTTACACAACACTGTGTTGAAACGTGTAGATTTCCTATAATGACAGTATGAAAAACACAACAGCTTTGTCTATTGTCTATTGTCTATAAGTCTATTGTGCCTAGCACACATATTATTATCCTGTGAGATATGTAAAGTTGTGGCTGATAAGGTTAATTTATGCTGTGAATTGACTCCGCAGAAACTTTTTTCATCCAGTTTTCCACTTATAACTGAGATCAAACTGTTCAGACAAACAAATCACACAAACAGTTTGGAATCTCATTTGAGCTTCCCCTTTCAACAGCTGCTAAAATATAACATTTTATTCATTTGATTTATAATGCATTATATATTTTTTATTATTTCATTTTATTATATATTTAATTTACTTTTTATTTTAAATTATATTTAATATTTTTTAGACGAGAGATCTATTTCAAGAACCTAAATAGCGAGTATGTTGATGTAGATTTGTTTGTATTTATATGTGCTTCAGGTCTATGAGCACCAGGATGGGAGCAAGTCTCTGAAACTGGGGGATTTTGGCTTGGCAACAGCTGTGGACGGTCCACTTTACACTATATGTGGCACCCCGACCTATGTAGCTCCAGAGATCGTCGCAGAGACGGGGTCAGTCACATCTTCATTAGCATGGGAATGTTATTCAAATATGAAAACCAGAATATAACCGTCATATTGTGTTTTTCTCTCCATGTTACAGGTATGGCTTGAAGGTTGATATCTGGGCGGCGGGGGTCATAACATACATTCTGCTTTGTGGCTTCCCTCCTTTCCGTGGGTAAGTACAGCAACATTCTGAGTTAAAGTCAGCATGAAACAGAAGTTGTGATAGACTTCTTGAACAAGAAAAAATGTAGGGCGGGATTTTGTCCATCAGGAATTGATTGGATTGTTGTGGCTTGCTATTGGTGAATCTCATGTGAGTGACAGGTCGTCCTGCCCTTGAGCCGTCAGAGAAGAGAAGGGATGAAAGAAAGATTAATATTCAATTAAAGATTATGAGGGCACATGTATACATAAATACAAAATATGTATTTGCTATTTTTATACCTGAATGTATCTTTATTCTGATATTTATGTTATTATCCCCTGGCACTCTTTTCTTTTTTTATGTAGTTGTTTTTTCCCTCTTCTTTGTATTGTTTGCATAGTGTTTAACCCTTGTATTTGTACAAAATGTATGTTGCTTAAAGAAAAAAGAATGCAATTAAATTTTGATGTCTTACTCCCTCTAGTGGCCGTTTTCTATAATTCTATTTTGACCCTCACATCTGCGGAGGATAGATAGTGTGAGCTGTACCTGGCCTTCAGCTCTTATTGCAACAGCACAATACATATTTATGAATATTCAAAAACTATTTGCATATCTGTTCAGGAGCACAGATGATCAGGAGGCTCTTTTTGACCACATTCTGATGGGACAGCTGGATTTCCCTCTTCCATACTGGGACAATGTATCTGACTCTGCAAAGGTTGGTGTACCAAAACAATTTGAAAGTTCTGGAAAAAAGAATTACCTCAATATCTTTCTTTCTCACTTGCTTTTTCTACAGACCCTTATCACCTGCATGCTACAGGTGGAGGTTGAGCAGAGATACACAGCTCTACAGGTGTTAGACCATCCCTGGGTTAATGTAAGACTTTGTTCTTTTTATTATTACGGTTTTATCTATATGTACCATTCTCAGACTGGAAGGTAAATGATATGTGGAGGTATTTTCCTATTCTTTCTCAGGATGACAGAATGTGTGAGAATCAGCACCAGTTGTCTGTGGCCGGCAAGATTAAGAAACATTTCAACACGGGCCCCAAAGCCAACAGCACCACTGCAGGAGTCACTGTCATAGCAGTAAGAATCAGCTTCATACTGTAGCTGTTATGTTTAATGTTTATATTCTTTATGACAGTTTATATTATCCACATGAATTAAAGCCAATATTCTCAAATCAATCATTGGTGCACAGATTATCACTTTACATGCAGCCGTAACTTTAAGGTGTTACTCCCGTATGCCATGAGAGTGACATATTTTTAGTGGACTATTATTGGCATTAAAGGGATAGTTCACCCGAAAAATGAAAATTATCACATAATTTACTCACCCTCAAGCCATCCTATGTGTATATGAGTTTCTTCTTTCATCCAAATAGAATCAGAGTTATATAAAAAAAAATATCCCGGCTTTTCCAGGCTTTATAATAGGAATGAGTAGAGCACAGGGGGAGGTTTTGAAACGCAAATAAAGTGTATCCATCCATCATAAAAGTAATACATACAGCTCCAGGGGGGTTAATAAATGCCTTCTGAAGCGAAGCGATGCGTTTTTGTAAGAAAGATATCCATATTTATAACTTAATAAACTATAATCACTGCCTTTCGGCAACGGTCGTCCGCGAGTGGAGTTCTGGCGAAGAGTGACCTCTGAAAGAAGAAACTCATATACACCTAGGATGGCTTGAGAGTGAGTAAATTATGGAATAATTTTCAACAATCCCTTTAAAACACTGTATTTTTCTCTTGTTCAGGTATGTGAGCTTTTCTGCGAGAGATTTCTGTGTCAATTTGATGTGAAAATCAATTTATACAATTAGCATTGTTTTGAGCTTGAACAGCCTTTGTGTTTTGGAACATTATACTTGAATATAGTTTGAGGTATTAAAATATTCTGGAGGTTGTGCTCTTATCGCATAGGTTTTCGCTGACTCATCCATCAGCTGTTCTTCTCTCATTCCTCTTCTCTCCTGGCAGACTTCATCCCTCTGCTTTCTTATGGCTGTGACATCTCCTCCTCTGACTCTGCTTTCTGCTTATATAACGACTGTCAGCACTGTTGTCAGGGACCGGATCAAAGTAGCCAAAATAGTTTCCTCTATTTTTATGCTTTTCATACATGTTTTTTTGTGTAGGACAATTGTATAAAATTACTAAATCCTCATGTAAATTTAAAGGTAAAAATGTAGAGGTCTAAAATATAAACACTTATAATATGCTTACCACAGTGAACCAGGGTAAGACAAAAACAAGTTTTAGAAGAAGGATTGATAAGTAAAGACTCATTATTTAAATTTTGTTAATTTTGAACAAACAAACAAAAAAGTTACATAGTTTACCTTTAAACAAAATATTTACTTTGAAAATGTTCCACAGTTTACTTTCTGTTATTCGATGTCGTTTGTTGAATTCCAATGAAATCATATACTCATATATATACATATATATATATATGTGTGTATGAACAAAGTCTCCTATGCTCACCAAGGATGCATTTATTTGGTAAAAAACTAAATAACTGTTTTCTATTTTAATATATTTTAAAATGTAATTTATTCCTGTGACGTCAAAGCTGAATTTTCAGCATCATTACTCCAGTCTTCAGTGTCACCTTCAAAAATCATTCTAATAGGCTGATTTGGTGCTTAAGAAATATTTATTATTGCTGTTGAAAACACTTGTGCTGCTTAATATTTTTGTTTATTGTTAATATAATATATATATATACATTAACCTTTAGCATACTTTGTTTGCACATTGCTTTGCATGTTACCGTTTCATTAGCTTCATATACAGTTGTTTTTATTTCCCAGACTGAGTGTTTGTATAGAACTGGTGAAACATTCTAAACACTTGGTTTGCTCACTGCTACTGTTTTGTAAAACTCTAAACATCACACCATTATTGAACAGCACTTCATGGCTCAAAGCTTGTGCTGTTTTACACGGTGAAAGTACAAATCTAATCTATTGAGTTCCACTCATTTCTCCCTGCTCAGCCGGACGAGGGGTTTTCCATCAAGCGTTCAGGGTCTTTGGACTGCTACCCGAACCCAGGGATGTATTGGATAAGGTACGCCCACAGAGCGGCTCAAACCGTCAGTGTTTCCATGGCAACGTGCTGGCAGTCTCCATAGGCCCTCTCCTTCCGCACTCGGCCTCTTGCTATAGAGTGGGGATGCTCTGCTTCTTTGCCATTCATGCTTCTCAGCTCATGCTTTCTGGTGGTGCTGTGAGGAGTTGTGTTTGTCAGTGCTTCACTTTTCCCTTTCTTTGCTCTGTGTTACTGATCTAAGAAGCTTGTACAGTTGAAGTGTACACTTATGCATGACACTGCTGGTTATGGGTTAAACACTAGTTTGAATGTGCGGTCCTGTGCTGGATATAGAACGCACTGAAAGTGCACATGTATGTTTTAGTGGCTGAGTTGCAGAAAGTAAAATCCATAATGAAAACAGAACTCATTTTGATTATATATATATTTTAGGGCTGTCAAATGATTAATCACGATTAATCGCATCCAAAATAAAAGTTTGTGTTTACATAATAAATGTGTTTGTACTGTGTAAAATTATTTTGTATATATAAGTACACACACGTGCATTTATATATTTAAGAAAAATGTGTTATTTATATATAAAATATTTATATTTATATATAATATAAATTATATATAAATCTATATATAGTATATACATGCAAATATTTCTTAAATATATACAAGCATGTGTATGTATTTATATATATAAAATACTTATACACAGTACACACACATTTATTATGTAAACACAAACTTTTATTTTGGATGCGATTAATCGTGATTAATCATTTGACAGCCCTAATACATACATACATACACACGTATATACAGTAGTCAACATTTGAAGTGGATCAAAAAAGTTAATCAAAGTTGTCCTAAGATAACAACGGGATTGTTCAACATTCATGTATAACTTTGATGAAAGGTTTTGATCCAATTAAAATGTTGACTACTATTCAACATAATAAATGTTTCTTGAGCAGCATATTAATTAGAATGATTTCTGAAGGATCATGTGACACTGAGGAATGGAGTATGATGCTGAAAATTCAGCTTTAACATCACAGGAATAAATTATTTTAAAATATATACAACAGAAAACAGTTATTTTAATATTCCACAATATTGCTGTTTTTAGGCCACTGTATGTTTGATCAAATAAATGTAGCATTGGTTAGCATAAGATACTACGTTAAAAAAAATCGTATCAACCCCAACCTTTTGTACGGTAATGTGAATGTACTTAGTCTACATATAATTTATATATAGTTAAACAAACAAATAATGCTGAGGAAAAAAAAATGCTGGAAATAAAATAAGCATTTTATGAATCAGATGTGAGATAAAGAGTACACTATGCTTTGTGCACTATATCTAAATAGTTCACTATCACCACCATATTTGCTTGTTTTTACACTTTAACCACAGTGCAGTGTTAATTCAAAGACAGATTTTGATTTAAGTCGTCTTTCAAAGTCACTGTTTAGTTATAATCCACACACAACTGAAAAGCTGTTTATCTCTGCACTATCCGAACCCTCCCTCCCCCTGTTGATTCCTGAGCAGTCATTAACACTCCCATGCTCTCGTGTTCCCCAGACCACCCCTCTTGATAAGGAGAGGCAGGTTTTCAGACGAAGACGCCACCAGGATGTGAAAGCCACCCAGAGCACTTTCCCCTGCAGCCCCGGGACCGTCCCGACCCTCTCTCCGGCAGACTTCACCTCGGAGTCCGAGGACATTTCCCCCAGCTCGGCCGAGACCGTCCGCTCACCCACATCACCGTTTTAAGCACACACCCAGTCTGGGCAGAAATGAATGGAAAATGACCTTTAAGTAAAAGGTAAATTGACATGTGAATAGGAAAGGATGACAGTTTTTGAATTTGAACGTTTTGCTACGTGGAACCGATGTGATTAACTAGGAGAGGATGGGAGAGGGATGCAGCACACCTGAACAGGTGTAAAAATAATCTTTTGCTTTTAGCAGTTTTTCATCGGAAAGGAGAAGTCCTTGTCAGAGTTTTCGCTTCATCGTAACTACATGTTTGGTGCTACATGAGGTTTTGCTTGTAGACCATGACTGCATTCCAAATCGCATACTTCCCTACTATATACTAGGCGAAAAACAGTAGTATATGTCCGAATTCACAGTACTCATGAAACAGTATAGGCAAAAAAGTATCCGGATGACCTATTTCCGGTGAGATTCTGAAGTGTGCATATGATGGACACTTTCCTACCCCATGAGGCCACGGGAGAGGTTTTGTGAATGGCAGTGAAGTGAAGTAACCGACGCTGGTTGGTCACATGATAATGACAACATGGCAAAAATAGTATTACATTCATACTACACTTATTCTATATAAAACATACTTCTTTAGCGGGCACATAAGTACCTACCTAAGTACATATTCATAATAAAGAATATACTCAAGAGAGTATGCGATTTCGGACGCAGCCAATCTGTCACAATCTGCCTTTTTATCTTCCCTAGTACAGTAAACCACCTCTCTTGTACACCCTCTAGTGTTGGATAGAGAGTAATGCAGCCAAACCTACCATCTCTCTCTCTCACACACTCACGCACCCGCACACACACACACACACACACACACACACACGACCATCTGTTTGATCTCTATAAAAAGTATCCGATGTCTTAGCATTCCCTCTTTTAGTGCAAAAATCTTGTATGTGGGTTTTTACCTTTTGTATGAACTTTATATATTTTACATATTTTAGGTTTATACTTTTTATTTTAACCTGATAACTATTTATTTCAGCATTTTTGAGAAACATGTTGGTTTCTGTCTGTCAGTTAGACATTAGAATGTTCTTTATAAAATGTGTAAAATGCCTGAATAGTTGCTGTACGTAACTGTAGAAATACTTGTTTGAACTTAAAATAATTGGTGCTGGTTTAACATCTATGACTAGAAACTTGTCAGTCCAATCATAGATATATTTACGTAGATGCCTCATTATCGGTTTAAACCGTCCGCCATATTGGAACGGTCAAGTCGGTCTGTGAACATTCGAGAGCTAGTTGACTGAGCGTGTGCACTCTGCAGCCGTAGTTAGATGCACGTATGAATATCTATATCTGCAATACACTTTAGCAGATGTTTGACAACCAGAAACTGCAATGTTGTGGCATCATTGATTCTTACTGTGAGTGACCACATGCTGACCGTTCCAAGATGGCGGGCGCGCCGATGTGTCCGTAGCGGTTGAATGTGGCTTCTACGCATGCATATCTATATATGAGTCCAACTGCTGCTATAATAATCTCTTCGTCAGTAAGTTCGGTTCTGTCACTAACACTCTTGATGAAGATAAATAGATTGTACAGCTGCGTCCTGGAATTTGTATTCATATTCAGAGCGCACACTAATTTCCGGTTGACAAGAGAACAGAATGTATGATTTATTTAAAAAGTGTAACGTAACGGAAAACAAAAAAACTTGCTAAATGTAACGTTACGCTATAGCGATTTTAACGAGTGATTTTAATGTTTGGACTAAGATTGTACATATTTGTCTTGTTTTATTTGAATGTAATATCATAGTCAAAATAACATTGTTTTTTTGCATTCAGAAGTGAACTGACTAGCAAAAGGTCCATTTTAATTTGAATGTATCGTTTGTTGTTTTTGATATACGACCTTTGAATGATCAGAAGCATTTTATGTGGCGGAGACATCATTATTCACTTTTTTACCTCAAGATTGTAAAACAATTTAAAAAGAGGATTGATATCTTAATGAAAGTGATGCTAACTAGCATAACTAAGTTTTTTAAAAGCAGTTTCCAACACAGGGACCCATTTTATATTAAGTGTCTCTACTAGACATACTAACATTTAGTAATTGATACAATGCATTTATTGTTTACATTAGGCGTGGGAATTGGCAAAAATGTGACGATTCGATAGTATTGCGATATTTGGGCCACGATTCAATATTATTGCGATTCTTTGACATTGCGATAGGCCTACAACAAGTATTGCGATTCGATTCTGCAATATATTGCGATTCATGCCCCCCCATATTAATCAAAGGCATTACAAAAAATGAGGAAAATAAGACTGCTCACCTCACTTCAAATGTCACATTTAATTCTAAAACATCATATTCTACACGTTAACTGAAGTGCAAAAACTTATATATAATTCCACCAAATAAGCTTATCATTGTAAAATGGCACAGCTTTTTAAATATCAAAATGTACACTCTTAAAATCAGTCAATCAAGCATCATATTATGCATGATATTATGATAATCAAGCATTAGCCTAGTTAATGATAGAACTTTAATAATTAACTAAAACTTGATAATCATGCATGAATGCATATTTGTCATTTTAGCTGAACTTAAACTAAACTGGTGGTGCTTAAGATATTGTTGATCATTCAGTGTTTCTGTAAAAAAAAAAAAAAGATAATAGTAATTATTATTAAAAGATAATCATACTAGGCCTACTAATTACTAATAATGACAATATACAACCATAGTCTATACAAAAATATATTATAGGCCTACAACACATGTTCTGCTGGGTTTATGAATGTTAATCAACTTGACAGCGTTCGTTCGTTTAACCTTACCAGTCTCCCATCTGCACACGTGTTTTGCAATACAACATGAACACAGTAAGTACTTTTAATTGTGCAGTATATACAGTAACAAAATGATTGTGCTGTAAATACTTAGAGGTTAAAGATGCCTAATATAAAGTGGGACCCTACACACAGACACACACAGTTCACTAATAAATTGATCTTCTGGGCTCAAAATGTCTTGTATGTTTAGACATTGATTGTCATTCCTTTTGCGTTTTTCTTGGAGTTTGCACATTCACTGTAAAGGACCGAGTGTGTCAGTCTTGCATGTGTTCTGAGTATGAGTGATAATCATTTTAATATCCATTTACTGTACCATCAGTATGTTGACCCCATCCACAAGCAACTAGTCTGTGAAGACCAGTCTTGGTTATGTTTATTGCTTCTCAATATTTAACATTGTTAAACTGCTTATTGAAGCCTCCAGCATGTAAAGGCTTCCGGTGATGCCGTGAAGGGGTAAATGAAAAGCACAAAGTCTAAAAGAGTAGTCCTTTAAGGTATAGCATGTATTTGCTTTTTAATTCAAATGTATCTGCTGTATTTGCTTGTCAAAATTAGACTAGAAAACAATCCGTGATCAACCTATTTTTGAATAGGATGTAGATCAAGTCAATATAATAAAGGAAATAATCTAGCTCATATGCAAAATTCAGTGCTCAAGCATTGATTACACGTTGTATATTTGTATAGATGTATATCCATCGCTTGTCCATTGTCTCTCCCATCAAATGTCACTTAGGCTCGACTTCCTGGAAGAAGAGTCTTTGCTTCCAAGTAGCATTGAACAGTGGTGCATTCAGCAACAAGCCAAACCTGTGAATAAATGATTCCTCAAGCAGAAACCTGTGCTTTATGTCTGTTTGTGTTTACTGAAATTGATCATGTCTTTTCATTGTTATCCATGTTTTCTGCAATCACATGTAGATTAAAGCTATGGTAGGCCATTTTTTTTTTTTTTTTTTAAACAGTTTTTGTTATATTCGTTGAAACCCCCTTCACACCCTGATACAATCAATAATAGAAGTGATTTAAATATATATATGTATATAGGCTATACTGTATATAAAATACATATAGTAGGCTAGCCTATCTTCTGTGGAAATCTCAGGAGCAAAACTGTCAGCTAATGTTCATTTTGTCAGCTATTTTCAATTTCAGTCTTAGTCCCGTGTTAAATGTCCTTGTTAGTTTTTTAAAAATCTTTAGTCAGATTTTAGACGACTAAAAGTCTCGGCGTTTTAGTCAATGAAAACGAAATTTTAGCAATATGATTATTGTGTAAAGTTCATGCATTATGAAATAAGTTGGTGGTAGGTGGTATTACTCTTACAAAATAATTACTTTATGATAAAGTTATTGTAGACATTTGGTTTTTATAACATGATGCCAAATCCAGTTAATCTGATCTGTAGGCTGAGACACTAGGTGCTCTTGGGTAATTTTGCTGCTCGAACGCTGCGCAGTAAAGTAAGATTTTTTTTTATTTACTTATCTAACAGTTCAAATGAAACTGTAAAAAATAAGGGAAATACAATTATGAATTTGCACACTTGGACTGTTGTATTGATAGTTAGCTCCCTACTGCTACGGGTCACAATCAACGGTTAATTGGTTCAGTTTAGCTATAAAATACATCCAATCCAATAAAAATACAAAGATGTAGGCTAATCCACCTCACTTCCCTTATATTAGAATCAGACATTTGCTTTTCATCTCTTGACGCTTTGCAGACTCTGCTGTACACGTGCATGTGTTTCGGAGACGCTCTGTGGGATCATATGCTTTTAAATTGAGCTTGCTATTGTTAGCCTCTCAGAAATTGCCAACCCACCTTTAAAGGATTGAAATTCTCAAATGCAAATGCGCACTAACGCCATTTATATATGCACTAACTAATGCAAGGGAACAGCACTCAATGCAGTACATTTCATCATCTTTTATTATAAATAAAAAGTAGGCTGATACATTTCATCACAATGATTCACTAGGACATAGTCATACTGAACTAACTTAAACATATCTGCTGAATTAGCAGGCACCATTACTTACAATGTCAATGTTCCTGATGGAAACAGATTTCAAATTATTTATTTGATGTGAACAGAGGCATTTCAACATAAAAATGAAATTTTTACGGTTTTAAAAATAACCATTGCTCAGTATATCAAATCTAAATAGCTATTCTTGTAAATAAAATGTTAACTATGGCACCATATTTATTGTGTGGCTTGGCAAAAAAAACTCAATGCTTTGTCTTCTTACAGCAGAATATTTCACATATTTGCACTAAAACAATTAAAAATAGTTTCGTTTTTTTTTATCCATAAACTCTGAGTAATAGATTTGATTTACATTCTGCAATATAATTAAAGATGCGCATACATTGTACATAATGTATTGCTTACAGCAGTGCGTTTACAATGCAATTTTCTGTTAACAAGTGCAATTCTGAAAGATCTTGATGGCAGTAGACAATTTAAGACAGTAAAATAATATAACAAATGATGTTTAGCATACCCTCTTCATCCTCAAAATATTTTTGACATCTTGAGAAAAACTAAACTTCAGAGTTTAACAAATGATATTTTCTTAGATGTACTTGGTGTATTTGAATGTGAAAATACAGCAAAACAGCTAAAAAATAAAAAAATAAAAAAACTGTTAAAAGTGCAAATACTTCACTGTTTTCTTTTCACATGTGTAAAACCATATATCGTTTTAAATGGTAAAATTGCACAATAATTACAATGATATTTGCCCAGTTGATCTATTCCAGCACCATCAGCGTCGACCCTCATTTAGTGCTTGAAACGTTGAGTATCCTGGACCGCACATGATACCGAAACAATGTCTTCAATGCCGCATCCATCGAGAAGTTTATCATTTGAAATGAAATACATCCACAACAGACAAACCATTCATCCTCACATGAGGAGAATGACTGAACGAACATTACAGGACGTCACATTAAAACAAGAGTTTCTCTCTCTCTTTTTTTTTCTCTTTGTGATCATATCAAAAAGCATTTGTCGATGTCAAATGCATGAACACAGGACAAACATAATTCAATTGCAGAACAGTTTAGAAAGCAGCCTCGGAGACAAGGTTGAAAGAAACAGTATAGCATTTACACACATGAGCTCAGCATCAGGAGAGAGGAGATTATGTATTGTTCATGTAGCTTTTCTTTCCCGCGGGCCTGTAGAAAGAAAGTGAAATATGCTGGAAGCCAGTAGAAAATAAACCTCATAAAAAATATTGTTATTGGTTCTTTATGCAAAGTGTTACTGTTGGCTCTGATGACATTTAGATCAAATAATTTGTGATGGAAAAAAACTGCTGGCCTCCGTCTGTGCTCTCTTGATTCATTTAGAAATAATCATCTATTAATCGCTGCTGTGCGTGTTTGAGACATGTATACATCTGCTCAAGCAGCCGAGATCCCTTAAACTGCTGCGATTTCTCCATCTAGCCTTGTGTTACTTCTTTCACTCCATATGTTTTCTGTTGCTACGTCGCCTCCCGTAACGACACGTTACCGTGCGAGGCTGCGGCTGCCCGTCATTGGCTGATCGCTCTCAGTACCTGTTCTGATGCTCAAAGTGCCAGCGATTAAAATCAATGTTGAAAGCCACGATGCTACCAGATGCCATGCCAGTGATCAGAGTCCTGGAAACACAGGAGACGACGTCAGGTTTAAAGCGGTTTAGGGTTTGCTGTATGTCTCTGTGTAGTAAAAGTGTACCTCTGATCATGTGACAGGTCCATGGCTCGGATGCCGGCGTCACAGCCAGGGTAGACGTACAGCTGCTTGAAGTCACAGGCCTGCCACACCTCCACCACCCCGTTATCTCCTCCAGTCACGAGATTCTGCCCATCACTGCTCAGGAGGACGGCCTGAGTGTGTGAAATCACATATATAGCTCGTTAAAGGGACACTATGTAACTTTTTTGGTTCAAATATAACAATTCAATACATCATCAATTCTTCTTCCAAAATGTGTCTTCTGATTCAATCTTATCATGTAGAAAAGTGGTTCAATTTACCAGAATTCACTTTCAGAAAAAAAAAAATGTCCTCAACAAATGGTAATGCGACTTCTGCCATATGGCATTACTAGACCACTGAGGCTTTGCTATAGAGAAGGCACTGACGTCACTTTCCCGCAGGAACACGGCCCCCTCAGCTGGCAAAAGAGCTGCAGCGTGACTGGATTTAATAGGGGAAACTGCGAAAACGCGAGTAAAACAAACGATTATCGGTTTAAACTAAAGGTTGGACTCGATATAGTGTTCCTTACAACTTACCAAAGATCCAGTGATCCATGGATATTGAAATACAGCCAGGACTCGTGTTTCCTGAGATTTATATGTGCCTGATTTCAACGCCGGGGAAATACATGAAGCAAATTTGTCTCTGAACGCTTTATATTAAAACAATGGTTAGATCTAAATCCATGTGATTACTTGTATCAATGTTATATAGATCGTCATATCGTCCAGCCTTAAAACTTGTACAGTTTTTTGTCAGTGTATATTTAAAAAAATGTCCAATTATGCGTATGATTTATGATAGTATGATAGTGTATGATTTTACCCTTAAATTCAGCATACTGACACAAAATGATAACTGCAAATCCACCTTTCCCTTCCCTGTCCAGTTGTTTCTATGATTTTCAGCGATAAATTTGCTTCTCTGTTCTTGTACTGTAGCTTTCGTCAGTCTGTAAAAATACACCTCAGAGTTCTTGTCAAATGTAGTCGTACAGTCATTCGCAACGCTCTTTCCCATTTTAAATGTGTTTAGTGAGGCATTCACGCTGAGAACAAACGCTGCCGCTCAGTCTCTTCGCCACTCAGTCTCAGTCTCTTCGCCACTCAGTCTCTTAGCCACTCAGTCTCAGTCTCTTCGCCACTCAGTCTCAGTCTCTTCGCCACTCAGTCTCAGTCTCTTCGCCACTCAGTCTCTTAGCCACTCAGTCTCAGTCTCTTCGCCACTCAGTCTCAGTCTCTTCGCCACTCAGTCTCAGTCTCTTCGCCACTCAGTCCACTCAGTCTCAGTCTCTTCGCCACGCAGTCTCAGTCTCTTTGCCACTCAGTCTCAGTCTCTTCGCCACTCAGTCTCAGTCTCTTCGCCACTCAGTCTCAGTCTCTTCGCCACTCAGTCTCAGTCTCTTCGCCACTCAGTCTCAGTCTCTTTGCAACTCAGTCTCAGTCTCTTCGCCACTCAGTCCACTCAGTCTCAGTCTCTTCGCCACGCAGTCTCAGTCTCTTTGCCACTCAGTCTCAGTCTCTTCGCCACTCAGTCTCAGTCTCTTCGCCACTCAGTCTCAGTCTCTTCGCCACTCAGTCTCAGTCTCTTCGCCACTCAGTCTCAGTCTCTTCGCCACTCAGTCTCAGTCTCTTCGCCACTCAGTCTCAGTCTCTTTGCAACTCAGTCTCAGTCTCTTCGCCACTCAGTCCACTCAGTCTCAGTCTCTTCGCCACGCAGTCTCAGTCTCTTTGCCACTCAGTCTCAGTCTCTTCGCCACTCAGTCTCAGTCTCTTCGCCACTCAGTCTCAGTCTCTTTGCAACTCAGTCTCAGTCTCTTCGCCACTCAGTCTCAGTCTCTTCGCCACTCAGTCTCAGTCTCTTTGCCACTCAGTCTCAGTCTCTTCGCCACTCAGTCTCAGTCTCTTCGCCACTCAGTCTCAGTCTCTTCGCCACTCAGTCTCAGTCTCTTTGCCACTCAGTCTCTGTCTCTTTGCCACTCAGTCTCAGTCTCTTTGCCACTCAGTCTCAGTCTCTTTGCCACTCAGTCTCAGTCTCTTCGCCACTCAGTCTCAGTCTCTTCGCCACTCAGTCTCAGTCTCTTCGCCACTCAGTCTCAGTCTCTTCGCCACTCAGTCTCAGTCTCTTTGCAACTCAGTCTCAGTCTCTTCGCCACTCAGTCCACTCAGTCTCAGTCTCTTCGCCACGCAGTCTCAGTCTCTTTGCCACTCAGTCTCAGTCTCTTCGCCACTCAGTCTCAGTCTCTTCGCCACTCAGTCTCAGTCTCTTCGCCACTCAGTCTCAGTCTCTTCGCCACTCAGTCTCAGTCTCTTCGCCACTCAGTCTCAGTCTCTTTGCAACTCAGTCTCAGTCTCTTCGCCACTCAGTCCACTCAGTCTCAGTCTCTTCGCCACGCAGTCTCAGTCTCTTTGCCACTCAGTCTCAGTCTCTTCGCCACTCAGTCTCAGTCTCTTCGCCACTCAGTCTCAGTCTCTTTGCAACTCAGTCTCAGTCTCTTTGCCACTCAGTCTCAGTCTCTTCGCCACTCAGTCTCAGTCTCTTCGCCACTCAGTCTTAGTCTCTTTGCCACTCAGTCTCAGTCTCTTTGCCACTCAGTCTCAGTCTCTTCGCCACTCAGTCTCAGTCTCTTCGCCACTCAGTCTCAGTCTCTTCGCCACTCAGTCTCTTTGCCACTCAGTCTCAGTCTCTTCGCCACGCAGTCTCAGTCTCTTTGCCACTCAGTCTCAGTCTCTTCGCCACTCAGTCTCAGTCTCTTCGCCACTCAGTCTCAGTCTCTTTGCCACTCAGTGGGCGTAACCGCAGTCACTCCAGCTGAAGGTGACGTCACGCACATACCCTCTATAGAAATCTAAGTGTTTCTTTTTACACTGGCATGTTTAGTATCAATGTAACCAGACCGTCATGTGTATGATAAAGCAAAGAGTCGAGGACGTACACGTGTGGAGTCGTTGATCTCCATCTGGGCCAGCAGTTTGCCGTTGATGCTGAAGTTGCAGAACTGCCCCCTTTCATAGTAGATGATGCAGTGGCCCTCGCTGGACACGGAGATCAGGCGGGGAAGCACACAGCTATCAGGGCCCTCCAGAGCCCTCAGAAGGTCTCCAGTGATGGTGTGGACCAGACACGGCCCCTCTGACAAACACACACGTCTGACGAGTGACGCTCTTGTGGCATTACACACTGCCTCATGTTATTTCATATCCCACAATGCTCTTCTCACTCACCTTTTGCTCCGCTGATTACAATTCCCAGCTCAGCACACACTGACACACACACCACCTCATAGTCATGACCGGTCAGAACCGCACGGGGAGCTGGGTAATCACCTGCGAATGAGCACAGGAAACACATTATAATTAAAATTAAGATTAAAAACATTAGCACAGAACATCATCAACACTAATGGAGTCGACGCATGCAGATCCATGAGTCTAAGACCACGGGCTAAAATTAAACGCATACAATTTTAGGATTTTGAAATATAAAATTTAAAGTAAATACATAAAAAATATGAAAAATATAAATTAAAATGATAGTAGTTTTAGGCCTAATAACATCTGGCGAAGGGACTACCGATGAAAACTCCTTCGGGATCATTTGGGTACATTCACATTCATGAATGTTGATTAATGTACACTGTCCCTGATCTACATAAATAAAATTAATTAAAAAAACAAAACAATACTAAAATAGAAGCATTTTTATTAGTTGTCTTATACTTTTAGGATTTTGATTTAAATAGGATTTAGAAATATAAAAAGTAATTAAAAATTAATAACAACAATACATACTACGACTACTGCTACTACTAATAGATTACAAAAAATAAGCAAAATCATAAATACATAAAAATCAATAAATAGAAGCATTAGATTTTGAAATATAACATTAAAATGATAATAAATAAATATATAAATAAAAGCACAAAAAGAAGTACTCTTAAACTTTTAGGATTTTGAAATATAAAATTTAAATGATAATAATAATGATGGTTAAGGACAGACCCCTGATATGACTAGAGTAAAGCGCTATATAAATGCCTCATTTCATTTCAATAATAAGATATTACAAAAATAAAATTTTAAATGATGATAATAATAATAATAATAAAAAAAGCCGAGGATCAGATTTAAAACATTACAGCTCTCCAAAGAAAACGGGGGTATGGCTGTACCACATCTAAGAAATTATTTCTATTCTGCACAAATTAAACCCTTGATGAATCTATGTAATACAAGCTACCGTGCTAGGTGGAAAGACATTGAAGTACTTCTTATGTCAGAACCACCTTTACTGGCAATACTGGGAAATAAAGACTTAGAAAGGACTCTATGCAAGATTGAAAACCCTTGGATAAAATCACAATTAAAAATCTGGACGGAGGTTAAACATGAATATAAATTACACAGTAATCTGAAGATAATAAGGTGGTGTGCATATGACCCTGATTTCAAGCCCAATCAAACAGATGTTGGATTCCAGAACTGGATGTCTAAGGGCATAACAACACATTTCTCATTAACTGATAATGGTAAAGTGAAAGACTTCCAAACACTTAAAACAAGTCATAATTTGGAAAAACAGGACTTTTATAGATATTTACAGATACGTCACTATCTCAATCAAGAAGTTATTAGGTCCCTGGATGTGCAGGAACCAGTGCTTCATGAAATAATGATGGCATATCAGGCAAAAGTAAAAAAGGGTATTGTCTCACGGCTGTATAAGGGATTTATGAATAAACAAACAAATTCAACACTATATGTGAAAACAAAATGGGAAAGGGAAAGTAACATGAAAATAACTGATGAGGAGTGGATTGGTTGCTGCACATCACAGTGGAAATGCACAAACTCACATTCATGGAAGGAATTTGGTTGGAAATGTTTGATCAGGTTTTTTATTACTCCAAAACAGAAAATGCATGGTCCCGGGGAGGAGACTAAGTGCTGGAGGCAGTGTGGAAGTGTAGATGCCAACCATTGGCATATATTCTGGGATTGTCCAGTAATAAAACAATATTGGATAGAGATACATAAAGATATCGAAAATATTTTCAACATGAAAATACCCTTCAAGTTTACCAACTTTATTTTGGGTAACACAGATTTTTTACCTGATTATGCAAAGTATCTGTTCACAATTTTAATTATAGCCTGTAAGAAAACTGTCACCAGACACTGGCTCCTCCCTGATCCCCCTACTCTGGAAAAATGGATAGAATGTGTTAATGAAATCTACCAGATGGAAAGACTAACATTCTCACTCCGGTTACAAATGAATAGATTTGCAGTCCTATGGTCAAAATGGGTGTCCTATGTTAATCAAACACAACATGCAGGAATGTTGTCCTGAATGTTGGCAAGATAGTGGTAATCAAGGGTTGATTTTATTGTATTGTATTTTATGTACCGTTTATTAACAAAATAATTGTTTTGTTGCCTTTTGTTTCTATGTATTAGAGACTTGCTTTATAGTAATGCACCCCCTGTTTTGTTTTGTGTGTTCTAATGTGGTTCTTATTATATTTACAAAAATGGGAATGTTGGGAATGGAGATCTTTGGTCTAGATCACAGACTGGAACTGTGACCATGAGGTAATGTAAATCTGGCTATTGTATTGTTCCCAATGTTTCAAAAATAAAGAATTTAAAAAAAATAAAAAAATAAAAAATAATAATAATAATAATAATAATAATAAAACTTAAATTAAATAAAATTAGAAATCAATTAATAAAAGTAAATAAAAATAGAAGCACCTTCTCTAGATCCTGATGTACACATAATTAATATGACTTATTAAACTGCTATAAAAGCAACTGGATTAGTTTTAGCCGATTCTTACGGTGCACATGACCAAAACCAATGAATCTGATTGTGTCTGGAAGGTCACTCCAGTCACAACACCACACAAGTCCACAAACACGATACAACCGATGTGAGGAAAGCACAATAAAGCAGGTCAGGTGCCCTGAGAACATCTGCTTAAGGAGGCGTCCCCCCCAAATGATCACCGGCAGCGGCCCAACAGCCTCTGGACCCCATGCATTGTCAAATGATGGATGAGGGGGAGGGAAGAGGTGATGTGAGGTCATTTAAAGACACCTGTGGTACGGTCAGCTGCCATGAAAGGGCTCATTTTGGAAAAAGTGGAAAAACTCATTTAAATTCTGCCATGATGTGATACAAACTGTGTGGAATACATCCTCGTCCCTATCACGTCTACATTTTCCTTGTTTTAAGATCCACCGCCTGAATTTCCAAAGCAGTTCATTTGAGAAATAACAGGTAGAATCATTAAAGTGCTCGCCCTCTTGGGTCTGAACCCATCACGCTTGAACACACTCTTATATTGTACACACTGCAGTGAGTTAGAGAAGCAATTCAACCGTACGGAAACCGGGGCCAGCGGTGTAATTAGCTTGATTTGTGCAGCGAGGAAGCAAAACAGTAATTATTAGCCGGGGGGATCAACATTATGTTTCTGGACGGATTAAACATTGCTTTTGGAGAAGGTGTGCGTGTTTCAATGGTTTAAAGGATTAGTTCATCCAAAATTCTGTCATCATTTACTTCATTGTGCGTACAGTATGTAATCCAATACACATTTGACTCCCTTCTTTGGCACACAAAAGGAGAAATTTAAATAATGTAATGGACACAGATCTCCATGCTATTACATTGAATGGGAAATTAAGCTTTCAAGCATCAAAAAGTGTGCAAAACGCTTTTTTGCTATTATCTGCAACTTTGGTGGTGCTTTTTCACCCTTTTTAATGCTTGGAAGCTTCTCACACACTAGATTATAAGTCAAATATATTATTCAATAGCATTGAGTGATCAAACAAACCCAAACTCTACCATTTTTTTTCAGGATTCTTTCATCAGTCTTAACATTATAAATGTATTTACTGCCACTTTTGATCAGTTTAATAAGGAGCCCCAAAAGGAACACGGTGGTGGAAAAAAATGAGATGGAGGAAAAAATAATTTGTCGAAGCTTTTGCGTCAAGAACGCAAAGTTTCTTGAGGGAATACAAAATGTTTTGCAAGCAGACTCAAAGTTTTTGTTTGCCAACACATTTGTTCATGACTCAGACATCCTTACTTGAATGCGGCAAGGAGCTGATGGCAAAATGTCAAGATTTTCAGTAAATAAGATAATTTTGGTCTGTTCCTCGTATAAATGTATCATAGAGCTTCCAAAGACTTCTGGACGTACTTTTATGATGCTTTAATGTCCTTTATGAAGCCTGAAAGCCTCAGTACCGATTCATTGCAATTGTATGGTAAAAGCAACAAATACAATTCTCCTCAGAAGACAAAAAATCAATACCATTTTTGGAATGATATGTATGACTTTAAATTACTTGTCTATGATCATTTCTGATAACATCTTGACTCTAAGTGGCAACATAGTTCTACTTGGTGTATTGTATAATGTGCAGACAGAGGGATTTCTAAAACAAAGCTAATAATATAGCACAGGGAGAACTCACGTCTACAGGTTCATCCCAGTAAATGCCTGAGATCTTTTCAATGTTTAATTAACACTAAGTTCATTACCTTCCACATAATTAAGACGCATGCCATTACTTTGCATGCAGGACACCGTTAAATGAACCCAGGAATCAATAGAATGACCGATCCAAATGCAGATGTTTTTTTTTAAAGTTGGCGCACAATCAAAGGTTACTCAGTCCTTGATCAATACGGTCCCGCGTTCACAGAGTTCTCCGCAGGGGCCCGTCTGGCAGCTGTCAGTGATCTGGGTGGGAACGCGTGTCAGGACTGGATCCCTCGGGAGATCCCAGATCACCTTCACCACAAAAGATTTAATCAGTCCGCACCCGCGCCCTTCGAAAGCCTCGCGCTAAACCCCAGCAGTACAGCAACACAATTAAGAGGTGTAAATTGGAGAACGGCTGCTGGGGTCGTGAAGCACCGGGGCCTTGATTGAGCCGGACGGGATTTTAATCATTGCACATTTAAGACACACTTCAGCTTTCGCGGGCAACTGTGAAATCAATTTCTACACCATGTCGGAGTGCTGCGGGGGCTGGTACTCGAATATCTGCTGAATATTCATGGAAGTTCCTGTCCCTACTGAGACAGAGATGGCAAAAAAAAAAAAAAAAAGTGCAGTGTGGACATGCTTGATGAGGCACAGCTGAACTTATCACAGACACAAAAACACACTGATGAGGGTTTGTTTTTCTTCACTTCATGCTACGGTGATGTCGTCTTAAACTCAAAGAATTCTGGCTATAAGTCTGGAATATATAATGAGGGAACATTTAAAAAAATCATTTGTTTTTATAAAATTATTATGCATTCAACTTTAGATCAGCAGAGGATTATGGAGTCACGTTCGTGCGACTGTGGAAGTTTTGCCTCGGGTCCTTCTACAAACACTGTTAAATTATTTATGCTTACAAATGCATAGAATCAAAAAAGAAAAAGAAATTCTGAAATTCACCACTAGAGGGGACTGTTCGTTTCCTAGAGGACATGCTCAAAACATTCATCCATGAGATGCCATTTTAAAAATCACTTCTCTACAAACATTATTTTGAACTAGATTTTTTTTCCATGTAATTGAAATGTAAATATTGATAATGACATAGTATTAATTATTAATAATATCAATGTATATGATTAGTTATTATTAAGCTGTTCAAAAAAATAATTACTTACAAATAATGTTCATTAGTAGCCTATCACTCAGAAATTACTCTGTAATTACATTATCATATTGCATATGACATAATGACGCCAGATTGTGTACCGTGGTTTTGATAAAGTTACCATTGTTAGGTTTATTCCTCATTAAATATATAAATAGTTCTTTGTTCATAATTCCCACCAGTTTTAAGCACACAGGCCATTAGTCGCCTTTGTGGAGGCACACAGTGAGCAGTTGTGTGTGAATATCATGGGAGTTTTGTTTCCTCTGCACTGAAAACAGGAGCGGTGCTGTACCTCGCTAATTGGAGGCAGTCGAGCCGAAATCCTTAATTAACTGTCTGAGCATCACTGAAGTTAATTAGAGAACAAGCTCTGCTAAACCACAGCGCATGACACGTACAGAAGACAATACATCTAATTCAAACCAATGGTGCAAATGCACAGATTTCTTGCAAAACACATACAAAAGCAAGCTCAGACGTGCAGGCTTGTTTTCTTGTTAACGTGTTTGCACCTCGTTACAAAAAAAACAAACAAAAAAAACTTTCTGGTTTCAGTAGTGAGGAAACCTGGAACAATTATGAGCTGTAATGCAGTCATTAGTGATGCAATAATAGCTTTTGTTACTACAGTGATTAAAATAAAAATGAAAAAAGAACTAAATAATATTAATAATATATTAGCCAGAATATGAGCATTTATAATCTGGTCCATAATTAACGTAACATCTAATATTTATGTCTCTTGTTGGATGAGGCTCAGGTGTTACTCACTGTTGTTAGGGTTGTCTCCTATGATATGGTGCCGCCCACTCCAGTACCAGAGCAGCAGAGTGGCATCTCTGGATCCCGACACTATGTAGCAGTCCCCTCCGATGTAAGACTCGGATCGTGCCAGACATGTGACCACGTCCCAGTGACCGAACACTATCTGAGTGAGCTTGCCTGCAAACAAACACACGGACAATTCAAAGCACAAATATGTTGGTCAGACCATTACACGTGTTGTCCACTCATTTCAATCTAAAGAAAGTGAATGAAGACTGGGGATGGAAAATTACAAAGAAGAACCATAAAAGTATCACAGATTTGTACTATAAGAGTCATTCTAATAACATTTCATGAGAGTTCTTGAGAGATATAAATTTTTTGTCATGACAACTCTGGTGTTTGGCATGGTGATGTTGATATGTTTGGTCTTGAAGGAATAGATCTGCTACTCTGCTGCTGCTGTTGGTTATTGCTGCTGCTGCAGAGCAAGTACGGGACTTGTTACTGCCAATATATACATACACAACACACTGCTGTGCTCAAGTAAGACATGCTGCTGCTGTACAATATAGCACATGAATCACGCGTAGCAGATCTATACAGGTGGAGCTGGGGAAGGAGGAGGGTTTCTGAAAGCGCTGCACTGCTACAGAAAATGCTGACTAAGTATTTAAATGCAGAGCAGCGAGCTCATTGGCTACTGATACAGCAGGAACCAATCAGCTGTGCCCTATAGAGAATGATGTGATCGCAAGAAGATTGAGTTAAGGACCTATCAGCCTGCACCATATAGACATACAGTAGATGACTTATGTGTCACCATTCATGACACAACTTTGTATCTGTAAACAAATAATTATTTTCTGATCTTTTTAATGAATCAGTTGATTCAGTTCACATAACTGATCTACAAAATGATTCATTCACAAATCAGAGTTCAACTCACTGACTCGATCTGGTTGAAGAGAATTAACAGGCTACTGAAGGGGAAGATAAACAGTAAAAAACGACAAAAATTTCACACAAAGCCAACCTATGGCTTCAGAAGTATAACATACAGTACAAACTATGGACTACTTTAAGAATGCTTTTATTTAAAGTGAGTAAATGATGACAAAAAGTTACATATTGAGTGAACTATTACCTTAATGTCCAATGAGTGTCTCTTACCCGTGTCTGACGAGTAAACGCGGAAACTCTTGTCCCAGAAACCACACACCAGGATGTAGCGGTTATCTGCCGTCACCACAAAACACTGAGTGTTGATCTGAATGCTCTGGTCAACCAGGTCAGTGATTTGTCGCTTGTTTGTGCCCGAGTTGTTTGCTGGAATAGACAGAGTTTTGAAATAATTTGATAAAAAAAATGACTTGCATAATAAAAGTGTAGTTTATTACAATCTTCAAGAGATTCAATACACACTACTGCTTCAGAATTTGGGGTCGGTACAATGTTTTTGAAAGAAGTCTCTTATGCTCACCCAGGCTGCATTTATTTGATCAATAATTCTGTAAAAATAGTCATATTGTGAAATATTATTAGGATTCGAAATAACTGTTTTATATTTCAAAATGTAATTTATTCCTGTGATGACAAAACGGAATTTTCAGCAGCCATTACTCCAGTGATTCATTGCAATCTTTTTTTAGGATTCTTTGATGAATTTAAAGTTAAAAAGTATATCATTTATTTTAAATTGAAATCATGTTTAACATTCAAATATCTTTAATGTCACTTATCCCACAATCCCGTGTTTTCCATTTTGTGACAGTTGAGCTAAAAAATAAAGATGGCATCTGAAAGTTTGCGGTTGGTGGTCAGTTTGTGTGTAAGTGTACGTTTTCCACTTCTGATGTCATTTCAAGCGACTAAACAGTCATTCATTAAACAGTTACCTCAAACTGTATGAAATCAGTTGCATAATGTGCCTTTGTGCGCAAAAGCTGCCTATAAAGTCATTGCCTGATAGGGCAGCGAGGCAAAGAGTCAGTAGCAGACACTATATAACAAACATTTTGCAAGTCTTCCAAACACTCCACACATCTGCTATTGGTTGGAGAAACAGAGAGTCCCACACCAATCTCATGGTATGGTTGAATCAATGTTTCTGTGTTAATTTAGTTGGGATACTCTTCAAAACAGAGCAATGTTTTTAAAGCAGCACAGGGCCACTTTTCAGGGAAATAAACCTACTGTTTGAATTGATCTCCTCATTTAGTTAAGGTTAGGAACGAATAAATTATTTAACAACAACAACAACAAAACAAGTCAAACCCACCAATCAGCGAGTCCATCTCAATGGGGAGATGATGGGCCTGCTCTAGTGAATATCCAGGAGCTCCTCGAAGACCTGTCTCACACACACAGAGACAGTAAAAAAAAAGGTAAAAAACACATTGTTCAGTAACTTCACTCCCATTATTTTCAAACAAGCGCACCACACACACACACTTGGGCTTTCATGTTTTATGGGGACTTTCCATAGGCAAAATGATTTTTATACTGTAAAAAATCTGTATCTTCTATCCCCTTACACTAACCCTACCCCTAAATAAAATGTTTCTGCATTTTTACATTTTCAAAAATACATCACTTGTATGCAAGTATGATTTATAAGCTGTTTTCCTCATGGGGACCACAAAAAAGGCCCCACAAAGAAAATAATTTCAGATATTGCCATCTATGTGGGTCCATAATGTAGGGTTTACAAAAAAGAAAAAAATCTATAATTTTGTCTGGTTTTCCAGTACAAATATCTAAACATACTTAAACCAAGATACATTTATTTGAGAAGCAAAATTATTTTGTCTTGTTTTTTGAAAAAATGATCAAAATTAATTGACTTGCTTAAAAAAAATATTTGCCAATGGGTTAAGAAAAATAAACTTAATTTAAAGGGAAAATTTATTTTTCTTACCCCATTGGCAGAATTATTTTTCTTGTATTAAGCATAAAGTCTTATTTAAAAAAAATAAATAAAAACTAAAAATCTGAAACCATCTTGTTATTTGCTTATACGCAATTAGTAATTGTACAAGTAATTGTATCTTGAGTGTTTAACTGCAATTTGTACTTAGTATTTGTACTGCAAAACAAGACGAAAGAAAAACTTTTTTGCAGCGCTCCCTTACAAATGTCCTCACGCAAAACACCTGTCCTGCTGTCACAATCAAGTCCACTCCCTGACCCATCCCATTCGACACTGGGGCCTTATGAAGACCCACCAGCCAGATCTCCATGGCGCTTATTGATTTCTCCCCCTGTCCTGTGTCAGGCGGGCCAGAGCTATAGCACCCCTGAGGCAGGCCTACAAGGCAGTGATCGCCATTTTGAGCTCAATGTGGTGGCCTTATTATTTCGGGGGACCCACACACGCACACACACACACACGTCCGGAGAGGGCTGGTCCTGCAGCTGCAGCCATTAGTAGTGTGAGAGAGCGAGGTTGCCACATTTGGTCCTGACATCACTATGTGTTGCCGTGACAGCTGGGGAGGTGTGAGGCGAAAGGAGAGGCCGTGATAGGCTAATTTAGCCAGTCGCCACAGCGCCCGACCTCTGACCTGCAGGTGAGGGGGGCTCCGGGGGAACGGCTAGTTGGGTAATATTGTTCACACATGGCCAAGTGGTAACATGTGGAGTTAATCTGGGCGTGAGTGTGTTTTTAGGTGAAATTAAGCTGGTTAGTTAGTATATACTACTGTAGTATGCACAAAGATCGGCACTCACCCACTGTGTTGTGCCAGCGGTTGACGGCGAAGAGCCGGCTGCAGGTGACGGTGACGACGGCGGGGAGGGTCAGGTGGGGCAGCGTGTTGGCGGCCACATGAGTGACGGGAGAGTTGGAGGGAAACTTCAGCACCATGATGACATCCTGCTGCATCTGATCCTTAAACATGAGCGGACTCTGCGGAAGGAAACACTGTTGAACAGAGAAAGCAAAGGAAGAGAGAATGGAAAAGAGGGAGGGAAGGGAGAGATAGAGGAGGAGAGGATGTTAGCAAAGAGGAAAGTGGTAAAAAAAAAGTTGGAACACAGAGGAAAGACTGTGTGGTAGTTTAGGAGGAGAGTCATGGAGAAGGGGCCTTTAAAGGAATAAGTTGAGGCAAATATACATATATATGTATGTAGTTATTTATTTATTTGATTATAAAACAGTAAACATAGTAACAATGTGAAATATTTTTAGAATTTAAAATAATGATTTTCTATTTTACTATATTATAATTTATTCCTGTGATGTCAAAGCTGAATTTCAGCATCATTACTCCAGTCTTGATCACATGATCCTTCAGAAATCATTCTAATAGGCTGTGATTTGGTGCTAAAAAACATTATTATTATCAATGATGAAAATAGTTGAGCTGCTTAATATTTTTGTAGAAATTGATACATTATTTGAAAATTCTTTGATGAATGGAAAGTTCAAAAGAACAGCCTTTATTTTAAATAAAAATAATTTTGTAACAATGTAAAAGCGTTTACAGTCACTTTTGATCAATTTAATGCATCTTTGTATAAAGTATTGATCTATTTAAATTCTTTCTGACCCCAAAATATACAACATAGTAAAATATATAATAAAAGAATATAGCGTGGATAAACACACACACACACACACACTAAATAGACGTCACAGTGATGTAAATGTTATATCTGGGGGAATTTGTGGGTTTTACTCAAACTCAAAGCATTAGGCTGCACACATTTACTTTGGAATATAAATGAGGACTAATTATAGATTTAGTATTGACAGCATTACAACATTCACTTTGTAAACTTCAGTGTGATTGTTATGACAGATGCTTGATTGAGATAGGAATGAGTATTCAGGTGTGAGGACTCAAAAGGCCAGTAGGGAGCACTGCTCTCCCGACACAACTATCCTCTGAGCCTCTGTGATGGAGTTGTGTGCTCCAGGTCTGTTTGACATGTATTTGTGTAAGGGACGTGGAAGTAGCAGCACTTGACTTTGGTGCAAGTAAGGTCCAAACTCCAAATTCGTTTGAATTTGACAGAAATGCTCTGGCACCAGTGAAACACCACTCCACCAGTGAAACACCACTCCTGCAGAAGCTGATTAAATATCAAGACACAATAGCTGTCATTTGACAGTGTATTATCATCAGCTGGACATGTTAATAAAATCATCAGTGTGTTGAGGAAAGCTACTGAAGCCAAACTACAGTGAAGCTACTATTTAGAAAAAGTAGCAAGCTAAATTACAAGCTAAAGTTTTATGAAGGAACTGCCTACACACACACACACATACACACAATATTATATAAAATAGGGAAGGACTAATAATAATAATAATATTAATACTAATGGTGTGTGTAATTTTGATTCAAATTATTTAATGGATGGAATATGTGACTTTTTTTAATGGTTCCATTATGGATTCATGAGCCAAGCAAATTAACCATTTCACTAGAATAAATCGGCCCTCCCGCGCCAATGGCAGTGGAAAGTTCTGTGCATGATCTACTGATGAAACACAAACACAGCCGGATCATTTCCATAATGACCAACACAATCTACCAAGAGCATCGCAAATTTAAGACGTCTGGTTTAAGACATTTTTTGGGCATTAAATAATGGCGCAAATACCAGTAAATTGACTAGCGCAAACCTTAGTAAATCACGTTGCGAAATATAACCCTGTCCATGCCTTTTCAGCGCTAATTTTTCACTGCGTGTTTTTAGTAAAACGCGACAGTAGTTTGCACTGGAGCAAGCTGTTAGAAAATGTCGCCCTTAAGTGTTTGGCCCTAGAAAAAGTAGATTCTTTTACTGGGAAAACACATAATATTGAAAACATGCAGTTAAATGAATACAATTTAAATGTAGTTAAACCAGCTGATCACACAACAGCAGATTGTTCTGAACTACACCATGACTGCAGAAGTCGTGGGCATATGGAAGTGAGACTGCTGTGTTGGGTGTTGGGGAGCGGTCCGAAGGTCAGGCGTCACTGCCCTTGTTCCAAATAATAACTTCCCTACTGCCGGGCAGGAAAAAAAAACACAACAAACACGCACACACTGATTTTATTACACACACACACACACACTGTTCTCACCAGGTGCATGGCGGAGCTACGGGGAGGATGTGGCTCGATGAGCAACTGAGATGGCGTCTGTCCAACACTTTGGATCTGAGCCTCGGTGGCCTGCAGCAAAAGAGAGAGAAAGATACAGAGGAAAAGATAGATGGAGAGAGGGAGAAGAGAGAGAGAGAGAGAGAGAGAGAGAGAGAGAGCGCAGGCTGTCAGTATCGATACGCATCAAAGTGATGGGTCAATGCGTTACTTGACAATGCAAGCAAATCCCCCTATACCCCCCCCCCCCCCTGCCTAGGAGGGGTGGTTGTGGAGGGTGGGGGGGTTGGTTAGTGACTATGAGTTCCAAAACCCAAAACTACCCCCACCCCTGCCCCCTTCAAAGCCTGCAGAGTCATCCAAGTGTTAGTATGGAAGAGACAAGCCTTTCCTTATTAACATGCTTCAGTTAACCGTTCCCATTTCCAGGAGCAGGGTCCACGTACACCCCTCACCCACCCTTCGTGAGCAGACGTTAACCTGGACTGACGCACAGCCAGGACTGCGGCAGAACCCTCCCTCTCAGATGTTATTGTGCCGGAGACAAAGGGCAGAAAGAGCACGCACACACACAATATTATATTAAATCGGAACAGAATTATTAATAATAATATTATTATTATATAATAGCATAAAGACACCACAAAAAGGATAATACTGTAATGATAATGATTCTCTAGCATATACTAGAGTCTAATGCATGCATATAAATCATTATGATGTCATTTATATTTAGTAATTTAGCAGACATTTTATCCAAGGCTACTTACAAACGGAGAACATCAGAAGCAACTCAGAAACAACCTCCGAATGCCACGATATCAAGTTTCAAGACTAAGCTAAAGTTGTACAAAAGTGAGAGCAGAAGTTCTACTCATATATTTTTTAGAAATAATTATATACACTCAAATGCTATAGAACAATGCAGTTAGTGTTCAATAACCTCGATTCACTGAAAAATCTGTAATGTTAATTTTCAATTCCTGAAAAAAAGAAGACCAAAAAAAAAACTTGAATTTTGTGAATTAGAAATTTCTCTGATTTTAATGCTGTTCAAGTCATGTCAAAATTATCACAGTTGACTTGTAATTTCAAACGAAACTCTTAAATTCATAATTGTGCAATTGACATGAAATACACTACCGTTCAAGGATGCATTCAATTGATCAAAATAATAATGTCACAAACAATTATATTTCAAATAAATACTGTTCTTTTGAACTAAAAAGAATTCTGAAAAAAAGTGCATTACAAATTCCATGAAAAAAGCAGTCACTGATAGTAAAAAATTACATTTTAAAAATATGTTAAAACAGAAAACAGGGATTTTATTTCCAAATATTATTGTTTTACTGTATTTTTGATCAAATGCAGCCTTGGTGAGAAAAAGAGACTTCTGTCAAAAGCATTTTAAAAAGTCTTTTACAGACCCCAAACTTTTGAACGCTACCGTCATTTTGGGCAACAGTCAATCTAAAACCATTTTAACCAATGTTGTTGCCTAGTCACTATGTTTAAAGTTTACTTATAGTGTCACAATTACACATAAAGATTTAGATTTATTTTTTCCTGCTATGTGATTTGAGCCAGAACTCAGATGAAGGGTCAGAAAGCCCCTCATTTTTCAGTCCTCACACATCCCTCATGCTATGTAACGCTGACAGACGCATGTCGCTGTGAGTGTGTTGGTTATTGATAGAGTGTATGTTTGTGGTTGTTTGTGTATGTGTGTGGAGCCCAGGAGTGCGCCACTGTGCACGCTAGCATTGACAGACACCTACAAGCTCCCCTCGGCTGTTGTGAGGCTCTGATCCCATCAATCTCTCCCTCCCACAGTCTAACAGAACAGCTCTCCCTCAGTGCTCTGAAGCCTGGATTCTCATGTCAGATCAAACGTCCCCACGCCGTCCAGATCAGCGTGTTAAACATGTCACAAGTACCAATCTGAATTATAAACTCACTACTTGCAATTTGGAGAAATGTGTGCTATCATATGCCTTCCACTTTCAGAGTTTCCTTTAAAATGGTTGGTTTAACAAAGCATTTCACTTCAAAGTCAACACAAAATCTAAATGGACTCGGTTTATTTCTTAACTCACTGTCTTAATTCTCTCAACGAATAGCCCATTCCATTTACAGAATTAAAATGGTGTGCAAATGATGTTTCACGTCGACTTCAAAGCACTTTGGCAGCACAGAATTATAATCATTAGTGCAACTGAAATGAGAGAAACCGAGTACACAAGTTCTCACTGAAATACTTCAAATAGGAACAACAGATCATCAAACTCAAACAATCTTATCTAAGCCTGACCCTGTTGGCAAAGTTTGACACAAGCAGACCTCTCACGACTCAATCCCATTTGGCAACAATTAAACATCAGTCTGTGCTGTTTTTACGATGCTGTCTGTCAAATAATAATGCGCTCACATTATAGCTATTTTAGGTTAGACTCAGGAACAGGGGTCAAAATGTCTGCTCAAATAATGTAATCTGATCTGAAGATCTGAGAGAAACAGGCAGCCATGTGGAAAGTATCAACTATATTTCTGCCATCCAACAGCGAAGGAAAGAACGAGAGGAAAAAATCATTCTAGAAGTCCAGAAATATGAATATAAATGGTCAATATACCTCATATCAAAACAAAATATATACAACATAATGTTTTGATAAAAAGAAGTCTATTATGCTCATCAATGCTGCATTTATTTGATTCAAAACAACAGAGTAATATTGTGAAAAACTATTACAATTTAAAATGACTGTTTTCTAATTTATTATATTTTAAAAAAAGAATTTTCCTGTGATGGCAAAGCTGAATTTTCAGCAGCCATTACTCCAGTCTTCAATGTCACATGATCCTTCTAATATGTAAGCATTTTATATATATATACTAGGGGTGGCACGGTTCACAAAACCCACGGTTCGGTTCGTATCACGGTTTTAGGGTCACGGTTTTCGGTTCTGTACGGTTCTTGTTGTTATTTTTTCTTTTAATCTTTAACACTCCAGAAATGTACTTCAGCATATGATATATGCTATAGCTTAATTATCCACAATTCAGGATACAGTATTTAAAAAAAAATGTATATCATGTAATCATGCACAAACTGAATTTGACTTGACTTTAAGCACATTATTGAGACCATCTCTGAGGAAAGCTAGGTGACATTTTGATACAGCAAGAGAGAAGACATTTATTTGGCAAAAAAGGAGAATGTGTGTTGCTATCTCTACAGGAACTTATGTGCATTTTTAGCACACAAAGATTAAAATTAACTTGCATTTATAAAACTGTCAACTTCAGTGTAGCTCTTACAAAATGTTTATCTTTTAAAAGAAAAAGAGAGGAACTCTTAAAGCACTATCTTTTAAATAAGTCAAAATACGTTACAAATAATTGCCTATAATGAGGCTATAACAATAGCAAAGGCCATAATCATAAGGTGAAACATAAGTTCAACCTCAACACAAAAACAGTATCAACAATGCTTCTATTCCCTGAGAGTGAGGATAAATTTTTTTCACTTGAAATTAAAGTGCAGTATTTGGAAACACGACTGGAGTTCTTATCTAAACTTACTGTCACTGTATATATTTAAATATCATAGGTAACATGAAATCCAAAATGTTCCCACACACCGGACTTATACGACGCTGGTGCATCCTCCAACTCCTGTTAGCCTTCCTTATCTCTCCCACTAGCCATTTCTATACGTGACGTGACCTGCAGCGCTGCATAGACCAATCGGTTTATGACATCAAAGTACTGCGACTGCGAGAGTGATTGAAAAGCATACGGAGCCGTTGCTATCGCGGTACTTTTATGTTATTCGTCGATCGGTCTGTGCAGCGCCGGTTCAAGTCGAACAAGCCTCATATGTATGTCCACAAATCTCTTATTTCGCGCGAAAAGTAAACGCACTGTCTGAGGTAACGGGCACGAGGTTACATTGCGCATGCGTCGAACGAACCGTGCGACGCACACACGTACCGAACCGAGACAAGCGAACCGAACGGTTCGGATGTTTTTTCATGTACCGTGCCACCCCTAATATATACAGTATATATATATATATATATATATAAAAATCATCTAACTGAACCTTGATGAATTATCGTTTGTTATGTGAGGTAAAAGAAGTTAAAATCAAGGATAAACTGAGGATAAACAGCTTATGCTCACATATTTGAAGACTGCTATTGGATCATTGAGGAAAAACGTCATATTATGTGACTACGCATTACTTTACAGACCCACTAATCATTGGACGTCGGAAATACGTGCAGATCGTGTCAATATTGGGTCCGTCGGTCCATGACCAATTCTGGACATCTATTCGACATCCTCCAAACTAGGTCCATTATTTGGACATCCAACCATGACTTAACTTGGAAGTCATATTGACGTTCAACATTTGGCTTTAAACTGGGTCATTTTTTTGGATGTCATTTGGACGTCTATGACAGGTGCAGGAAATTTATATGATTAAATTGTAAGTTTTTTTTTTTAGATACAAGTATCAGCATTGTTGTTATCAACATGATTAACACAGATTATTTATAATTATTTAAGATCATTTTCCAAAAACTCCATTAGATTGTCTCAGCAGAAGGTGATAATTGGAAGCTAAGGAAAATTGATACAGTTTAATACAGCTTCCTGTAGCTCAAACAGTAGAGCATTGGTGCTTGCAACCCCAAGATCATGAGTTCAAATCCCAGAGAAAGCAAGAACTGATAGGAATGTAAATGTGTATTGCAATGTAAGTCACTTTGGATAAAAGTGTAAAAATTAAAAAATTGGTACAGAAAACATGTCCTCCACCCTTTTGAAACATGGGACTACAGTTATAGACTGAAAAACGTCTAAATGTAGTTTAAATTTGATGTTGAAAATACACCCACAAGAAATAGCCCTTACACGGAGGTCCCACGGACATCAACATTAGACGTGCGGTAGACGTCGAAAAAAGACATTGTTTGCCGTTACAAAACAACCCCTTCAGTGGACCGAACTTGGACGTCCAAAAATTAAAAGACGTCACTCGACGTCACATGGCGCAGTGGGGAGAGTTTACGACCAACTATGACCAACGTTCTGCCTTAAGAACAAATGGTGCAACCGAATAAAGTTAGTTACAAACTAGCTAGTAGTTACTAAGCCTCTAGTGTACGTTCCCTGAAGTAAGAACTTACGAATGGCTGGTGCAACCCTACTCAGCACTTTAACTTCCAGAATGTAAAGTCCAGAAAAACATCTTGCATTTATAGCAACTGTACCTTGTTATACATTCAATTCTGACAGATTATGTTTAGCCAAAGCTCCAGTATAAGCTTATGTGAGAGACACATCCTTTAAATCATCTCAATGTTGTCAACTGACCCACACTGTCAACCGGTTGATCATCTCAGCTCTGGAGGAAAAAACACACTTTATCACAAACAGAAATCAGTAACTCATAACTGGCAGTTCATTACGATAATCCACTTTAAGCCCCTGCTCTTTACGACAGATAAGAAACACCCCTTGCATAAGCTGTGCGGTGATTGTCTCCCACTGAGCTTTGAGCCGTCATGGCTTAGATGGACATAAAACATCCATCATAACCTGTGGCATGTCAATCACAGATTCATCGTTGTGTCAGGTTAGATGTGCAAGTATGTCAAAATATGATGTTTACCTCAGGTTCTCAGAGAAGCATAAAATATTAATTTTAGGTGTGAGTTTAGTAATGGCACGTATAGGGTAAGAAAAATAGCTAAAAAAATTTCCACATACACTTTTATATATCCGTGTATGTGGAATAAAGTGCCGTTTACAATGCTAATATGTCATTCAAGCTTTCACCAGAAATGTATTTTAACCATGTTGCCATATCATTTGCTTAAAAAAGTTTGGACATCTGAATGTATCATTTGGCATCCAATTAAAAAAATCAATGTAGACTTAAAAGTAGGGTGTTTATATCAATTTTTTCAAACACAGAAGACTGTGAAAGAGACACTCCTTTGACATATTCTACTCATTTGTGAATGTATAATGTAATGCTTATTAGTGACGGGTAATTCACAAGCAGTGCTCTCAGATTGTGTATTGTGTTTACATGCAATACAAATCTGTACCAAAAGATTGCTGGCATGTTCTTCATCCGTAAACGCTGTTTTTTCAGTGACACAACCCTGCCAAATCGAGCCCTGTGACTCCATCATCAACCGCTGCCATTTTGATTTGACTCTGGAACGAGTTATGACCCTTAACTCCAGAGTTTGACATTTTAAGGCCGTAATTGCAGTGCTTAATGTCAGAGCTGTGGATGCACCTGTCAGTGGGGAATGAATCAATAGCCTGAAGGTGACGGTCACATTTCTGAGCGAGATACCATGAGCCATCTTCCCTCTCTCACACATCTCAGGTGGAGACCGAGAGACCTCAGAAACGCTAGTGAATTTAGCGTACTTGAGGTCAATATATTTTGTCCATGAGGTTTATTCCTTTATTTTTCCAAGTGGTTAAGCAATGCCCCTCAACCTAAAAACATTAGAGCAAAAATAAATGAATTCCTTCATGCATTTAAGAAGTCAACTTGAGGTCAGCTTTCCTCAGCATTTAAGTGTCTGAATGCCATTTGATAGTTGCTTGGATGACATAAAAAGCAATATAGACTTTATGAATATACTGAATGGAACATGAAGGCTTCTCAAACTCCAGAACTGACAAATAAAAGCCGGTTTTCTGGCTCTTCCGAGGCTAACAAACCTTGCTGTCAGCTACCATTGCTCTCAGAGTGCTGGACTGCTTGTGAAGAACGCGGCCACATGAAAGAAACATAATTGCTATTGTCTGCGATGTAGAGCTGAATGATGAAAAGCAAAGATTTCTCCATATTGTTTGATAATTAGCCCCCCTGTTCCATGAGTGATTTGCATAGTGGTCACTTGACAAATAAAGGCAGTCCTGGAAGTGACAGTATATAAATGACTTGTTTTGCAGACAGCAGATGGTGGGTATCACAGGGAGCAGGAGAGATATAGGGAATGAGAGAGAGAAAAAGAGGAGCAAGGGAGGGAGGTATGGGGTACACACACTGCTAGAAAACACGCTGCCTACCAGCTGCTGCTGTTGAATTGGAATCATATCCACAAACACAATTAAGTCTTCTTCCAAACTTCCACTAGTCAATAAAGACTATTGTGTGGAAAATCAATAACATTGATTTACATCCTAATTGCTTGATGAATTCAATTGTAGTCGATAACCAGAAAATAAATAAATAATATATATATACATTCATGTCAAAGAGTGTTTTTAAATTAATCAGCTAAATCCTTCAAACTAAAACTATTAAAACATGCTCTTGATAATTAAAATAAAGTAGAGCTGCAAGATTCTGGATAAATTGAGAATCATATTTGTTTTTTGTTTCAAACCGAGATCACTGTTGAACAGACAACTAAATAGGTTCTGACAAAATGTTAATTAATCGGAATTATTTAAAACACTGAATGAATGATTCAATGACTCAATCATAAATACTTCACTTGTTTCATTACTGGATGAATCAGCGTTTTTGAACGAATGTCTTGAATGAACGATTCAAGTCGCGACATGGTGGCGTAAAAGTGTAATCGATACAATCGTTATTTAAAGAGCCAAGTTACTTTCAAAAGGTGATTTGCTCTTTTTTGATCGCTTCAAAATAGCTGTTAAGCTGTTTCATGATAACTGCTTTCTCTGGCTCCGTGGCAGCGCGAACACAGATTTGAATGTTCCGTTGTGATTTTGTCAAAGGTTTAATAGACATAGGCGAATAGTTGACATTTAGGAATAAGATTTCGTGTTTGAATCGAGATTGCGATATTTGTGCAGCTCTAATAAAACTGAAATAAAATATAAATATTGGATGAAAAACGTCAACAACAAAAAACCCTGAAGTTTTGCCTTGGCAAAATAACTTGCCAATAAAATAAGTACAAATTAAAGCGAACATAAAAATATTTAAATAAAACTAATGACAAAAAAAAGACAAAAGCAAATAACAGAATTACTAAAACTTAGACTTAAATTTAAAAAATCTGAAAAAAGCTGATTCAGAATATTAATGAAATCTATGATAGCATATAAATATGCTAAAATAACACTCGTTTGTGTACCATCCACGATATGAGCATAAAAGATAATTAAAATCACGTGTCTAGTTGTGGAAAAGAGTGGTTCTACTTATATGGCCAGATTTTCTACAATATTTGCCAAGTGGATGATAAAACAGGCAGAAAATTGATGGAGGGACTAGAATAGCATAGATATTTAGTGGGTCTTTTGACTGTCCACAGAGAACACCCTAACAAAGCCAAACACCAAGAACAACCATATAGCAGTACATCTGCAATTATCCACAACATCCTGGCATGTGGTGGTGGCTTTTGCATAAGCAAGAGTAAAAATTACATTTTCATTGTAATTTTGTCTGATGTTGCACAGATATATTACCAGCTGTACTTTAAGTATTTATTTGTTCCTAAAGTGTTACGGTTACCACTCATTCAGAGTAAAAGAGGCAACGCACGTGAGTCAGCAGTTTGAGTTTCTCTTTCCCAGAGGACATATTTGGATGGCAAGATCTGAATGACAAATACTGACAGTCTCTCAGAGATATTCAACTGACACTGGGTTCATTCATGCTTGAACTGCGGATGACGAATGTTGATATTGCGAGTCTTAGGCCATCATTTTTAAAACTGTTGCATCCGGAGACCTTAAAAAAAATGGTTAACCTGTAATTATCAATTAAAAAAAAAAACATACCATGTCTCTAGCTACATAATGCTAGAATATACATCTAGTGGTGACATTTATAAAGCATTTTACCCATAGGCGGAGGGTGAACCAACTCCAGGGTAAGGCTAAGGAGATGCGCTTCCCCCTGAAAACATTAGATTTTTATGAAATAGTTTCAGGTTACGTGTCACCGCACAACCAACACATCCCAGCATAAACACCCCCGATAAACTATTTGTTATTAATGTGTCTTCGTGCACAAACCAAAAGCAAGCATACTATAAGTGGGATTTGGCGCAGAAATAGCGCTCCCTTTATAGTCACTAAAAGGCTGTCACTCATATTAGTTCATTGCATTTTCACAAAGTTCTGATATAATCAATGAAGCCCACTGCACAATGAATATCTTATTAACATTGCTTGTGAACTCAGAATTGTTCAGTGCTAACTTAAACACCTCTGATTGGCCATTGCGTTCAAGAAATCAACATATATGTCTGTGATTGGCTACATTGCTCAACTCAGCAAAAACACGTTGTAAATAGAAACGTTCTCCAGAGCACAAACACAGATACGCACTGGCTCGTTTGCCAAATAGGTTTTGCCAAAAATATTACAGAGAAAAGGTGCCCAAAACTGCTGATAATTGTTCTTTTCTTTCTAAAAGCAATCAGAAGCAGCAGCAGCAGGCAACGCTAGTCTCAAGTCCGTGGCCAGGGAAAGGCTAAGTCTTGCCCAGCCTTATACACTCCAACACACACCAACTATGATTTTAACATTCACTGGCAGAGTCCAATTATAAAAATGGGTTAAAAAAAAAGAGATGTTAGCCACAAATCCCAGAAACCTGTTGCTGTTGTCATGGCAACGCCGTGGCGGCGACCTACCTCGCACAATGGGGGATCACTGGCGAGGCTGTCGAGGTTGACGGAGCCCTCGTAGGTCAGGTGGTGAAAGACGTTGAGGGCGCGTGCCGCCTCTGGCCCACGTTGTTTGTAGCCAAAAATAAGGTCAATCCACTGGTGCAGCTGACACGACACAAACTCGCTTTCCAGAGCCTGTCAAAGAGAGCGGGGCAATTAGAGGTGAAAGGTACACATACACAACACAAACACACACACAGACGTACAGACACAAACCCTACAAACAATACACTCAGGGCGACGCTTCTTCAGAAGACTGCAATAGACTGAGACCAACAAAAAAGCGTAAATAAATAAACTTGTGTTTAATATTTTAACAGCTGTCTTTCTATAAAATATTTGATAGATGCACTTCTTGAAGCTCAAATAATCTAAATCAACAATATACAGTGGCTCTAAAAGTATTTGGACAAACTTAACAACAAGATCAACTATAAAGCTCACCAAGGCTGCATTTATATGGTCAAAAAATACAGCAAAAACAGTCATTTTTGTTAAATGCTATTATTACTATTTTAATCATTTTAAAAAATGTAATGTATTCCTGTGATTGTAAAGCTGAATTTTCAGCATCATTACTCCAGTCTTCAGTGTCACATGATCCTTCAGAAATCATTATGAAATGCTGATTTGGTGGTCTTTTTTTTATTATTATTATCAATGTTAAAAACAGTTGCACTGTGTAATCTTTTTTGAGGAAAGTGATGCATTTTTTAGGATTATTTAATGAATCGAAAGTTCAAAAGAACAACATTTATTTTGAAACAGAAATCTTATACATTGTAAATGTCTATACTGTAACTTTGGAGCATTTTCTGATCCTTCCTTGATGAATAATAGTATTATTAGTCTTAAGATAGTTCTACAGTAGTAGTAGTAGATTTATAATATTTTAGCAAATAATGGTCAGTTATGAATTCAAAGCATTATTCTTTTTCAATAGGGATCTAGATACTGCCTGCCACGGAACGGCAATGCTTAAAGATGCACATTCTTTATTACAGACATCAAACCCCATTGAAAGATAACAGAGGGAAAAAAAGAAAGATGGAACAAATAACACAGAACGGCACACAAATACACACTTTCTCTTCCTCTCACACACAAACACACCCAGAGACCCGCTGCTGGATTTTACACACTCACTCTCACATCAGAAATAACAGCTATTACCAACAGAGCAAGCCATGGAGCGCAGGGGCTGAGTTACCCCCAGGGCATGTCATTACAATCGAAAGTGACACATGCAAAGATGGGAACACTAAGTGAAAGAAAGAGAGGAAGAAATGGCAGAGAGAGAAAGGGAGCACAAAGACAAGGAGGGAAAGAGGGGATTAAATGAGACAGAGAGAAAGAGAGCAGCAGAGAGAGAGAAAAAGAAAGGACAAGATCTGAGGGCAAAACCGAGCCGTAGCCTGTTTAAAAATGTATGTGCTATTCAACTAACCAAAAATTCGGTGAAAAACATAGTCGTTCCAACAAACCAAAGAATCACATTAAAAATATCTACAAAATGAAATTAATATTTATTGAAACGTTGGTAATCATTTCTGTGTGCTGCAGTGAATGACCCAAATATATAAAAAAATGTCATGTTGTTCTAAACCATGTATGATTTGACTTTCATTCTACAATGGAACACAAAAATATATTTTACAGAATGTCCAGCAAATATGGAAGGATAAATATTCAAACATGGTGCGTCAAAGATGTCTGGTGTCAATGATATCAAATCAGCTTCAAATGAGATTTGAGATCTATACAACCACAGGAAGGTTTTCAGCAAATAGACTTTCGATCTATTCCTCACAAAAAGCTATCACACAACTTCAGAAAACATGGAAAATATCATACCAATTGACCCTTCGCAAAGACCCGCCCCCCTTAGTTACTGTCGCTATATCCGACAAGCTACGCCGCTCTCATGTTCTCACGCAGTGAAAAATACATCGCGGAGCAGAGACGAGACTGACAACACGCTGACAGACAGGACAGACCAGGTTACTTTTCGGTTGCTTTTGATATTAAACATAATAAACAAAGTCTCACCTTTCAAATTTGGTCATTTTTTAAAAGAAATTTAAAGAATAAATACCGTTTTGTGGCTCTTTAAAGTCCCCATGAATTCAAAATTGACCATACTTACTTTGTTTGCCTAAATTGATCGTTTTGTAGTGAACAATTCATCCGTGCAAGTCAATCCACACAAAAAAAAAATTTTGGCTTTGTAATCTTTAATCAAAGTCTGAAAATGCCCCTCCCCTCTGCCTTGGAGGACCTTCCCTGATGACGTAGGTTTGACGGTTTGGATGTCTGCTTAACATCCGTAACCACGCCCCTCCAACTGACAGTAGACAGGCTGAATGAAACACCTACTTTTCTAGATCCAATCAGGTGCTAGTTGAAAAAAAAGCCATGCCCACTAATTTGCCTCATTTAGTATTCCGTTTCCCTCGGAAATACGTCACAACACTGGAGAAAATTCGGTTGCAACTTCCGGTTCACGGGGACTTTAATGTGTCGTGACAGATCGCTGTAGAGCATCAGTTAAAGCTGCTCGTGATCCGATCATCTCTTCCTTCTAGTTCATTTATAGCATCAAATAAACATGAATGAACATAAGAAGGAATGTTGTTTTAACCGCGGAAAGGCGTCAGTACACTCCGTTTTTCAAGTTCAAATCCTCCCATGTTAATCTAATATCTCTCCTGACTGCTTTGTCGGACAAAATGGCGGATGGCGAAGTATGATTGGTCAGATTACCTGTCAATCAAGCTCCACGCGAAGGGTATGGACCAGTTTTATGGTACTTTAAAGGTGTTTTTGTTGTTGTTGTTGTTGTTGATTCATCAAACATGAATCAGTGATTCGTTTATGTGATCAGTGAACTTATCAATTAAATGAATTTCACTGAAAAAGTTCCAAAATTCTAAAATTCAAAAGGTAAAACAAACTAATTGCTTTAAAAAAACTACTCTTATACTTTTAATGAAATCCAATATTCCTCAAAAGTGCCCAATTAATTGTTAATGAAACTGAATCTGAATTGTTAAGAGGAATCAGAAATGTTATGGAAAAGAGCACACAGGACTTTCTGCTGAAATCCTTTTTTTAGAGGAAATTAAGTTAAATATGTACTATAAAACTGTCTAAACCAGTGTGGAGATGTCTCATCCAGAATACATACACCAGCTTTTGTTAAATTACGAGGACACACCAAATCACTGATTTTGAGGCACTATACAGTTAAAGAAAATGTTGAGTTTCCAGAAAGAGGAACCAAACTGTGAGACGTGAACACATTTTTGCATCATTTAAGGCTCACGTCAGGTAGTCATGTCAAATAGATTCTGAGGTGTTTTGACATCCTCAAACCCTTTCTTTAAGAACATCTCGCTTTAACAGACAGGTATTGTTTGATCTTTGGATATGTCCATGTATATGTGTGAGTGCGTGTGTCTGAATAGTTAAATGTGTTAAACCAGGGAAAAAAAAATTAGCCCGGAGGAAAGGTCACCTCCACAAGAGAGAGAGACACACACACACACACACACACACACACACACACACACACACACACACCCCAGCACTGTCACTGCAGCTGAAAAGGTCAAGTGTGTTTGCTGTAGTGCTTTTTCCTCCGGCAGTATGGCCCACAACACACCTCTAATACTTTTGATTTGGCAGCAGTTTTGATACACAATCAGTAGCTTTAAATACATAACACACAATCTTAAATGATACACCCTGCAGCATAGGCTATACAGTTCCCATGTCTCGCTGTTGTTCTCTCATTTTTTATGAGTATACAACATGTGCTAGATAGAGCCATTACAAAAGGCAGTACACAATTTTTACCCCTCCACAGTCTAGAGGGATTGGTGGACAGGACACACACACACAAACACACACACGTGAGGTCCTGTCTGCTGAGAGCCAAATCATGATTGATGAGGCCGGCATTAGGGTAACATTATAAGGGACAGTGGCCGGCCTGTCCTCCGCGACATCATTCAGGTCAGCGGTAGATTACATTAGTATTGAGCAGTGCACTGCATTACGATCTTCACTGAGGGAAAGCAGAACGCAGAGGACCAGGAGGACCAGGATGCTGTATCATATGAACGAATGAGTGTGATCTCAGGGGAAAAGACGGAAGGAAATGGATTACAAATTAAATACTGAACTAATCATTTAAGTTAGCAGGTTCTGTTCAGACATTACATCAGTTGATGTAATATCGTCAGTAGAGCAATACGACATCAGTAGGCCTACGTGAGACCGCGCTTCCGACACAATTTCTGAAACAGTAAATAAATTCAATCTAATCTAATCTATCTATCTATGTATCTATGTGTCTTTCTATGTATGTATCTATATATGTATCTATCTGTCTATCTATCTATCTCTGTCTGTCTATCTATATTTACTTTCTATATTTACTTAGAATCCTGAAAAAATATCATAGTTTCCACAAAACAATTTAAGCAGTACAATTAGAATTTTACAATATTTAGCATATTAGACTGATTACGGATTAATGGAGTAATGATGCTGAAAATGCCATTACAGGAATAAATAACATTTTAAAATAGAAATGAGTTATTTTAAATTGTAATATTTCACAATATTACTGTTCTTACTGTGCTTTTTAATTAAATAAATGCAGCCTTGGTAAACATAAGATACTTCTTTCAAAAAGATTAAAAAAAACTGAACCAAAATGTACATATAAACCAAATAAATGCATTTTCCTAAAGAAAGGATTCTCATAAGTCGGTTATTTTAGTAAAAAAAAAAAGGATGTTAAATGGAATGGTTGAGCAAAAAGAACCGTTAGGATGATTCGGAATAAGATTTCCAATTCTTGAAACATTTCCCAGTATACCCAACGCCACATAGAGCAGAGAGCATTGGTTAGGATGGGACAAGTAGGAACACTGCCTTAGGCTCTGAGGACTGAGGTCCTCTATGGTTTCTGCAAAGTTTGTAAATGACAGAATCTAGGTGCAGATTCTGTTCTGGCCTAGACATTAGCCATGTTTATTTTACTCAGGATGTCTACAGACAAAGAAAGTTGTAGTTAGGCAGTGAGTTTGACTTACCATCCTGTTGATCCTGACAAAGTCCTCTGGTTTCTTTGCCCAAGCTGGTAGTTCTACATCACAAACAGGAACACCGTCATCCCTGTCACCCAGACAGTAGCCATTACTGTTCACAAACATCTCTGGCAGGTAGTAGAACTCAGGGATCAACTCCTATGAGATGGAGAGGAAGAGGACAGGTGGGAGAGAAAAAGCAAAAGAAGCTCAAATCCAAACATTTCCAAAATGTATTAATATTGTATAGGGATACAGGGGAGTTAAAATGTACATGCAAAAATACCAATGCATTCATTGCATGTTTTGTAGTTCAATTACTCAAAATGTTGGCCACGTTTCAGGCGGTCATGGAAAGCGACCCCAGGAGACCAGTGAAGGACCATCAGAGTACATTTAAAAACACTCGCAGAGTGTGGGAATGTGGCAAACACACGAAGATGGGGGAGGGGGAACAAACAAAAGAAACATGAGAGATGACAGAAAACTTTATTGAGGTTTGAAGTGAGCTGATGGATGGATCTGCTGTGTGTGTTAAGGTACAGGAAGCAGGTTTGGTTTTGTTGGGATTTTGGAGGCGTAACCATTGATTGAAATGATAGTGGGAAACATAATGCTTAATGTAACGAGTACAGATTATTAAAAACGATTATACTCATAAAATTGGTCATTAAAAACAAACAACTTTATATGGATGGACTGGATTGATAAAACTAGCAATGGGGTTTTCTCTTTTAAAGGTGTTGCAATTACTACAACCGTTGTTCTTCTAAAAGTTAAAATACACAAATAAGTGGAAGCGAATGCAGTCACATTGTTCTACTGAACACATTATTCATTTTTGCATCATTTTTTTTTACATGCTTCCCTGACCCTGATAGTCTCATATCCAAAGCTGCCACATTCCCAATCCTTCTCAGTTCTCACTGCCGAATCAGTGCAAATTACCCATAATTCCCTGTGAGAGACGCCATTGGGGCATGTGCACACGAGGAATGTGACCTCCTCCCTGTTTAGTGTCACTCAAAAGCTCTAGCCTTTGAAGAACCTTTAAAACCATTTAAAATCATTTAAGACCTCATTCTGCCCGCACACATCTGAACCTGACAGGTTGAATGTTTTCTCCTCAACGCTGCTGTTTTGGATTCAAGTTGCTGTTATACACCGCCTGTTGAAATGAGCTGTTTAACTACGTCCCCTTGGTGTGTATAAGAGAGTTCTTTAAAGCACCATAAAACAAGAGGACTTTCACATGAAGGGTCACTAGAAACAGTATGCTTACAATGAAACACAGCTTGCTTTTGGAGTACGGTCAGGATTTAAAAATGCACCCTATTTTATGACGGTTAAGTCCCGGTATTTCATCAGTCCTTTAGGATGTCTCAAATATCTCTCACAGCTCTAAAATGCAAACATAATATCTACACTGTAAGCAACCAATAGACTGTCTGCACCAGAGGATTTGAAGCTGCTCGACACGTCATCTATGAATATTCACAAACACAGACCATTGACCAACAGACCATAAGCTTCAGCTTCAGCAAAACAAAGACAAGAAAAACAATAAAATAAAATAAAATAAAATAAACAATACATTTCATTTTTAACAGAAAATGCCTCGGGGTAAAACTGACTTAGTATTATTTTAGGATTGGGATTATTTTAAATGAAAATGATATATTTTTAATTAATAATTACATTTTAAAAGAATTATATTATATAACATAAATATTCTCAAGCAAAATTAACAACCAAAATTGGACCGAGTTCCAGGAGGATTGGTTTATAAACTTTGCAGACAGTTACTTAGTTGCGAACAGTTTGGGTGGCTAGTGCCGTGATCCACGTCTTCAACCCGCTTCTCTCGTGAGCCAATAATTCCTCTACAGCCTCATAATGGGCTGACAAGTCAATCACACTCAAACTCTTCAGCTTTACACCGTTCGCCCTAATGACACCCTCCTGGAGAGCTGTCACCGGCCACGACTGCCTCATCACACTCCCTCGGACAGATTATTGAGAAGATGTTGACGATTGGACGGAGTTACTCTTAGCAGGAGGTGAGCGGATGACTAGCTGCATGTCTTTTGACAATGCGCAAATATCTATCTAAGTATAAAACCATAATATATAAAAGATCAACGACATTCACCATAATGACCTTTAATGGGCTTGGCCTATTCTCAGGAAGTGGTCAGTGAACAGTGGATTTGCTCTTTTAATGCTGTTATTTAGCTGTTTTGTGCTGCATAGGATCATTACAGAGAATTGTGGGTAATGACTAAGTTCAGGGTGATGTGATGCAGAATAAACCTCTAAAGGCCACTGCAGCATTACTAAAGGACATAAAAGCAATAAAAAATAAAAAATAAACTAAATATCTAAATAAATTGTACAATCATTATGCATGATTAAATAGAACTTTATGCATGAGAAAAAAAATTACCTTAATATCTACCGAACTTTAGATAATGTGCAATTTTAATACATAGAATAATGCACATAGAACAAAAAAGATATCAGATTTATTTTTCATTATATTATATTATATTGTGAAAAAACATTTCACAAATACAAAAAAGTATAGTTTTGTTGGTTAGTTTTGTTCAAACCAAAAATTCACATTAACACCACACACAAGTTTTTACATATTACAAACATCTGATGGTCTGTATTATTGCTATAAGCTCTATTCTATAAATAAACAGTCACTCAAACAGAATAGGAATACATATAGCAAGGTAATACAATACAAAGCTAGTCGTTTATGATAAAAATCATGCTGCTCATGCATAATAAAAATCAACTCCTGCTACACAAGAAAATACAAAAAAAAATCCCTATTTTCTGTCCTAACAGATTGCTGACCATTAAATGTGTTTAACATGATCCATGCAGACACCGTAAGGGTTCCGCGAGGCCTGTATTAGCTAACACATCTAGTGTTTCGCTGTACAGCCGTTCTCTTGCCGTGCGCATCGCCTGCACCTCGTGTTGTTGGATGCTGTTCCCCAGCCCGGGGTAGTAAAAAGCCCTGCCTTTACATAAAAGACTACATTTTAAATAGCTTTTGTCATTAATGCTTTATTAATTGCCTGGGGCGAAGCTAACCCGTCACTGAGTGTGTTGGAAAAGTATGACACTTTTAGGTCAGCTCGAGTGCGCTTGCTGAGCCGCAGCGCGGGGCTGAAATGGAACGGGAGGCAACAGGGAACAACCATTACAATGATGAAGTGATGGCGCTCTGAAATATGTGCATGTTGAGCGATGTTTTACTTTAAATGTTTATGAAGAAAAATGTTGATTTCACAAAAATGTTGATTTCAAAAAAAATAAAAAAACTACATGAACTAAATGTTGTTGCAAATCAAAACAAACTTATCTGTTTGTTTTGGGACCTGGATGATACCAATTTTGGTTGATTGATTGGACTAAAAAGAGAAACTCTACGAGGAATTGTTTATTCAATTCCTCACGGTTGCAGCTTGTAATATTGCCCCTATATCATCACAACAGTCAGGCACTAATGACTCGTTTTTTTGACGCCAACAAGCCTGTTTAGACATTACAATGTACAGAAACTGATATCTGATTACCTTCACATCTGCAGTATCACGCTGGCAGTGCCTCCATGAGCGGGCGATACCAGAGAAAGTGCGGTTTGGGTGATCAAACTTGTTGCCGTTGGCGTTTAGGAAGAACGTGGTGAAAGGCTCCTGCAATTGAGCAGACACAAAAACAACACTGTCACTTGTATTGACCCAAATAAGCTCAAAAACATCTTGTGTGAAAATAACTGTAGCGGGATCACATGTTTCTGACTGCTAATTAGCCGCTTGTTTAGACAAATCTGCACTGTTTTGCAAAGCGCTAATGCTATTCAGAGCCCAAGACATCAGCGGAATAAATAAAGTAAATTCATCTGCATTCATTTCTATGGTAATTGGATTCAATCTCGTGATGGAGACCTTCTCCATTGCTCTGGGAAACGTTCCGTTTGCACAAACATCTCAATGTAGGGACTCATCTGTCAGATTATGGAGAGTTTGTGGAGGTTTTTTTTTTTTTGTCCTCTCATTTTCTATAACAGTGCCCGAGGCAGAGTTAATTATATGGCCTGTTGACTGAGGAGCCCAGCTCTGGCTCTAATTGGCAGATTCAGGGTCATCAGTCTGGGCTGGCAGTGTGAGGAGTTGACATGGAGATGCTGGATCAGCCAGAGGAAAAGATGATGGTGTCTACAGTCTCAGTCAGGCCTGGTGTGAGAGCTGCCAGGGGAACCTTACAAATCATCATCATCAACGCAACGGTCCGCCTGGGATGAGCCAATTACTAAGTTCTCATTATGTGTATTAATTTCTTTCTCTCTCAAAGATGGATAAACCGAATCCTCATTAAAAGAGGTTTGATTATAGAGCGATCTTTTCAAATTAACAAAATTATGCATTTTCAATCAAATTACACACAAATACACTCGCTTTAGACTGTATTCGTCATGAATTCTGATGCAAAAAAAATCGAAAGAAAAAATCTGCATGACTGATTTGAGCTCTGGCATAAAAGGAAATGCAGTGGAAAAACTGCATTATGTAACAAGAAAATGGTTTATTATTGTAAGAAAGCATCATATGATGTAACAAATGTAGGAAAGCTAAAGCATCAGGAGATACTCAAACCCAATCTCCTCTTAACCTCAGAAACAACTTCATTTTCTTTGCTGATCTAGGCTTCTTTTTTCTGTACCAGTCCATTCGTCCCTGATCAGCGATTGGAGACTCAGGGCAAGCGAGGACGTTAGCAGAAGACAATGATGGACATGTTTCCCAGCGCTCCGCATGCTGTCTGAGAGGCATAAAGCTGTCACATACCAGCCTGTAAATCATTACGCAGAGGTTTTTGACTTCTCTTTCAAATATGTCTGTTTACCAGCCTGTGAAATCCACTCACCGGCTCTCTGTAGCGGAACATCAAGCTCGCGGATTGAGATGTAGGGGCTGATTCACTTGTGCGGTGAAAGGACGCGGTAACGTGCGCTTTGACTGACGGAGATGTGATCCACTAACTGGGCTCGGGGGTTATCATATTGGAATGTTGTATGTATACACAGATTCTTGACCGCATCATTTCTAAAGCAATGCCAAAATTGCGTGATGCATTGTGAAAAATATTCATTTTCTGGATAAGATTTTGCATGGCGTCATGTAAATATGAGAATTTTTATGCAATTCAAACCTTCAAATACAATAAAAATTTGTATTTGTGTTGTAATCATTGGAATATTCATGAAGGGGTGATGTAATTGTGCTTCTTCCCTTTCGAAAACTGATCTGCATGATATTAAAATCACAGAGGGCATAATATGAGCCAGAAGCAGCTCAACTATCCAGTAATAACTAGGTACTTCCCAGATGTTGAAGGTATCAAATTCCTTGCATCCATCCAATCAACAAGACTTACGTTTCGGACCAGCCAGTGGAGGGTGGAGGCTGCGGTGGAATAGTGAGTTGTGTAGTGGCAGGGTGGAGTTTCCTCATCCCAGGATTCATAGCGATCGGCGTAGAACACAGCACGCTTTGGGTTCAGCGCTCCGATTGGCTGAGGAAACACACATATAAAAAAAGAAAATCAGGAAGCTTGTCTATATTTAACAGGTCAACATTGCATTCTTTTTGTCCTGTTCACTTACGTAAGAAACATAAGCAATATTAAGGACATTTTCATTTTTCAAAATCTTTTGATTGATTTAAATTACATCCAGCTAGCACGCACAAGCGAAAAACAAACCATTCCCCACAAACTGTTACGCTGAAAGAAGCCATGTTGTTCTCATTCCGTGCACTTTCCATACACAAACGATAACCAACCATCACATAAAAATGACTTATGCTGCACATTACATCTGTGGAGCTGAGAGGTTTGCGTGCGACGGTGAGTGAGTGTGTGAGTGTGTGTGTGTGTGTGTAGTATCTTCATGAATGTTTGATAGAGGAGGCAGAACTCCATGAGGAAAAGCAAGTAGATTTTTTCTTGAGGTTAGTCTGTCACGTAGTATTACTATCCTATGTACTCTTAGTGGAGGACCTTGAGGATTCGCTCTGGGTCAATCTGTGCACTTGGACTGTTCGGATTTAAATAGGCAATTGCTTAAGAGTCTATGATTGGATCATTATTTCAGGGATTATTATGTTTTGGCAACAGTTTTTTTTAACCCTAATTGATGAGTTGTGTAACTTTTCATTTCTTAAACAACCATGTAGGAAGACACATAATGGCCATATTCCAGGATGACAATGTCAAGATTAATCTTGCTCAAAGAACCAAAGAATGGTTGGCATCTAGGGAGCATGAAGAATAATTTTCACACATGAATTGGAGTCCAGACCTTAAATTCAGTGAAAGTTTTTGGGATGTACCGAAGGAGACTTTACAGAGTGCTGGACTCTTGCATTGTCAATACAAGATCTTGACCAAAAATCTCACGAAACAGCGCATCTATACCACAAATTTAATTTCTTGTGCTATTTATACGCTAAAAATTGTTTTTGCATGTATACGATATGCAGTTTTCGTGTGCATATAATAATGGTAATACGCACGCACCCCCCTCCCCCTAATCCTAACAAAGGGTTTACAGTGCGTAGCATATGCACGCAAAAAACATTTTGGCGTATAAATGGTACGAGAAATTACATTTCTAGAATAGATACACACTTTTATGAGATCGTGTTGTCTGTTCACCTAATATAAATTTTTGGTGAAAAGGGTGAAAGAGGAAGGGAGGAGATTGCTGGAAGACAAGATTTAGTTTGAATAAGAAATGAATGTATGAAATCCAAATTTGATATAAGCTGTGAAGTAGTGAATCTGTTTTCTTTCTTTCTTTCTTTCTTTCTTTTTGGGTTAGTAGAATTTCTGAATGGCCGGTAACTTAAAAATTAAGTAGCCAAATTGGCCCGTGAGTGAAAAGTTAATTTCAAACCCTGGTTATGTATGTTATTTCCATCAAGATTTCCATCTTTTCTTTCAGTCTGGGACACAAAAGGAGAAATTTTGAAGAATTGTTCTAGTGATTTGCTGAAGGAACTAGTGAAATGCGGATTCACAAATCGAACATTATTTCTTCTCTCATGAACGCTCCAAATTCATACGGAATAACCACCTAGTAATGTTTGAAGTGAAAGTGAGAAGATGGTGACAGAATTTTTATTTTTGAGAAAAAAAACCAAAAACTTGAATATTTGTAGACAGAATAAAGTTATTTTGTTTGCCTGTAAACTATATCTATTTAGAGTTAGCTGTACCGTATCTGTTTCTATGTGTTTATGTGTGTGCAAGGCAAGCTGAAAGGCCTCAGATAAAGACAGAGAGTAATCTGGCCTGGCTTAACCCTGTCTGACCTGATTTACACCCTGTATGTCCACGCTGCTCTGCCTTGACCATCCTTCTGCTGTTAAACCACTCTAGAAAATCCTGCACAATGTCTGGAGTAAACACTCATACTGGCATTTATTCGGCACTGGAATTTTCTCTCCCTCCCTTTCACTCTCTCTTACACACATACGGATGTTGATAAACCTGTCATCATACAACATAAACAATTTGTAACAGTCTCTCTTCTCTAAATCCTGTAATGGCTGAAAGTCAAACTTAGACAGAGGATGTATCCAACTACATCATAAGCACTATTCAGACTGTAATTGTTTCTCAGGGAAACATCTGTAAACGAACATCTGCATGGATCCCCCATGATGAAAACATCTTCATATTTGTTAGTATCGCTCATTGCATGCAAACACATCAAACATCAGCACCAACAGCACTTTGCAGTGGTCAAAAAAGTTTTGGGCCAAATCATCCAAAGTCAGAAATTATGGCATACAAGTAGCAGTGTTATAATAAATATTTGTTATTATATTTCATTTTCATTTCAGTTTAGTTTAAGGTTTAGTAATTTTGTCTGAGTTTAGTTATTTGGTATTTTTTATATTTTATTTCTGTTAATGTTTATTTCAAGAAAATATATATTTTTAATGGTTTTAACTATAATTACCATGATATATAAAAAATCATATGTGATGCGATCTGGGAAAACCCGTCGGATGTCGCGCTGGTACGTTTTCAGTAAGGTCTAAAAATAGATCGAATATCAGTTTTTTGTCAAAATTGGGTTTTTATTAAATTATTATTCTATAACATCTTGTTTATCATCTCTGAATATATTGTGGGAAAAATTAACTAGTTTAGTGCAAAAAAATTAACGATTTAACGTATAGTGGCAAGCTGAAAAGACTGTGTTTTTCTTTAAGAACACGCACGGTGGAGCGGAGGGGCAAAAAAACAATATCTCCCGTTTAGCTATCCTTCTCTTAACACTACAAAGACAGTTCACCTATCAAAATAAACCACATAACAGAATAAAGTCCAGTCCTGGGTGAACTACAACGGCACGCAAGTTTTTATTTATTTATTTTTATCCAGCGTTATCGTGTGGTGTGATGCGGAGCACAAGAGAACAACAGAGTCTGAAGCTGCTCGCTTAAAATATCTCTTGCTCGCCTCTCAATCGTCCAATTTCAAAACGGTTTCACAGGATGAATTTTGAGTTCGTAAGCTTTCGAATGATACCTAATCTATGATGATTACTAAAATATGTGATATGAAAAAAAGGCAATAAAAAAGAGTGCCAGTCGTCCCGCTAGCAGGACGTGACAGTTAAGTTAGTTAAACCGTTTTTTCTCAAAATTCCATTTCTGAAAATCACAGCGATCAGCCGACTTCAGATAACCATAACTTTTGTTACAGACAAACGATAAAAGAAATAAAAACAGATTTGGAAAGGGCTTGAACCAGCTTTAATATGGTCTCAAAACCTGTAATATTCTGCAAATTTCACCATGTGGTGGGTTTTCCCAGATCGCATCACATATAGAATATTAGACTTCACAAGCAAAATGATTCAGTCAAAACAAAAAGGTATTTGTAGCAGAAAACACCTGTTTGCATAAATATCTGTTTACATAAACACACACACGCACGCACGCACGCACACACACACACACACACACACACACACTGTAAAAATTAATTTTGATGATTTGTTTTCACAGCTTTTTATATTTTGTCAAATCAACTTAATGTAGTTCAGATAACATAATATTTTGAGTTTCTATTTATTAAACCAATCTCCTTTGTTGTATTAACTCAAATGTTTAATTTCAATGAACTCAAAATTTTAAGGCAACCAGGTAACTTACTTTTTAAGTTAATCCAACTATTTTTTTTTTTTACAGTGTATATATTACTACTAATGACCAAATGATTTCATTTGACCACTGGCGACTTCAAGATTGTGACCAAGTAAAATATTTCTTTAAAATTGCTCATGAAGCTCAGTCAAGCTTTTAAGACTCCTATTATTTGTAACTAAATAATCAGTCATCATTCCATTAAGAAACTTTTAGACTGGAACAAATTGGCCTCCATGGCTTTTCAATCAACGGGCGACGCAGGTTCTTGGGCAGTCAATATTAATATACTACGTGTTATTGACGAGTAGGACAGCTCCGGCCCTAGAGGGAGATCAATACTCCCTGAGATCTCAAAGAGTCGAGTGTGAGCGTGGGAGAGCGTCGGCTTGTTTAGAGCAGTGTGGGAAATTTGTCTAGACTCAAAGCATGGCATAAATAACAGAGCAATGTCATAACAAATATCTCCAGATATATCTGGCATTTTCGAATCGAAAGGAAACAACACTACACGGTTTAATGCAGAGGATTATGACCACAAACAAATTCTTCATTTGCTTTTTTTCCCCAGAAAGATCTGAGCATACTTGGATCACGTTTTCGTAAAAAAGTGACTTTTTATTTTCTTCCCTCACTTCAAAACCGATCCTCAACCCTGCTGCTTTTCATTCCTTTCCTTTCTAATGACCATCCAACGCCGATGTTAGCACGGTTGGGGCGAATGAAAGAGAAGTTTATGGAGATCTGCTGAGATTTATGAGCTGATAATGACCTGCCATGTGACGTCTAGGGCTGACCGTGATTGGGTGAGCAGCCACAGGAAGTCTAGCACACTGTAAAAACCTTCTTAGTGGGACCAGCGCTGGCTGCAAGATGAGTCCATCTCATAGCAGCAAAAAGACCCACTTAACCAGGGAAATATTGTGCTTGGCATGACATGGAGTGTTTTCCCAGTTCAGCACAGCAGCTGTGGAACAGACAGGCAACACAAATGTTTTGCAGCGCTGAGTCAAATAGCAGCAAAACTGTCCATCTTTGTTTTGAGTTCTTTTAAAAGGTGGTGTATGTGGGTATAGTCCATTAAAACTGCACTATGTTTGGTGTATGGAGTTTTTAGGATGTATTAGTACATATCACAAAATTTGTTTTGTATCAACAAGCCAATTTAAAAGGACAAAGCAGTGCAGTTAACATCTATGCTAACCGCACTAGCCATATAGCAATTTACTATTTCCTATTCAAAGTTCAATGACATGCTCAGTGCACTTAACAGGGTGAACAAAGAACCATGTAATTGTCTTGTACGAGACCCTGTGGGGAATCAGTCTTAAATAGAAAACAGGGCTTGGTGTAAATTTAAGGTTTTCCAGACTCTCGTTCCCCAAACTAGCCAGAGGAAACACCCCGCAACAGATGCTAATAGTGAGAGCAGGGCAGCCGATAAAAGAATCCCAACCCCCAAAAAATGCAAGTTATACAAAAATACTGTCAAAGACAAAAAAATATTTTTAGCAAAGCAGCAAAACGTATTTAAAGCACATGATTTGTCTTGAAAAAAAAACTCCATAGAAAAAGGTGCCAGAAGTTGTAATATTTCAAAGTGATACTAATAGTAATATTATAATGAAATTTACATGCACGCGCACACACACACACACACATTTTTTGGCATAGATTCTTTTCTTTTGTTGTAGAATATAAGAAAGAGCTAATTAACTACTTAAATCTGTGTAAACTAATACAAAATATTCAGTTAGAATTCCCTTAGAAGCACATTTTTATTCATTAATTACAATTAGTACTCGTACATCTGTGGACACAAAATAAAAGTCACCCACATTTATATCACATCACACATCTTTTTCAAGTATTTAATGAATATGAGCTCATCCCTTGTGACCTAATTAAACCAAATCCTCAGGGACACCTTGCAGGGACAATACTTATTCGATAAGATAATTAGCTGCAAATTAAAAAGCTATTTGCTGTATATGAGGTGATACGATTCAGGAGGCCACACAAAAAACAATCTTAAGGCATGCATTTATTTGTTAGTTTCTCTATAGCTATCTATAAAAGAAAAGCGTTTGACTTCGGGTTCAGCTAAACACGAAGACTGTCACGTTTTAAATAGTTTTTATAGAAGATGTAAAGATTTATTGTACTAATGAACTGGAAGGATTTAAATGCAGACTTCTTTATGCTGTAAGTTTAAAATAATCGCACTGGATGCGTATGTCATTTTGTCTTCATGAATTCATCCGTCTGCATGTTCTTAAGAAATTAAAACAAGAGTACCATGAGATGAATTTATAAATACACTGTCATTATAGTTTACGCACGCTCTAATCACAAAGCTACAGCTGTATGGGCAGCAGATAAAATGAACTTTGTCAAAAAGTCTTCTGGCATAAAAAAGCAACTGACACATCTGCTTTGTGAAGCCCATGAAACGTAATGACAACTAACCACAAAACAACATTTGAAACGGTGTCCTCCTCTCACCATGTTACCACATTTTGCTGCATACAATCTATTACCTCAAGAACAATTATCATTCAGTGGGCCACTCTCTCATGTTCAAAAGATAAGCTAGTCATTTATCCATCGCAACGCGCCAGAGTGCCGTCTTTTGGTGCAATCTGCGCTACCTCCCCTGGAGAGGCTCATTCTGTATCAGACAAAATTGCATTAAGGATGTGTGTGCAGGCAGTGCGCTGTCAGGAGGAGTAGCACTTGTTTTCACCGGCCTCGTCAGCCTGCGAGAGCACAATGTGCAGCTTCGGTCTAATGCAATAAAGCTCCTGCAAGTCACAACAAAGCAGATGCGGCTCTGAAAAAGACTCGCCGAGCGCCGAGGAAGTGGATGAGGGTGGTGGCAGAGAGGAGAAAAACAGATATGGCATCTCTGAGGGTAAATGCAGCAGGGTTTTTAGAAAGCCTGCTCGGCATTACCCATAATGCACTTCTCTGCAGTGAGCTGGTAAACAGCTGGAAGGCAGAAAGAGGCTGTGAGGAAAAAGTCTTCTTTAAAGGCCCACTGAAATGCCTTGGAACGCGCAGCTTTGTATGATGCGTTGACGTCATTTCCACTGAAACATATAGACCCCTTTTCAGTTGGTAAACATGGTGATGTTTTTTTGTGGGTGGAGCTTAGGTGGAGGCAGAACGATCCCTCTGGCCGCCTCCGTAACGCTAGTTTGCAACTTTTGTTAGCTTGTTTTTTAACAATGACGGGAGAAAATCTGATTTTATCTTAATGTGCAAGGTCACTCAGTGTCCAGGACCGCGATTGTTATTTGCAAAAGTAAATTTTAACGGAGGGAAACAGATTGGCCGACCCGTACACGCTCACTCAATGGATGTACGATCTGACAGGATTAACGTTAACGCTACCTCTGGTTGAGTGGCCTGACTTCTACACCTACCTGATAGAGAAACCGAGTGTAAAGAGAAACTGAGGGCATATAAATCTTTAGATGCCTATAACTATGTGCTGAATGGTCATGTACAAGACTCGTGTGGTACGATCCGCAGTTCTGCCTTGCCAGCGCCAACAAGACGACAATGTAAAGGGTGACATTACGGTGCAATTTTAATGATGTGAATATTTTCTAGAAATAAAAATTCCAGATACAGCATATTCATTTTTCATCGATTCTTGCACCCAACAACACAACAAGATGACACTTAATAATAATAATAATAATAATACTTTAAGCTCCTTATTATGTAGCCGAATCTGTGCTGGTTTGTGTTGGCCGCCTCCAGTTTTCCCTTTGTTTTGCCTCCAGTTAGCGCGTGACGTAATTGTGACGTCAGTGCAAAAGTGGTTGAATAGCTATTGAATAGCTCCTCCCCCTTTTCAAATAGCCAATAGCGTTTAGTTTACCTCATAGACTGCAAGTCGTACATGACAGCACCATGGAAGCGAATCCACTAATGATAAGTTGGATTCAATAGTAGAGGTGTGATTCAATTCTAGCCATTTCATTCTGAACAAACATCCAGTTGGAAAATGGAATAAAACTCAAGCATTTAAGCAACCGAACACACATCCCCAACCAACATTGCTCTGTGAGGGGTCAACGGTCGCTTTGGCCAGGTGGTATTTATAGCATAGGGCGTGGGACGCTTTCGATTCTAGAGAGCATTTGATTGGACAGAAGATGTGATAAGTCCGCGGTGATGTCATAAAATCCGTGATCCATTTCAGCAGAAATGAGAGACTGTAAGTTTTGATCTCCTAAATGCAAATTTTGTCAATGTTTTGGAACACACAAGCTTAATAAACTTAAGGATAACATTCATACTAAAAGCTAAAAAACTTAATTTTTTATTTCTTTTTATTTATATCTTTTGATTTTAAGTTTTAACAAAAAGGACTAAAATGTTATTAGAAACTAAATAAATAAATAAAACACAATACATAAGAGAGAGAGACAGAGAGAAAGTGAGAGAACTAGCAACCCAGCATATAACTTAACTACTATATTTACATATTATATAAGCTATGTAAAAATGATAAATAACTCATGAGAAAATGTTGACTGATGATACATGGGGATTCATATTTGGCGAGATAATTGTGTGAACGCAAGTCCAGTCAACTAGAATTATGTTCGCTTGAACAATCAGACATTCATAACAAGAGATTTGCACAACTCAGGTAATTATGTTTGCTGTCAGTTTCCCGCTCTACCTCGCTAGCCCACTCGAAAAGATCCGTTGGAGACACTTCATCTAATTTCCTGTCAAAGCAGGACAAAAGAAGTGGAATAATGTGGTATCGCAGAAGAGAGTTTGGTGTGGTTGCGCTCGGTGTGGGTCTAAGGTATGATGGCTTCGCATTAGCACGCGCCAATTAATAGCTGCGAGCGAGACGGCTTCCCCTTTCTATCAGCCACCTGTCCATCAAAAAGGAAATAATCATTAGATTCTAATAAATCTGTCTGCCATGTCAATGTAGCTGCCATGCAAAAATGTGCTAGTCTTAGCCCCGGGGTGCCCAGAGACCTGTTTTTCGTTATTCGCTGTACAGTTGAATGCACACACTGTTGGTGGAATAACTTCAGGTGTGTATTGTAGGTGGGGTTGAGAGGTGAATTATGGTACATATCAAGCGGGATATTTCAGCAGTTCTCCACAATGCTCCACAATGCTGCCCATCACCACAGCGCTGCAGGGCATTCTCACCAGTATGACTGGCAGCTGTTTCCTGCCGGGTAGGTCATGTGACCACGGCTCACGGAACGGCGGGGAATGGTTTGCGTGTCTGGGGCTCTGGGAGTCGGTTGAGAATGGCAGGTAAGAATTTGAGGGTGTGTTCAGAAGAACCGGCAGCCCGACTTATTTCCCAGGAAAGATTGCAATGCAAGATGGCAATGTTTGTTTTTTGGGTTTATTATATTTACATACAAGTAGTCAGTAACTGTACATAATTGGATTGTGTGCTATGCAAACTTTCCCAAAAAAATTGAGAATGCCGTTTAAATTCAACTTCAATCCCCAAATTTGAACTGATGTAGCAAACAGGATGCAAAATTGCTATTTGAATGTGAATGTAAGGAAGTGAAATTAAAGTTTCTTGAAATTTAAAGGAATTCATATAAGTAATTTTTAACTTTAAAAAAAATGGTCAAGAGAAACTTCGAATTTTGGATTGATAAAGTATTTTTGATATAGAGAAGTATAGAATGATAGACAAAAAACAGACATAACAATAGACAGACAGACAGACAGACAGACAGACAGACAGACAGACAGACAGACAGACAGATAGATAGATAGATAGATAGATAGATAGATAGATAGATAGATAGATAGATAGATAGATAGATAGATAGATAGATAGATAGATCTTCCGGTAGGGTGTGGCCAATTCAAATTCACACTCATGAAGAGAGTTTCCAATTCTTTGGTTCTGAATTTTGCCCAAGCCTGCCGCATAGATGAACACACATTTTGGCAACATTGGGGAAAAAAAGAACAGGAACTGAACAAAGCATTTTCACCACAAAGCCAAAAAAGCCGCCTACCTCATTATCTACAATAACACACACTCCCCTCCTACGCACATTCACCCCCAAGGCTGCACACCCCTCCATACATTATTGAACAAAGGCAGGGGTCTTCACAGCAAGGGACTCGGGAGGGAGGTTAAAGCCCTGTTTTTGTTTCAGCAGCACTGAACCTTCAGAGGTTAGAGCCCCAGGTTGGCCAAGGACAAGCGTCAGGACGGCCGCAGGCCTGTGAACTCCTGCTAATGAAGGCAGCTCAAGCTGGTAAACAGCACAGGGTGGATGTCACAAGCATACATTACAATACATCACTGTCTTCCTCAGGCCAGGGGGCTTCCTCTGCCCACCTGGTGCCATGCTGACATGTTCAGGGACTACAGCACTGTTGGAGAGACATTTTAAACAGATATTACTGATGCTGAATGCAGAACGGGTAAGAATTATAGCTAAGGTTAATCACAGTCTTGCAAAGCCAATGGCATTGGATCTGGTCCACAATCTTATTCCGGTCATGAACCATCCACTAGTTTTCACAAAATGGTTGTCAGGAAAAGCCAGAACAAAATAGAGTAATGGTGTTCTATAGTCTGGAGATTTAGAAATGATTTGGAAATGAGGATACGGGTGTATAAGGAAGAGAGATAGCTATATAGAGAGAGATACGCTCAGACAGGTATGTGGTTGTTTTCAGGTCAGTGAGCTTGTGAGATGTAAACGTAAGGAAACGAGTGCATGAGAAAGAGAGAATGTGACAACCTGATGAAGGTATAGAGGAGCTGGAGAGGAGAAATGTAGGCAGAAAAGCAGATTATTTACTGTAGCTCTAAAGCATACAAATCTAAAATGATGAACTCTGTGAGTGTCCTTAATATATGAAGTCCTCTCTATCTAAAACCAGATTGAAGCTATTGAGAGAAAATACCTGAAAACACTGACCAACCCTAAATGTTCGTGTAGATGAGGATGGCTTCTTGATGTTGAGTTTGATTTGTTTGTAATGTGCACACACACACACACACACACACACACAGATATACACAGACAGACAGACAGATAATAAATAGATGTAAATATGTGTTTTGTACCTTTGAAAGATCCCTGAAGTTGCCGGGAATTGTCAGGTCCAGCTCTTCTGACTCATAGTTTGTAAGGACCCATGGGAAAACAGGATACTGGTTCAGATCATTATATGTCCTTCCTGAAACAGTAAAGGTATTTGAAATTAGTATAAGGCAGGTGGGAAACAGTGGCAATCCAACATGCAGAACTGCAGCTGTCGACCCATAGTCATTTTGGTCCGAGTTATTTTTGCAGGGCTCATGACCACGGGTTATCGTGCTTTCCTCTCGGTGAAGGGGTGTGAGAAGATCCCTTCCTATAGGACATTATAAATTCATAATATGATAATATCAATGACATGACTGCCTCATTTATAAAAAGACAGAAACAAGTGTGTTGCGTCTAATGTCAAACACAGTATTCCGCTGCGAGCTAAGACGATAACAACAACTCAGGTTTTCATAATAACATCGTGCGGTAATAGCGTTTTCAACGAGATGAACAGGCAGATGTTGGTGTGGTTGTCTGTCACAGCGCCTAACGACTGTATTACACGAGTGGAAGGTTTTAAAAGCTTTTCTTGGTTAAAGTTTCCTGAAAGTGAAAATTGTGCGGTGAAGTTGTGGAGTGGGTGTAATTAAAGGCATGCAAATTCTTCCAGAAGATGACACCGTACCCTTGACACCCCTCCCTGTGGCACAGTCAGGCCTCTCCTCTGATTGGCCAGAGAGTTGTGGTAACCATGGAGACCTATACGAAGTATCCATGACGGAGAACATATGCGGCAATGCAATAGACGCCAGATGTGCCTTTGTCTTTTTCTCCTTCCATTTCTCTCTCTTCATCTTTCCTTATCTCACTCTCTCTCTTTCTGCCCCACGTCTGTTGCCTTGCTGTTAGGAATATGGATTTCAGATGGTAAGAACTGTCACAGGAGATCCAATCATAAGAAGAAAGCTATAAAATGGCTTATCTCTTCTAAATGCCCTATAATTTCTCTCAGATGACAGTTTTCACTGAGTATATGTAAGACTCTGAATGCAAACTTGAAATATATATTTTAATTTTTTTTGTGATAATAAGTCTCTTTTGCGCACCACAGCTGTATTTATTGGATACAAAAAAAAATACAGTAAAAACAGCATCATTACTCCAGTCTTCAGTGTCACACGATCCTTCAGAAATCATTCTAATAATTTCTTTCTTATTAAGAATTTATTAGTTTATTTCTAATTTTTAAAAATGTAGAAATTATTTCTAATCTTTCTCTTTATATATGTATACTTATATGTAAAATGTATAATATATAAAATATATTTTTTTTAAGTTAAAAGTTGAAAACTTTTTCTGCACTGTATTCACACACACACGTGCACACACATGCACACGCACACACACACTTTACTTTGTTAGAGAAAAAACCTGTATGTGGCAGATTCTGCTCCAATCTTATATATCAAATTTTCTATGAAAGAAAACTGTAGTCAAGAAATAACCCATCCAAAAAAACCTAAAAATTTTTTGGGGGAAAATGGTAATTTGATATATATCCCAGTAAACCCTCTATGAGACATCGCAAAGGTGCTGGCATGATTTGTGCTTGCTGTGTGGACAGAAAAGTTTCCAGACTCGTCTGGCTACCGCTGTGATCTGGAGCTGTGAGGACGCCACTGAAGCTTGCTTATGTTGATATACAGAATCTCTTAAAGAAGGGATACAGTGGGGCTATTTCATCTTTACAGTGCGATTACTCAGACAACGACTGGAAGCCTGGTATTTCCTGTGGAACTCTGAGAGGGCACAAAGTAAACCTGATCCTGACCTTTAAACAAAATGTTCAAATCCTCCGAAGTGGTACTAACCCACAGGGGCATCTCAGTTCAGACTGACTGAGAATAGCAAGAGAGCATGTGTGGAGAGTTTGATGATGCGGGCTTTGGTTCTGGGTTCTCCAGGCCTGTCATGATGGTTGGAGATGATAGTGTGTGTGGGCTAATTACCAGAGCCATCACAAATGACTGTCATTAATCTTCCTCTTAAACGGCCACCTCTTAGAGCGTACAGATAAAACACTGTGATTTATAAAACCCTCAAGTGGTTTTATACAATACGAGCAGTTTAGTTTTAATGCGGTTAATTAAACAAACATGCCATTTATTAACCCGTTGCCATTATTATGATAAACATAATATTGTTACTGATTACTGAAGTAACAATGCTACAAAAAGCTCTTTGCTTTTTTCTATCAACACAATACGTTTACATGCACATAAAAATAAAAATCAATGCAAAACACTGGTCTTGGCAGCACTGCAACCTAAAGGTGGATATGATGCAATGGATAGATAAAATAAAATAAAAAAAATAATGAAAAATAAAAAACAAAACAAGACATAACAGGGGATCATAGCCTGGTATTATACACTAAACCAATTCATCCCGAACCCTGAGCGTAATGATCTTGAGATCTTCTGGGTCTAGGATGAGGTAGACTTGATTAACCAGGTTAATGCCACATGGTGAAGTGGGGCGGAGAGGAGGAAAAAGGTTGAGATGAGGGGAGGTTGAGCTGACAGGACCGAGGCCCGGGTGGAAGATGTTAATATCACCGCAATAGTGTTTAATTAGGAGCGGACCGGCTTCACATTAACACCCCTCTTTCTCTCCTGTCGGTGGGCCCGGGCTTCACTGACACCTCTGTCAGCACAGGTCATTACCACTCCTGCCTTTAATGAATTTTACCCCATTCCAACTCTGCCTTACATCTAATTAGCTGACAATAATGTTTCGAACTCAAGCCGGAGCTAAATATAAATATGCATGAATATGCAGCACGAGCAGGGATGACACATTTCAGTGTCAAGAGGAGGTGTGTGTGTGTGCGCACAAATTCTCACTAGTTCACATCAGAGCCTTTGCAACAGAATATTTCAACTCTGCACACACTCACAGAGACACACTAATTATCCCAAAGAGTCCACGGCTCTCACTTTGAGCGTCTGAGTACGGAGGGAAAATATAGCTCCTAAATAAATAATGAGGGGAAAGACAGTACATTTCTTTTTGTTTGAAAAAAGAAACTGATAATAACATTTAAACAAAAAAAACAAAAATATATATGTATTTTTTATATATATATATATATATATATTATTATCATGTTAAAATAACATAATATAATGTTCCATGTCCAACCAAAAGATTCTAGCGGACGTATTTTATAAACACTGATCAGAGGACAAATTCATCATTCCTATCAAATACTTTAATTTAAATGTTTACATGACTGGTTAATACTGACAAGCAAATCAATTCTGACCTGCAATGGTATTGAGAAACATCAGGTACTCAAAGTTTGAGATCTCCCGTCTTTGCCAGCGCTGAGTCATATTAGAGGACTTGAAGAGCTGACGAGGGGTGGCCAAAGAAATCCTCCTGCAAAAAAAAAAAAAGCACAGAACTTCACCAATAAGCAGGGCTCAGGTCCAGCTTGACATTTGCTTTCATTTACTTTGATTATTGTGGACTTGGCTTGTTCCGCAAATGGATTATAGCTCAAAATATGACATTGTAACATTTAGCTTCCAAAAAAAGACAAAAGAGTACACCAGCTCACACACGCAAGGCTGTCACGCTCTTTACTGTGGTGTGTAATGAATGCATCAGTTCCAGCAAAAGAGATTCTTTGCAGATGACCATAATGCGCCTTTGCTCTTGAAGTATATGCAGCACACATGCTAAAAATATGAGAACAACAGAGAATTCTGGTGCAGCGCCTGAATCGGACCTCTCTCAGGGATTCTCATTCACGTGCAGGACTTTCTTTTTTGTTTCATGTTTGTATCCTACTATGTGTTTTTTGAATAATTCTGTGCACTTATTCTGACTAAAAACAAGAGAATGAAGTACTTATTATTAGCTATGATAATTCATTGCTGAACATTATGAAGCATTATTAATACACAGATGAGCAAAACATGTTGGCCCAAAACAGGGCCATGAGGCCAGGGGTCTCATTAATAAAACTGTGCGTGGGATCCTTATTAAAAGTGTACGTACGTCCGAAAGCCAAAAATGGTGTACGCAAAAAAATAAAAGGACTTATAAAACTGTGCATACGCCAGAACCTGCGCAGAATTCACTTTATAAATCCCAGTCAGCGGAAGATTGTGCGTACATGCATCTCCACCCCGAAATAACCATACATGGAGCTTACAACGCCTAGTTTTACTATGCATATCCTCATCTGCATATCATTTGCATATGATTATTCATCCACATTTTTAACGGTACAAGAAATTAGGAAAATATGAAATACGGATGTGCCGTCACATTACATTAATAAAAATCATTTAGTAGTCGATCCTTGCCTTGTTTTTGAATAAATAAATCAAATAGTGCAAAATATATTTCAGAGGAAGTTTTTCCCAATCTTTTCCACTGGCCAAATGGTATTTTTAAGTGATTTTATATTTTTAATGGAAACAGATAGACCTTGTTGTGCATTATTTGCACAAAACTATTTTCTCAGACAATCTGCTATTATCATGATAAGCAATCATCTCTGTAGTTAAAACATTAAACCATGCCAGAGGAAAAGTGTTCAAAAGCATTGCATCCACAACAAATATTTCTATTTATTGATTATAATATAACTTCTCAGTAATGATTTCATGTAGTTTAAGTGTTTAACTCCATTAATGAGAATGGCATATTTAATCTAAATCTTTATATCAGAAGTAAAACAGTTTAGATCATTATTTTATTTATTTAAACTGTTATTGTGAACATGCACTGTATTTATAATTAGGACTCATAATGAAGATTTACGGTTTTACTTCATCATGCCGTTAGATAGGCTATATGCGCCAGTTTCACTAACAGGTCAAAGCGCTCGCTGGCGTGGACTTTAAGAAGGGATGGATATTTGCTTCAAGTGATAGGCTTGGTGAGTGAAATTATATTTGTATTATCTTTCTGTATATGTATAATTTTCTTTAGATTTTTTGTCTAAAAGTGACCAAAAAGACATTTAACTCCAGCTCACCATCGGTGTCGCCAAACTGCTCCGTCTCCAAAACGTTCTCGTACGCATGGGTCAGAGTTTGCGTGCAGGTGCGCAAATTTTTTACAAAAAATGTGTTTTTGTAAATCACAACTTATGCGTCATTTTGTGCATACGCAACGGTTATAAATGAGGCCCCAGGCCATTTGGAGGCCAAGGCAACACCTTGAACTCTTCATCATTTTCCTCAAACCATTCCTGAACAATGTGTGCAGTGTCCATTTTCTATAGAGGTCACTGCCTTCAGGGAACACCGTTGTCATGAAGGAATGTACCTGGTCTACAACAATATTTAGGTAGGTGGGACGTTTCAAATTTACATCCACATGACTGGCCGGACCCCAGGGTTTCTCAGCAGAACATTTCCCAGAGCCTCACACTCCCTCCACTGGCTTGTTGTCGTCCCACAGTGCATCCTGCCTCCATCACTTCCCCCGGTAAACGGCACACATATACACGGCCGTCCACGTGATGTAATAGAAAACCAGGCAACCTTCTTCTACTGCTCCAAGGTCCAGTTCTTACACTCGCAAACCCATTGTAGGTGCTTTCGATGGTGGACAGGGGTCATTATAGGCACTCTGATTGGTCTGCGGCTGAACAGTCCCATACACGGCATGTGGTTGTGACACATTCCTCCCATTACATCATTAAAATTGTGTGTGGCTTGTGCCACAGTAGCACTTCTGTTGTCTCAGACTACGACTTAGTTGGCCTGGTGCATCGATGAGCCTTGGCGCACAACACCATGTGTACACTTATTGTGACTAGTATGGCACTAGACTTCAGTTGAAATCCTCTAAAGAATATGGGTTTATTTGGCAGGGTCAGTCAGGGACAAACAAGCAAAAACACCCATGCCGCAAGTACTTTAACTACCTCTACCTCAAAGTATTCCAAACAGTTGAACAGCAAAGGAATACACTCAGGATCAAGCGTTTCTGACATTTGATGTGGTCATCATGCTAGACTTTTAAACAAAATAAAGCCGAAGTAAACATTGTTTTGAATGGCAACCACGTGCAGGTGTTCCAGAGAACTAGAAACAGACTTGCCTGGCCTGTGGAAGGCCGTAACTTGTGCCGACGCCCACGCGAGGAAGACTGTATACCACCTTCTTCACTGTGGCCTGATCGGGGAAGTTAAACATGACGGACGCTGAGGGAGGCAATGACGTCACATGTTAAACAAAGGCCTACAGTAGAGTACATCCAAATATGAGTAAACATTTCCACAAACGGTTCAAAGACTTCAGAACGGATAAACAAATGCTGCTTAGCAATCGTTCAGTCTCACACTATTCTCAATTTTGAGGACATAAATTATGATATAAAAAAAACAAATCTCTAAAGTTAGCACAGCGGTCTGTTACTTGGGGACTAATTAGCACTAATAATGACAAAACTCTGTAACTATGCACTGAATCTGAGGAAATGACTTAAATACTTTTTGATTGGTTTGTTATCAAATTTTTATTTTGACTTAAAATGTGTAGATATTTTGTACTTTACTCATTTGTAGTTTAGTATAGCTCACTTATTGGGCCTGTAGGGGGGGATTTATCCATAAAAAATTGTCCTGGGTCAGTGGTCCCGGTCTGCAAACTGTTGAAAGAACTAGCATGAATTTCCATGCTGGTTTATGCTTGTTTTAGTGCTAGTATCACTGCTGAACCATTATATAGTCATGTAAAATGATAACTTAAATGAAGTTTCATTGTTCATGATATCTATGGCCGGTTTCACGACAAGGCTTAAGTCTAGTCCCAGACTAAAATGCATGTTAAAGCTGTTTTAACTGAAAGCAACTTGCACTGATATATCGTAAAATATGTCAGTGCCATTGTTTTGTCTCAAAAGGCGCATCAGTGATGTACTTTTTTCTAAAGCACATTTAAAAAAAGCTACTTATATGTCCTAATTTAACTAAGGCCTAATCCTTACAGTAAAATACTGTTAAATTTAGTTTAATAAAGTTTTTGGAAGTGAAAAAGTAATTGTATAATTTACAGTAAAAAACTGACATTCCCAGAATTCCGTGCGTGACACTTCATATTTGATGTATTTCAGTTAAAATAACTTTCAGTTATGTACATTAGGGTTTTATGTTACATTTAATGTTGTTAAAATAATGTTTATTGCATTTTTTAAATTTCATGTGTGTTACCATGATGGTGTTTAGTGTTTGTGTGTATGACACTATGCAGCTTCTATATATTTGTATACTTTTTCAGAATGTGGTAAAGCTGTTAGTGATGAGCTCTGATTCATCATGTTACTCTCATCACCACAGTGATTATTGGTTGTCAATGTATTACAATTGTACAAAACATAATTAGTACTGCCATAGGTCGGTAAATTAACATTATATCAGATAATTAAATGTTTTTTTTTACTGTAAATTGTAAAACCTATCTATTTATTTTTTACTGTAAAACCTAAAATGTTGCTACCGTATTTTTTACAGTAAATTTAAAGGACTTTTTTTTTTTTTTTTTTGCAGGACAGAGATCTAGAGCACTAGATACTTTGAGTGGTCATTGTTTTGGAAAACACTATTGGGCAGTTTTACTTCTGTTGGCCATGAAGATCTCCAGCGCTGTGTTCTGAAGCAGAAAGCGTCGGGTGAACACTGCTCGGATCTCGCTGAACATCCATTTGCCGTGAAGCCCCTCAGAGTAGACCAGCACCTACACACAGGCGAAAAGGAAAGAGATTCGATAACTCAACTGCAATCCAACAGATTTTCCAGGCTGTTTTTCAATACAGTGTCACATGTGTTATGATCGTTGCTCGGGAAACACATTCCGTAGTTGCAGTTTGATTGTCACTCCAATCATAATGGCATGAAGCCACTTTGACGGAGCATTGCGAAACATTCCATTCCTGTCAGAAATGTTGGCTGGAATCTACTGAGTGACAGGCCAGGCTTTGATAGGCTTCTCAAAATGGAGGCATCTCTAAAGACGCAATATTCTGCATTCTGTTGATGATGCAAAGGGCCATCTTTCCACCTTTCCTCTATTTTGTTTGACACGTCTCTCTCACTCGCTCTCACTGTGCTGTTGGAACACAATCCCTACGGGGGTAAGGCGGCCGCAAATAATCCATACTAACACAGGGCTGGGGCAAGAGGGGGATCATTAGTGAGTTTCTCCTCGGAGACCCCCGGGGACCTCGGAGACTGGATCAAGAGCTTCATCCTGACAGGTGAGAATGAGCCAAACTCTATTCCCCACCTACCACTTTAACGGACCAAGAGGTACACACACATACACACATATGCGTACACTCACATTCTTCAAGCCCAAAAAAAGAGAATGGTTTGTGGCACACAGATAAGAGGCCATTTTGTGTGAGTGCAAAGGTGAAGAAAGGTTTTGTGGTAGAGGAAAGGTTTGGGACTTTGTGTACCGTACAGTAACTGTGAATGGGAATCGGTTAAGGTTAGCAGTAACACTAAAGAGAATTCATCTTTAGAGATACTAAGAAGCCTCCACCAACCAGACTGGCCTCGCTTAGTTTCTCCCTAGAATAATTCTCGGCACTGACACAGAAGAGCCTCCTGCCACATCAGGCTCTACGGATCAATTAAAAATGGATTATATCAAAATGCTCACCATCCACCACTGTAGGTACTCCATACAAACCCCTAACAACCAACGTTAGATATAGATAGGTTCGTCCTGGCTGACACCTCGACAGAACTGAACTCAGAGCTGTCATAGATAGGTTGTGTGGAAAACAGCAGTTTAGTGGGTAAGTAGTTAGAAGAACCATTTGGGAGATTTGGCATTAGAGGTTCAATTATTTCCCACATGCTGAGAGAACAATAGTAGCAAACAAATAAATAAATAAATATTGAAGGGAAATGTATATTAATATATTATATATATTGAAGGGAAACTATCATGTTCTACAAAACTAATTAATCATAAAAACAAATTATTACAATAATAATAATAACAATATTTAATAATAGCAATATTATTAAAACAATAATAAATCAACCAAAATACTACTACTACTAATACTACTAATTATAATAACAATAACATTATTAATAATAAAGATAAAAACAATCATGATTTCAATAATAATGCTAAAACAAGTAATAATTACAACAATAATAAATATTAATATCATTCTAAAACTAAATTAATATATAATGATACAACAACAATAATGTATTATTAATATTAGTAGGAGTAGTAGTAGTAGTAATAATAATGTATTATTAACATAATAATGATAAACAACTGAATCATAAAACAGCAATAAAAAGCAATAAATATATATTATTAATATAATTTTAAAAACTAAATATGTAATGATACCACAACCATAATTAATTTATTATTATTACTAGTAGTATTAATGATAATAATAATAATAATAAAACAAACAAATCAATTTAGACCAAGTAGTTTTACATCTGAACAAAATGTGACAGGTGCTTTCCCCCAATAATAATACAAAAATAATGTGTGTTTCAGTGGACATATTCAAATGTATATGCATGTACACATGGCCTTGCCTGTCTCTTCCTGTGACAAAGCGCAGGCCAAAGGGTTAGCCGACAACAAAAGATACTGCTGGAGAAAAAGCGTCTCAAAATAGGTCACATCAGAAAAAAATTTGTCATAACAACGGAGCTGGCACATCAAACATCAACAAGCCAGTGACCCTGTAGACACAGAGGTCTCTGACAAAGTGCAGTCGTTATTCTCTCCCGTCTTTTTGTTCTCATCGTGGAGAAGCAGAGAAAACGAGAAAGAGAGAGAGAAAGAAGGACGGAGGCCCAGCTGTAAAAAATGGGGCTTAATGAACCTGTCTGGCTGGGCTGTCCGCTGCCTGTCAGAGGTGTCACAATGGTGACGAGTGTCAGGAGCGAGCGGCCCCGGGTCCCGGGTCCCAGACAGGCCTGCCAGCTGGAGGCTTCTGCCCCAATCTAATCACAGGCTCCAGGCTTTTACCTCACTGCGCACACACAGCTATACCTAGCTCACGTTTGGATGCTTCTGTTGTATATGCAGCTGTTACGGTTGTAAAAGGTTCCTAACAGATGCATATTAACATGTTTATTGCATCAGTGGAACAATCAATTGTTTTGTTGTCAATGCAATTTGGCTACTGTAAATAAACACCGGGCCCCTATTGACGATCGGCCCCCACAATTCTTCTCGTTTTGTTGGTGTTAACAGCCATTATTGAGCATGACATCCAAGGCAAATCTTTTTCACCATTCTTATTCTTCAAAGGACGCCCCGAAACTGCCCGCACGAATGAAACGTTATGACAGGGGTGAATATATCAAAAAGATCTGTCATTCTTAAACCGGACACAATTTTTCACACAGCCCCTCGAGAGATGAGTGCAATCCCTCTCCATGTCAAATGTGTGCTGAGTCTGGCCGGGGATATAACAGCCAGCATGACTGATATGTTTATAAAGCCGGTCGTCTGTCGCACTGACAACCTGCCATCATAGCACCTCTGCTGGGCTCTCTGCAGATTTGTCTAATAGGCTTCCACTGCTGGGACTGAATCCGTGTGTGTGTGTGTGTGTGTGTGTGGAATGAGAGAGGGGAAAATGTGTCCAGAAAGTGAGAGCACTTGTCTCATTTCAAGAATGGTGACTACTCCCTATGGTGCGTGAGAGAAAATGTATATATAAGCTAAAGAAGAGGTTCAACCCCAGAGCCTAACAGTCATTTTATCTGCACACATATGTTTAAAGGAACAGTGCACCCAAAATTACAATTCTTTAATTATTTACTAACCTAAATTTTGTTCAACACATTTGGAAAAATTTACATAATGCTTGTTCCAAAAGCTCCAAAAAGAAAGAAAAACACCATAAAAGTACCATACGTTTATAGTCCATATGACTACATTTAGAGATTCAATAATAATAATAAATTATAAATATATGCTATATATTTCAAAAATTAATATTTTATAAATAAATAAAAATTACTTTTAAAGTGCATTCAAACATACTGTGGACATGACAGACATGCGATACATTTCAAATTTCCTGAAGCCATATTATAGATCAAAACCATTATTCACCGAAAACCTTGAATTACTACCTCTCGTTCAGCTACGAAACGTGAGAACCTTGGGGTGACCTGATGACCTTTTTTTTAAGGCTGTTCCTTTAAAGAGATTAAGCAGAAATTAACCAGTCCTTTAAAACAATCACTGCCACTCAACGGCAGTAATGGACACAGTAAGAAAAGGCTGACTGACTTTTGTAGCTTGTAAAAGGCTGCATGCAGGGTACAGTGAGTCTGGTGTAAGGGGCAGCTGAGTTTGAATGCAGACATGCTGTGGCACTGTAGTTGTAGAGAGGAAAAACCAGCACAGTATGTGACAGTCTTTACCAAAGGGCCTGTTTTTGAACAGGTGGGGGTCTGGACTGTTTACCGCCGGCTGTTGCTGGCTTCGGCCTTCAGGAGAAAAAGCACAGGATGACAAGGTGTGACTACTCCAGTCTGTTCACTATGAATGTGTGTGTGTGTGTGCCCTATCACCTAGCTTTGTTGCTGCCAAATTCATGCTTGCATACTTCTTCCTCAGAGCTGCTGCTGCCCTTTCGACCTTAATTTACATCACAAGGAATTTTTGGTCAATATGTCCCCATACATGTGCTTCAAAATATGACTTAGTAATGAAGTGTTTGTAATCAAATATGCAAAGCTGTGTTCTAATTCACAGGGTGTGTTCCAATTCACTTAACTTGAAATAATTTATGTTCATTTGGAAAGCCCTGCGATCACATGTTTCACAAAAGTATTAAGCAGCACAGCTGTTTTTAACATTGATCATAATAAGAACTGATTCTTGAGGAACAAATCTGCATATTAGCATCGATTTGTGAAGGATCATGTGACACTGAAGACTAATGGCTTACATAATTAATAAATTATAAAAAAGTAATGTCACAATATTACTGTATATATACACAGTCAAAACAGTAATAATATATGTATGTACTGTATGTACACACATACATTTATAATTTGCCATTTCACTTAAAAATGTCTGAATACTTTGTGAAGCACACTTCGTTGGACAATTGGAGCATATAGTTGAGCACAGGTATAATTTATTTTAATGCCTAAAAGATGATACAAAATTTAATAAACAGGAAAAACTGAGCATCGCTCTTTCAGCTTCATGTTAATAAACAATACAACCAAAGTAAGATTTGTGAAATTCATTGATCCAAATCTCAAACTGTTTACCAGAAGTGTCTGTATATCCTTTTAAAAGATGAGAAACACTCATCTGAAAGGAAACACACACACACACACACGCACCCATGCACATCAAAGGCTGTATTTCCCATCTGATCTCTCCTGTTTGTGACATATGCTCTAAGGGGTGAAAATAAGCAAAATTTTAAATTCCTTCAGATTATCAGAAGCCTCTCATTGGACGCTCCTCGCGGAATCCATTTTTCAGCCCCAGTAAAGGGGAATGGCTCCCTGAGCAGGTATCTCCGGAATGAGGATGTGGTTTTTGCATAATCACTGTCAACACACATTTGGGGTGTGTGAGAGCGTGTGTCGGGGTGACACGGTTTCAGTCGTGAAGCGAGACTGCGGTGATAAACGGATGAATATGAGCTCTGCTCGCTGCTCAGATCACTGCCGAATATGTCCAACCCAGTTTATCAATACTGGTTTTGCTGCAAGGGCCGTATTTCAGGCATGCTCTTGAGGTTGTGCGTGCCATGAAAACAGATATGTTGGTGATGGTGAAATCTTTTTGCGGTCGAGCCATTTTGCTTTCCATTAAATATTGGTTGGCTGGGAAATTAGAAGCTCATTAAAAATCAAAATGGCTACAAAAGGAAACAATGAGCAGAAAGAGGCATATAAATGTCCCTATAGGCACATATACACACATGGCTAACACTAATCTAGATAAACAGCTTGAGAGGGCTTGTGTTAAGGGCTTTTTAAAAAGACGGAGTGTAATTTTCTATGGGGTCCATTTGCTGAGCCCTCACTAATGGCCCTTCTTAAGAGACTCATCACGCTTAAGATGACTGGAATCGCACTGGCTTGATGAATAGCCTCTTCAGTCTGACAGAGAAATCGTAAACAAAGCTCTGCACTCATCACATGAAAAAACAGTAAGGTGGAACAGAAAGAGATAAAGTACATGGCCAAAAATCTGTGGAGATCCCCTACCAACGAACAAGTTTGGCTTGTTAACCAAGTGCTTAAAATCAAACAAAAGACTAACAATCTCCTCAGGCTGTATTTTCTGTACAACTGCACATACCTTTTCTGCTTCAGTATCAAGATGTGCCTGAGCATAAAAAGAGAGATCCATAGATGATTTGATGAATCTTCTGCATGTGGAAAAACTTGCCTAATCTGCACAAAGCCAGACCTGAACATGTTTTGGAGGGTTTTCAGTGCCTGACTTCACTGATGCTTGTTAATGGGAGCAAATCCCTGCAGCCATGTTCCAACATCTAGCGGATAACCATTCCAGATTTGTATTGCTGCAAATGGAGGACAAAGTCTCTATTAATGCCAATGGTTTGTAAATCAACTGTTCAGCTAGCACATATTGATGTAGTGTAGATAAAGCATGAATATACTGTATTACACAAAATGCATCTGGAAACAAGACGGGACTGTGCGACACAGTCTTTGCACCACACAATTAACAAAGACGTTAGACCGAACTCGGCTGTTGTGAACATTACACCTTCGGATTAAAATAAAATTCTGCTAGTATAACGCAAAAATATGCTGGCACAAAAAGTACAAATATTAGCTGCTAGCAAATGTGTATGCTAGGAAGTCTCTGCGTTGAGTGGAAGGGGTGTTGCTTTCATCCTCAGGGGTAAGTCAGAGGGAAACAGAGGAGGGTAATCTGGCTGTTGAGCATGGTAGATAATTTGCACTTGATCCCCTTGTAATTATATAGTTTAAATCTTTTTACCCTCACTAATCCAGCGGGGCATGGAGACGTTTTCCGGGCGGCGTTGAAGGGGCTGTTGGACAACCCTCGTCAACTTATGTCAAACGCTTCCTAGAGGATTTCGGGAGTGGGCGGAGAAGGCTGGGGTTGATATAATTATTTTGACTGTGTTTATTTCATGCGCATACGTACTTTGCATATCACTCCCCACCATGAGGAAGAGATGGAGTTGGAGGAAGTCTTGAAAGGAACAGGATGGAAAGGGGAACTAAATACAGTTGATGTTAAAACCAAGTCTCGCAGTTAATTCTCACAATTAATTGCAATTTTTGCGCATTGCAAAAATTTAAACACAACTTGCAGTATCTTTTCAGAGTAATCGTTAATCAATTACAAAATCAATAGGCTACTACAATGCCTGTTCAGAACTGTTTGATGCAGTGATATTAACTGATAGGAAAATCTAGTCATTTAGAATACAATGAAGAGTTTGTGCCAATTTAATAGTAATCTTTAGTTTATTTCATTTTTAAAAACAACATTCACTTGGAGGTTTTAGACATTATTTGTTTTCAAATCTAGTCGATGCATGTTGTTTTAGACTTAATTACACAATGTAATCAGCAGATCATAATGTGGCATTCAGACACAAACAGAATCTCCGGGTCCCCGATGACCCGGGGTTGATTGCTAAGCTGAAGCACGAGGGAGTGTTACGTACATGTATGTGCTCTCGGTGGTATCCCTGCCGGCCAGCGGGACAGAGGGCCATCTTGCACGCCTGCCAAAGCTGACAGCCTGTGACAATCTGCTTGGCGTGCGGCTATTTGACTAATTACACTGGATTACAGCATATTAATGCAAGCTGTTTTCTCCAGGGTTAGTGACCTAGACATGCTAGCTCCATCACACGCTAAGCACACAGGAAAAGAGATTTTTCTTTTGCGGAAAATTAAAATAGAAGTGGCTTCACTACTCTGTCTTAGTTGATCAGTGAAAGTGTATCTCAACTGGAGGCCTAAGTCATGCTGTCTCTTCTGAACCCCCATAAGACCATTCCCATACAACAGAGGGAAATACAGAGATTAACATTTCTATCTGTTTCCTTTTCTCTATTCCTGATTTGAAAAGGGAAATGCTTGTAATTTGAGCAAACAAAAGACAGCAACTTTCTTAAGTGATTTATTACTCATAAGAGTAAATGTTTCCCAAAGCTGGATCATAGGCATTTTCTCATTGATTGTGCTTTTGTGCTGAAATGAGATCTTGATTAATGGTGGAATGTCACATGGGAGAGATTTGGTCTGTAGGATAAAATCTTTATTTTCCAGTCATTTCCGCTTGAAAAAGTCTGGGATTTCTCCAAAACGAATCACTTGCTAGCATGTGTGTGTGTGACATATCTCTAAATCAATACTACTTGAAAGAGGAGCATGTTTTGTTTTTTTTTTGTGCAAAAATTGGCTGAGTGAAAGTGTTAAGGATTTTTCATTGAGCCTTTTTGCAGGTTATAACTTATAACTAAGCAAGTCATTAAACCATTCATTCAACCGATTCGTTCAAAACACTGATTCATTTAGGAATGAAACAAGTGACTACATTAATGGGTAAGCCAGTGGTTCCTTCCCTCAACTGATTTGATTATAAGTGAATCATTCAATCATTCAATCAATTGATTCAGTCTGCAGACTTGCCATTACCATGCGTGGTTTGAAAAGACAATGACCAACATTGGCTCAATCAATGGCTTGGGCTTGGGGATGGGACTATCGGTTTCCCTAACCAACAGCAGAAGGGGAAAGTATTCCAAGAAACCTGCTTGAGAAGAAATATTTTTACAATTGTCTTCAGTAGAGGTACATACTGTAAAACGCACAACTTTTTTTTTTTTAACTAAAATAATTTTTTAGTAGTCGTCAGACGGTGAAATTCTTTTTGGCAATCAAAGTCTCAAAGTACTGCTTTCTCATAGTATCGACTGGGCCTGCTATCTATTCATATGCAATTGCCAAAGTAAGCACACACTGTGTCTGGGCCTCTGCTATCAACAAAAATGGAAGCCGAGACCTTAACAAAGGCAAAAGAGGAGAAATGAGGCGTACAATGAGTGTGTTTAGAACACAACGACTCTCCCGATTGTGCTAAACCAATCCCAGACTTGCAACAAAGAGAGACTGGAGCTTTGCTATTTGTATCCTCTCCTCTGGCTCAAGCGCAGTGTAATAATAGTCTTAAAGTAGGCATTGTAGGAAGAGAATACTTGAGTGGCTTACACAGGCAGTCTTATGAAACATTTAGGCAACGGTTTCCAAGGGTCCAAGGAGGATGGAAGAAAAGGTACGCAGCAGAATGGTCTTCTAGCGTTCTGCCGGCCTTATTGTACAGAAGTCACATCAAATTAACTCTGAGGGCCATTTGGAGGGCCTTTTTCTCTCTGCCGAGCTTTTCAGAACAGATTAAGCTATGAAAACTTCAGAATTACTAAAGCACCTATTAAGCATTATGCTCCGTCCTTTCTTCAGCTCTCCCTTTGAACACGATTGAATGCACTGGGGCGTTCAATAGACTCTGAGAGGAGAAAGACTGGAGTTATTGGGGAGGAAACATGATGACAGAAATATTTAAAGGATAAAGAAGACTGCCACAGAACGCATGATGAATTGACAAAATGTGTTTACAAATAGCCTCTGCCGGGCTTAAAAATTTACATGAAAATTCTGGTTTGTGTGTGTATTTATTACCAGTTAGACAGTTCATTATTCTCATCATCACTGGAGCTCAAACTATAAGCCATTGTCAAACTCTGGATTGAAGAGGTTTCAAGATAACAGGCAAGTGTTTTTATAACTGTTGCATTTATGGTTTCTTGTCCACTACCAAGCTCTGCAGGGGACATGGAACTAGAGCAATTCAAAGCAGCATGGAAAGAGCATGAATAGTAATTGTACTTAACAGGATTGGAGAGGGTCCTGACAGTGGCTCTTAAGACGCAGGTCGTGTGGCGTTAAATGGCTGTCACCCACTCAAAGATCCACGACTTGGGAAAAGCTCCCGCTATTCGTGAGCACTGGAGCTCACATGCAATGTCAAGAACAGGGTCCCGGCAACTTCAGGCAACCTGAAATATGTTGCTCATTAAGTTCTAAAGTCTTGGGTACCTAAACTTCAGGACTTAAGGAATGCAGACTTAGGTTTCAACTAAGTGTTATATAAATATGAAGCAAGGACATCTACTATAGGGCAATATAAGTGAGAGATTGGTGTTTCTTCTGCCCCAGACTATAACCTATAATGAGACCTCAAGGGCAATCTGCCTATTAAAACAGCAGGTATCGTAACACCTGACCAGAAATTTTATTTTGACCGTAGCACTTACAAAACATCCATACAAACAATATATAGCTATAGAGCTTTTGCACTCAAACTCTTAGCCTGCAAATTGCCCTTCAGAATGACAAGATTGAGAATGACAATTTGGGGGACATAGAAGACATATATCAATTGCTATAGACTAATCTTGCCCTTACCCCTTAAGAAAACATTTTATAATAATAAAAAAAATGGTATAATAATAACAACCATAATAAAAATCAGTATTTGCTTTATGACATATTTTTCCAATAAAGAATATTTCTGAATGTCTCCAAAGGGAAGTTTTGTCATCAGACTTGAGCTCACTTTTTGGTGATGTATTATATAAATACCCACAATACTACAAAAACTTCTATCATGAAGCCCCCTTAATATGGTCCTTATCAAACCTCTAATTGGATTGCCAGTGCTTGGAAGGAAAGATTCTGGGCCTTCTGCCTTTTATCCTTTTGTATTCCTATCAGCCACAAAATACCAAAACAATTGGATTGGGATCAAATGGACTGAGAGCTTTTTTGTTCTCCCAAACACAACAGGTTGACTAAAATCGGACCGGGCAAAAGCCTCAGGCCTCCGTTCGAATGATGGGGAAATTTGAATTTCACAGGGTCTAAGTGACGTATCGAAACAAAGCTCCACACTGGCCATTGTTTGGCCTTTTCCCAGTCAAGTCTTAAAACAGCAACATGTGGTGCGCCATTCAAACCAGAACTCCGGTTCAGACTTCGAATGACATTTTAGAAAGAACTGTCCTGAATATAACCCTTCAACTTTACTGGATCCATTATGAACGACTAGAGGAATGAGCAATCGCACCTTGGTCACGTCCTGTGTGCTCGAGGAGTATCCCCTCATCTATTCAAATGCCAAAATAAACCCTCCCCTAGCACCAACATCAATCACGTTAATTACGCCAAACACCATAATAACAATAATTACAATAATATCTCATTAAGAAGGAGAGAGTGAATGACGGGGGAGAATTAATAGCAGGCAGGTGTACAACACGCTGCAATTATGGAGCCTGAAATTAGTTCATCGCCCAAAGGCAAACCGAGAAGAAAGAAAGAGACTCAGAGAGAGTGAGATGGAGGGAGGGAGGGGAGGTGGAGAGGAAGTGGGAGTGAAGTTTCACTAGCCAAAAAGTATTAAATAAAAAGAGAATTGCAAATAAGCAAATAAAAATGTCTTAAATGTGTAAATTAGGGGAAATAAAAAAAAAAGGAGAAAGGAAGGGGGAAGGAAAAGCAGCTTTCCCTGGCAGAGTTGTGGGCACGGATGAAAGGGGAGCGGCCCACTGTGATCAAGGGATCCACAGAGCTCTGCGGCAGCCATCAAGCCTGCACCTCTGCCGTCGACTGGCAGCGCATCCTTCTCCTGCCAATCATTCATTACGCCAAGCCGGAGTCGTAGAGGAAGCGCCTCCATGCCTTGACCTATCATATTACAGCTTCTGTAAACGGCTAATCCTCGTTCGTCAGATGGTGTCAACACCTCCGCCTGTTTTTGCACGCACTCACCCCCGCCAACAGACAAATTGACACAATAATAAAATCATTTGAATTTCAGCATAGTGTAGTGCAAAAGTCAGAGCATTTATTGTATATTGCCCATGTATGTTTGAGTGTGTATATATATATATATATATATATATATATATATATATATATATATATATATATATATATATATATATATATATTATGCAACACACACACACACACACACGGATGCATTAAATATACACATGCAAAAAAAAACCTATTAATTTCTTTCAAAATAATCTTACTGACCATATGTATTTAAAAAAAGATATTAATCATTTTTGTTTCAGCAAGGATGCATTAAATTTATCAAAAGTGAAAGTAAAGATATTTATAATTTAACAAAAAAAATTGTATTTCAAACAAATTAAATTCATCCTATTCATTAAAGAATCTAAAAAAGAAATTACAGTTTCTACAATAATATTTTAAATATTTTTATGCCACAATATTACTATTTTTACTGGAAAATACACTGGAAAATATGATAAAAGATGATTGTATTCAATAAAGTTACATTTATTAATAATAATTATTAGTATTGTCATTAAATTTTACTGTTAATTGAACATTTGTGTCTTTTATCATTGACAAATGCAATTGTTTTAAAAGCAATGAGCCAATATATACATATATTTGTAAATTTTTACTTGGTTTATCCATTTATAAAAATCTGAATATAAAACGCCAGGCTGCTGAATGTTTTATGGTAGAGCACGTGGTCATCAGGCTGGCTCTTTTAGCCTGAGGGCTGTTCCAGCGTGCAGTGAGAGCCCTCGAGGCAGGAAGCGGCATGTCAGCTCTTCCCTCTGCCCTCTCCAGGAGTATCGGCAGGAGCTGAAACACACCTACTGAATTTTGATTATGGAAGCCAGCTACCTCAACCACTACATTAATGAGGCCGGTCGAGAGCTGGAACAAAAAAAAAAAAAAAACACTAGAGCAGGAGGCCACTATACATGTATTAAGCTTTTGAGTCTGTGATCTTTATGTGTGACAGTGATTCAGATGGAAAAAAGCTAAACAGCATTAGCAACATAGCAACATGCTAAAATGCTTGCAAAAGTGCTTAAGTTTCGCAATCAGCATAAACCTAAAATACTAGAAATGTACTAAAGTTATCCTCTGAGGAATAAACAACAAATCTGCGCCTTTGAATCTGTTGTAGGCTATAGCAAAAAATTTAAATAATGGATGCTAGCTTTGTTTAAAAGAGGCTAACCGATTAATTGGTTGCTTATTTTGTCATGGCCTGTTCTTAAAAGCACCACAGACCATAAAATGAGCTGCCTAATTCCTTTGGCCCTAAAATCAGACTTTCACATAAAGCAGAGGTAAGGATATCAATCATTTTAACCTTCACCGAGGCTACATGTCAGCGTCACAAAACAGCTCATGTGGTGTTAATGAGCGTGTAATATAAAACACCAGCCACTAGCTCCATATGTCGCAGCATTATGGAAAACAGAGTCTTGCTTCTGTTACCAGAGAGATTTGAAGAGTTTTAGTCTGACATAGGCTACTCAAATTTAATACAGTACTTTTTTAATAGTATCAAAAACAAAACAAACTTTCTTCCTAATACTGGATAAATTAGGTAAATCTTAAACCTCATCTCCATGAAAGAACATCAAAATCAGGTCCAGCCAGTCCGCTCTTCATTTTACATTGTCAATTACGTGTCATAGTGGAGGGATTCTCTGTATAAGTCAGCAGGCGGAAACGAGGCGGGGGCTCATCCACGTTATTAATGGAAATGATATACGTCAATATGGCCGTGTCGCCTCCCACGTGTCAGCCTGTCGTCTTACACAAAGGAACTGGCAACTTATGAACTGCCTGCGCCGCTACGTCGAGTCCATAAAACAACTGGCCCCGGTCACCAGGGAGCCCCCCTTGGTCCCGCCCCCTCCCTTGAACAGAAACCGCCCCCCTCACAACAGATGACACAGATGGGGAGAGGGCAAACAAAAAAGGGGGCTTCCTTTGTAGCAAGGGAACCTTTTCAAAAAGCCATTCATGCAACAAATTGGGGAAAGCTGGACCTCACTGCATCACTATAGGTTCTTGCTTTTTCAATGGCTAACCTATAAGTGCAGACACATTTATGAGTTTCTTTGTGATAGCGATTTAGGAGCAATAAAATATGAAGCCCAAAGTTCAAACGATTTGGGTATTTTTAGCATTTTGTTTTGGCAGCAACTCTACATTAATGCAAGTTTAGGTCACGTGTGCATTGAAATGCTTTTGTTGAAAGATTAAAAATGTAATTTAAATGTCTGTCGTACCAAGTTCTGCACTGATTTATCTAATGGATTTGACTTTTCTCATACTTTAAAGCATAAAAAAAACATAACCTCCCCCTCTTGAAAGCTCTATCTAGTCTTTACCGCTTCATGAGACGTTTCGCTAGAAAGCACCTGTCTTACTTTGCAGTTTGCTCACTTTCTTTCGGTTTATTCTCGCTCTCCTGCGGCGGATTCTTCCCCCTTTCTACCTTTTCTCCTCCCTTTTTGCAATCTGCATAGAGAGACATTTGTCATCATTAGCCCAGCTCTGACAGTTGGCACCCAGCACCTCAGATCTCAAGGACTGGCAATTATGAAGCCTTCATCCCTTATTTGGGTTACATGGCCTAATTTCATCATGGGCTTCAACCACCAGCATTTCATTACTCGAGCCCCCCAACCTGGGAAAAAAATGCAGTCTTTTTCTTTCTCTTTGTTTTCACCCTCCAGAACCGGCTGTCAAGCGCACGTGCTTCTTGGAATAGGCTGGTATAATTAATTTGAAATGCATCAAGGCATTGTCCTCACCGGGGCTGTTGAGAGGATGTTCTGGTTGAGTATCATCGGGTCAGTGAGCGAATGATTACGGACTCAACCTCTAAACATGGGATGTCTCCAAGACATTAAGATTAATCACAGGGAGCTGAAGAGGTTGCTGTCTTGTGACGGCCGCTTGTTAAAGGTGTTTTACCGAGCTTAGGGTTTGTGTACGGCACTTGAAAACAAACAGATGAAAACAAATGGATCTGCTTACTGAATACAAAATGAAATTGATGCTTCACGGGAAACTTTCAAAAGTTTGAACAGTTAACAGAAATGTAACCCTTAAATGCATGAATGTTTCGCCAATCATTATTACATATTCAGGTCTTCAGCGACCCGGACCTATATCTAACACGGATGGATCTCTACCTGTCTCAATAATATAATACTCTCCTGATATTAGAGTAACAATTACAGAAGAATAAAATAAAGCACACATTTGGAACTTGGAAGGGGTCAGTTTGAGCAGATGTTTCATACCATCACTGTCTTCATATCCCATACATTCAGCATCTGGCTCATATTTGCAATCTCAAACATATTCTCAAAACTATTATTTTCAACATCTTCAAAATCATCCATTTTGATCGCTGACAGCTTCTTCACCAGAAGAAAATCACTCAGCCATTTCAAGTTTTGCTGATGATATTTCCAATTCTTTTGTTTTCTGCCTGCGGTAACTATGAGTGAAACACCACTTCATCATTGTGTATCAGACATTGTGGAATAAAGGTGAATTACACTTATTCAGTCATCAAAGAGTCAATTATTGTTGTGCAGAAAAAAATATACTTGCACTGTTACACATCTGGGTCATTAGCGAACCTATAAAAATGTTTTTACAAAAGATGAATGTGAAAACAGGCATTCTTTTATTTCTTATTATATTGTTTATAATAAATTGATTGAGGAACACTAAGGTGGTTGATGTCTAACTTTAAAAAATGAATTGGGAAGACGGTAGTGAATGACGTCCCGGGTCACTAAAGACCCATGCTTTTAAGGGTTAAAGAGATAGTTCAATCAACTATTCTGAAAATGTATGAACATTCTGTCATCATTTACTCATGTCATGTCATTACAAACCTGCACATTTTTTTCCGTTTTTGTCCATACAATGAAAATCAAATTCTTGTCAAAAACAAAAATTGTTCAAAACAACATTAGACCTAAAACAACATGGGACCCCCAACGACTTTGAGGTAAATATTTTTTTCCCCAAAATATATTCTTTTGTTTTCCACATAAATTCATACAGGTTTGGAATGATATGGGAGTAAATTAGATAATTTATCAAAATTTTGGGGTGAAATCTCTATAATCCGCCAAACATACTGTATGCGGAATTATGTGATTTTATGCATGCATTTATAAGTGAACACACCTCAAAAAAAATTTGTAAGATTTCAGATTAAAGGATATTTTAATGAAAAGGTCTTTTTTTGAATAAACTAATGAAATCAGTGCTAAATCTATGCAAATAAATTCATGCCATTAATCAGAGAAGCTGACAAGCAACAACGCATATTGCTGTTGGGGGGGTTTGAGGAAGGGTGATGGCAAGGCTTAAAAAACAGATTAATTTCCAATGTTCCTCTCTCTCCCTTGCATATTTAGGGGTTTACTGTTTATGTTTAGCCTGTCTAGTCCGCTATACTCAAAAAAATTTACATTTTACAGAGTGGATTTTGTCCTCTTCTCCCCCCCCCCCAGGAGGAGGCTTCTAATACAGCATGAAAAATAAAACAAACGGAGGGAGAGCATTCAAAGCATGAGAGGTAGGGGGCTGACAGCCGATAGGCAAGAGAAAATTAACTGGGAGCCCTGCAGTGTGGCCATATTGCCTGGAATAACTGAATTCGCTTCGGAAGAAAACTCAATGACAATTTTGATATCCATTTGCAGGAAGCTGAAAGGGATATGTCATAATAAGTGTCCATCTTGTATAATGCAATCCCCACCAGCGCCAAGCTCCATGCTAATATTGCTTGTCTTAAATGGCAGGGCCTTTAATATGATTTATATTTGACTTCTCCACTCCATTAAGTGCACTCGATAATCTGTGCTTTGACCTAGCGACGCCTTTTGGCTCAAATCCAGTTTTGATATTCTTTTTTTTTTCTTCTCCTCGCTGTTGCAAAATGATGATGGGATCAGTGTAAAGAACTGTCCATGAATGATGATGAAATAAAGCTGAGCTGACCTCCTTTTGTCACTGAATAATAGGATTATTAATATTAGTGTGAAGAAGTGACTATTAACTTCAATTAAGACTCTCTTAAGCTCTTGATATATTCAAATCTGTGAATAACTCTCCTGGTGCTATTAATATTGGCATACAATGTTCTAGCCACATAAGAAGTGCTATCTAATGTTGTCCCGTGATGTCGTTCTTTTAAATTAGAATGCTGGATTATTAATGCAGGATTATAATTAAATGCACTGCATGATGCAAAGAAAATGTATTTTTTTCTTATACATCAAGAGAAGCAATAAAAGAAACAGGAAAACAAATGTTAAATGTCATATTAAAATACAATTAAAACCAATAAACAAAAACTAGTACAATTTAAAATAATAATACAAAGTATTACATTAAATAATAATGCAAAAATATTTATCCAAGTGATTTCAATCAATTAATCAAAGGTTAAAGTATTTACATATAAAATCAAAGAAATATACTGACACTATACAATCTATTTTAAAAACATAATACTGATATAATCCATTACAACACCCATTTATTCATATCTATAAACTACACAATGTACGTTCTAGCCGACTGCAGTTTTGAAAATTTAAATGGTGACTAAAAACCTGCAAGGCCTTAACCTAAATCATAAAATTGTTGAAAAACAACACTATTCAGTTAAACATGGTATGTAGGGTCATTCTGACATGGAGAATCACTCTTCAGAACATGATGAACAGGGAGAAAGAAAAATGAAGAAGTCATTGGCGAGGAAACTCCAGAACAAAGAGGCCTTCAACGAGCTAAACGTTTCCTGGGTCATATGCTCGTCCAAAAAGGGGCGGAAGCCAGAGTCATTGTATTGATTTACACAATCCGGCATCCTATTCGCTGGGTCAGAGATAGCACCCGTACTGTTGTCACACCCTCATATATCACAGCGAAGCATGTGGATATGCGTTATGGTCACAAAGACACACAGATTGCAATGTTGCGGAGACGCGGTGAGCGTGAGAGGAGAGAGGGTCTGGGGTCAAGGGGGTTTTGAAGTGCCTTCAGGTCACACTTGACAGAGCGCTTGAGTCAAGTATACACTATTGAATGGTTTCGTATTTAAATTATTTAAGATGCAGCATAAAAGTTTCCAAATGAACTGAACAGCTCTCGTTAAATTTTTTTTTAAGTGTGTTTATGAAATCTAACACATCCTGAACTCGATCCTGAATATTTATGTACTGCAGTATCATTAAACGCTGCAATGAAAATACTGATAAACAACCATTTGAGTTCTGTTTCATAAAGTATGTGTATATGTGTTTGAAATAGGCTAATTTTCAATACGGAATGTGAGAGTCGAGGACTAAACGGTGCTAACAGATTAACATTGCTAATCCGAGATGAAATTATGTCTGATACTATAACACTGCACTACTGTTTACTGTAACTCACAAACAAACAATAGACAAGCAACTGATTCAGACATACAAAAGCAGTGCTGAACACATCAGAGCACAGACCAGTGAAGGGAGGGAGACCGTCTGATCCGATATGGTTGGGTGCCTGCCATGAAATGTGTGTGCATGAGAGAGAGAGAGAGAGAGAGAAAGAGAGAGAGAGAGAGAGAGAGAGAGAGAGAGAGAGAGAGAGAGAGAGAGAGAGAGAGTTGGAAAGCAGGGTTAAACAGAGAGCACCAAAGATTTTCTGAGAGTAACAAGTAAAAAAAGTATTTTGCAATCCTCCCATTTGTCAAACAACCCCAATGGATGTACAGTAGTCCAGAATGAAATTCATATATCAGATGAATTGATTGATCAGATAAAGTCTTCTGGGCACAAGGATAGGCTTAATTAATGAAATAAATGAACAGCAAACAGTGTTCACCTTGCTTTCAGTTCCTGACAGGCAAAGGAGAACTCTGATAAGTGTTAATCGCTGCCTGTAAACTGCAGAGCTCTATTAATTATGGTTGGCAAAATCCTCCAGACATAAGGTGCCAAGCAGACTACAGTGAGAGCTGGAGCCAACCGACCCTGATGCCTCAGTACAGTGACCTGCAACAATCTGCTCTGTGTACTGGAACAGACTTGCATATAGGACATATATCTACAACATGCATCACATTTATTCAAATATAGGCCTACATTCAAACGAGTCTCCTAATTTCTAATTTCTTTTTTTTTTTTTTACTCATAATCAGTGATGCATCATGATTGGGTTTGAAAAGGGCACGATGAATCTTGCCTTGTTCTCGTTGTTCTCCATTAGATTTCAGATATAATATCGCAAGAAAAATTCTTGTGTATTTCGCGCAATATTAGGCTACACAACTTAAATCACACGCAACCACGATATCTAGAAAAGTCACAAAAAAAGTTTATTTCATATCGTTAAAATATTTCCTGACGTTTTCAATTATTGAACGTTTAATCTGCAGAGACAAAAAAATGGGAATAAAAGGTTAAAATTAAGAAAATACGTTCACGTTATAAAAAAGCTTGAGGTTTTAATATCCTATAACGATCCAAAAAGATCTAACTAAAACGAATCGTGACTGCTGATTTGACTGAACTAACAGGAAAAAAAGTATAAGCTAGGACATTATAGCCTCATTTAAAACAACAATAAAAAGACGAGGCTTTTATTTTTCTGTCCCTGGAAGAACTAAATAACAAATTTTAATTAAAATCATTCAATAACTGTCATGAAATACGAATAAAAAAAAAAACCGTTTTTCCTATTACATTTGCTACACCAATGCGGAATGCTTAAATCAAAAAAGCAAACAAGTAAAACTTTAAACAATATTTTTTTTATAATCAATTGAAATTAAAATAACTAATTATACACAAATGCGACACTTTTAAATTTGCTATGTTAATAAAGAGAACACATTAACGAAATGTTATTTAGCCTTAATAAAGGCCTTTATCTTCATGTCATCTACAATGAACTTCACAAAAACTAAACCTAATCGTTATTTAATATTTTACACTAAGCAAGTAGGCGACAGGACACCACGAAAATAAATGCACCTAATGCTCTATTTGCTGTCATATAAGAAAATAAATAATACGGATTAATGTTCGAAGTGTTTAAAATAAAACAAAAGATTCCGGAGTTTGGTACCAAGACGCGTAATCCTCGTTAACCATTATAGCCATTACCACATGTAGTAGCTAGACAGCAACATATTCAAAATAATATTTCTATTAATATATTATTCAAAACGAATTTTAAATAGCATGCACCATAAATAGAGAGAGAGAGAGATAACGCATTGTAGCAATATAGTCATTTAAACACTGAAAATATAATCATGTGAAACAATACTGCAACACCAAAAAAATCGAATTAACAGATCAACGAAAAACTTTGTCAAACACGCATCTCTTCAGTGGAAATTTAAAAACAAACCAACAAATCTATATTTTCAACAAATTGTAGGCTAATCGAGATAATGAAAATGGAAACTTAAAATTACCAAATGATAGTCACAGCCTATATTCTATTAACAGAAATAAGACATTTTTGATTTCTGAAAATAAATAATAACAGACGTAGTCTGTAGCCTAGGCTATCTAACAAGAAGAGCAGGAAAATCCAGTATATATATCACGAATAAACCTGTATCTTCTCCCTCCAACGTGTAGGTGTGTTTCCACCAGACGATTTGGTTGTGTATAAAAGCGGAGGATTAATTTGTCGTCAATAAACTGAAGGCAGTGACGACTCGGGCCGTGATTGGACGAGCTCCTCTCAAACCCTCCCTTTATAATTTCACAGGAGTGAGTTCGGAGTCTTAAACAAACCAACAACGCTTGGACACACACTTAAGAGCACCCTGCACTTTCCAACCTCTGTTACAAACAGAGAAAAAAACACCGCAAGTGGATTCAAGAGGTTTGCTGAACTACTGATCCGTGCGTATATGGACTTTTAATTGCTGAATTGGACCAAGGGGTTTGACTTTTTTTTGGTCGCAATTGAAAACAGAAGCTGATGATTTAACTGACAGACTTTGTGCATGTGCTCCACGCACAAATAAAAAAAAAGGTATTTTTTTTATTTATTTCAAAATCCCTTTTTTTCCCTCTAAATAGTCTACTTCTTCTCTAAAATTGGCTCCTGTACAAACAGCCGCGTTGGATCCCTCGGGTTACTGCGAGACTCCGGTGTACAACCCGGATCTCTGTCCAAATATGATCGCCGCCCAGGCCAAGCTGGTGTATCATCTCAATAAATACTACAACGAGAAATGCCAGTCTCGGAAAGCGGCCATCTCCAAGACCATCCGGGAGGTGTGCAAGGTGGTCTCGGATGTCCTGAAGGAGGTGGAGGTCCAGGAGCCCCGCTTTATCAGCTCCTTAAACGAAATGGATAACCGTTTCGAGGGGCTCGAGGTCATCTCCCCTACTGAATTCGAGGTGGTCCTCTATCTGAACCAGATGGGGGTCTTCAACTTCGTGGACGACGGCTCTCTGCCGGGCTGCGCCGTGCTCAAGCTAAGCGACGGGCGGAAGAGAAGCATGTCCCTCTGGGTCGAGTTCATCACGGCTTCGGGATACCTGTCCGCGCGCAAGATCCGCTCTAGGTTCCAGACGCTCGTGGCGCAGGCGGTGGATAAGTGCAGCTATAGGGACGTGGTTAAAATGGTAGCGGACACCAGCGAGGTGAAATTACGCATCAGAGACAGATATGTGGTTCAGATTACCCCCGCGTTCAAGTGCACCGGCATCTGGCCGCGAAGCGCTGCCCACTGGCCGCTGCCGCACATCCCGTGGCCTGGCCCGAACAGGGTGGCAGAAGTCAAAGCCGAGGGGTTCAATCTCTTATCGAAGGAGTGTTACTCGTTGAACGGGAAGCAGAGCTCGGCGGAGAGTGATGCCTGGGTGTTGCAGTTCGCCGAAGCGGAGAACCGACTGCTCCTGGGAGGGTGCAGGAAGAAATGCCTGTCGCTGCTCAAGACGCTGCGCGACCGGCACCTTGAGCTGCCCGGGCAGCCTCTCAACAACTACCACATGAAAACTCTTGTGTCTTACGAGTGCGAAAAACACCCGCGCGAGTCGGACTGGGACGAGAACTGCCTCGGGGATCGACTGAACGGGATTTTATTGCAGCTCATTTCGTGCTTGCAGTGCAGGAGATGCCCCCATTATTTTCTGCCAAACCTAGACCTTTTCCAAGGGAAGCCACATTCGGGCCTTGAAAACGCTGCCAAACAGACTTGGCGACTGGCTAGAGAAATTCTAACCAACCCTAAAAGCCTGGAGAAACTCTGAGGTAAAAAAAAAGAAAAAGAAAAAGAAAAAAAAGGCATGTTTATGAATAGAAGGCCTGACTGATCAAAGTTCTGAGGCCTAGACGCTAATCAGGAACTCTTCCACAAAATGGTCACGGTTGTTTGTTGTAAAAAAAAATATTTTAGAGAGCTCCGTTTAAAAAATACTTCACATGACACTAATGTGTCATACGGAGGGAGCAAATTGTATCAACAATCAAAATGAATATAGTTACCTGTCAGTATTACTGTTTCTTTATTTTCTTTTTACGAACCCTGCCCAACAACCCATTTTACCTAAAAGCTTTCGAAACAAAGCTGTACGTGACAGATAACCTGTACATTTTATACTGTAAATAGACACATTTGTAGATTGTGAATCCGGTGGTCTGCAGTTGTGATTGTTGTTCTGTGACACGTAAATAGAAGTATAATTTCACATGTTTTAACACTCGCCTGGATTATTTCTGAAGAGAGAAAGAAGAAAAACATGCATCCACAATTTAATCTATTGTCAACGGCAAATTTCTAAAGTTTACATTTTGATGGTACTATTTCTTAAACATTCCATTCGCATACTTGAATTCTTATTTAAAGTATATTCGACCATTTTTGTTTGTACCTTGCTTACATGATAAAAGGCTGAAATTGAGAATATATATATGAAAAATATACCTGAAAATAATGCACTTGAAATACACTGGAATATAACATTTTGTGATTTGATTTTTTTTATATATCTGTCTCTGAGTTTATTTAAAGATTTAATAAAAGCAAATTAATATTTGTGTCCAAATAATGATTCATGTTACATAAATATTGCAGTGTAATATAGGCACGATTTTTGGGGGGGATTTTTAATCCTCTTTGGCGTGAACATTAGGCTACACGATGTAGCCTGATTTTTACAAAATAAAAAAAGCGGAATACACAAAACAGGAAAATAAGAACATTTCTTCATGTAAACAGCGGCTGTTGAGAGAAGGACACAGATGAACTGAAATATGGATTGCACAGACAGGTCAGAAATGTGTGGCTTAACGATATAATTCTCTCATGACAGTTCTGCACATCTGAATTGCACCCCTTCATTTAGATATGTTCAAATTGTTTTTATTTTTCAACCTAAAATTTGTTAATTATATTTCCTTCACTCAATGTTATTCCGCGCAATTATGAGTTTTAAACGCATACGTTTTGGCTAATTTTTACATAGGCTATTGTACATGAACTATCACTTTAAATGGCATTTTACCAGGCACGTCTAGGGAAAACACACACAAAAAATGGACATTCAATGCATGGGCCTCGATTCAGAAAGACATGCCTATATTTTTAACGTTATTGAATTGACGGTTTTTATAAAGTGCTAAAATTATTAAACACGTTATAGAATTTGATTTTCTTCCATATCATTAGGAGAGCAATTCTGGTATTTGTGCACATGGATACAAATGCGCAATAGAAATTCAACCTACTTTGCCATCAATGCGTCTGAAGGCTGGATCATCTTCGTCCACTTCAAAATAGATTTCCGTTGTTGTGATAGAGAGAGTCCCACGGGCTTCAGTGACCGGGGCAATAAGCTGGGCCGGGGTGCTCAAGACAACAGGGCCTATAGCAAGGAAATATATTTTTTATTTTTCACAGGGGAAATTACCCATGATATGTATCGCCAGTCAGCATCAACAAGCGATACGCAGGCCTAATGCAAGTTAGTAACTGATGTAGTTATGGCTGCACCATACACGTATTCTAAACAATTTGTATCATCTCTTCAGAATGAGTTTGCAATATTTTTTTTTTCCCCGTTCCTGACTTTTCGAATAAGGTTTTGTAGACTTTGACGAGGTCTATCGATCTTCATCATGCACGGTGCGAAAACAAAATGGTAGGCCCTATGTAGGCTATTCAAAATAATCTCGATAGGCCTATACAAAATAACTGTTTTAGTAATAGCCTAATTACAAGATAAATGTGGTGCAGAGTTTTACACAAACTAGGCTATATAGCCTACGCATGAAAAGGAAAAAGGAAAAAAAGGGAAAATACATATGAATTGTTGAAGAGAATCGTTTCAGCAATTTACACGAGTAGACTTCCAAATTGAGGCATTGGTCATATGGCATTATATCAAGAAAAAAAATCGAATATTTTAATAGGTGAGCGTTCTTATGAGACCAAATAGCAATCATTTCACAGTCACTTTCCTTCGTTATTTTGCGACAAAACAAATCATTTGTGAGTGATACGCATTTCTGCGCTTCCTAATCAAATCAGTCGTTGTGATTCCATTTTGATTATATGAAAATTGTAAAATTGACCTTAAAAACATTATTAAAATATTTACAGATGTTGTGGCCTCCGGTCAGATGACTAATCTAATCCAAAGTGTGTGTGTGTGCGTGCGTGCGCTCGCTCTTTATATTTTTCTCTTTGACCAGTCCTCTGTCTTTTATTAGGCTTGTAGCAGCACACGGGTCTGTCCTGGATGTGAGGAGAGGCTCTTGAAATTGGGATATTTATCGATCCCCTGAACTCCAAAGAGCCACTTTAACGTCTCATCAATCTTAATCTGCTCTCCTCGGCCAATTATGCTCGATACTGTTGCAAGATTACAAGTGGATTTGGGTTTCAATTCCCAGAGCTCTCCTTCACAGCTCTCCCTGGCCGCTCGTAGAAACCCAAACCACTCTGCCTGCTTTTGTACCAGCTAGAACATTCGCCATGTCACTTCCCAAATGTTACAGTTTGAAATGAATGAAAACAAGTAGGCTATGATTATACAACACACATGGACTATAAAACAAACGTATAGGCTACTGACTAAAAGTAAATAAGCGAAAAGTCTTCTGGTTTAGCTACAACAGCATACGAAGATTTTTCCTAAATGAAAAAATAAATACTGCTTTTTGGGTAGGTTTTTAGTGCCAATTAATTTCTGGTTGAAACCACAAGTCCAACGTAACATCTATTAATAGCCAACCAATTCGAAAACAAGAAGAAAATAAAAAAAATAAGCTTTAAATCTATTTAGATCAATTATGTTGAACGAATAATGATTTATTTTTCTTTGTGATTGCAAATTATTTGAAAAGCTAATATCGGTTCACCTGTGTCCTTTTAATCCTAATCAAGTCCCTCTAACACGTTTAATAGAAAAAGAGGCTACTGGGGACACTTGTGAATCCAGACATAATACAGCATTAATCCAATGCGCAAAGGGGATTAGATCTAAAGCCTCCCGGGACCTTTAAAAAAATGGGGATGAAGCAAAAACTTTCGTAGGCTATTACAGAATCAGAGCGATCAGGTTTCACATGTGATCTCATCTGCTGCTTGGACTGGACCGTTTCTCGATTGTTGAAAATCCATATGAACAACATTTAGGCCCGTGTTTCTTATAAAGGCCAAATTTATAGCACTATAATTGGCCTGCCTACTATAGGCTTATAGGCTACTACGCACCCAAATAATAATAATAATAATAATAGCTAATAGCCTATCTTTTAAATCATTTGCAATTTTCCATATCCTATGGTGAATTTGTAGTGATGTAGTGCTGATTTGAGAGTACTAATGAGGATTATCAGATTATCATGTTGGAATGAAACAGGTGCAGTTGTACTCAGCAAATCTGAGCTGCATGAAGCCGGGCCGCGCGCGCTGTGTCCTGACGTCAGCTGCTAAACAGGCTGCCTCGCGCTATCGACTGTGATGTCACTGTGGCGAGACAAAGGCTTGCTGGGAAAACATGATTGTTTTCTCTATCTCTCTGTCACTACAGTGTCCTAATATGAATATAAAAATGAGAGCAAATATTTGTTTGATCAGAGTTCAACGCAGATAACATTATTACCGCTACAGAACATGAGATCTATTATGGGTCTTTAACAAAAAAAATGTAAAATGTTAAAATGTATGAATCACTATTATAATCTAATTTAACTAAAATATATAATAATTATTTATTAAACAATTTTAATTATTTTCAAAACAACTCCATCCGTTTAATTAACAGGTAGGCATACATTTTGGTGTGAAAGGCAATATGAATAAGTATGAGAAACAGAGTAAGTGAAAGAAAAAAAACAAACAAATCGGTACCATATCTCTCTCACATCACCTATTCTGTCTATGATTAGTTGTGGGTGTAAATACAGTCATGACAGCTCCTGTACTCTGATTGGCTTCAGGCAAACAGAGCCCCACCCATTGGCTGTGAGAATGCTGTTGCTGATTGGCCTGTTGTTTATACTGATCTCATTAGCAATAGCATATAGGCCTACTCAAAATAGAATCAGGGCACACACAGAGCATGCTGACATATATAGCACAGCTCCCCTTGTGGTGGAGAAACACAATTCAGATAACAGAACTAAAACAAAACACCCAATATAGACAACATGCATAAATATACATTTTTAAAGTAAAGTTTATGCAGATAAAATTAGTATCACTGAAAAGAGGTCACATCATATACCTACTGCCAAGAGTCATAATAATAAATACAACCAATAAGAGCATTTTCATTGATGCAAAGCCTAGGCTATTTGAAGTTGAACAATATTTTTGTTTATGCTGATTTTTTTCATACATGAACTAAAAGTTGCCTTTAAAATAATCAGTACTGAAAAGTAAAGCAGCATCATCATCTATTTGTTTAAGTGCTGGAAATACACAATCAGTGCATTTGATGCATTATATTAGTTATTATGATGGTGTTTATTTAAAATATCAGGAATTTATAAGCTGTGCCAGGATCTATGATTAATAGCATTCCAGTAAAATTACTTTGTTTGAACATAGATGGAAGAAAAAGAACAGCAGCAACACACCAGTCTGCATTCCTTTAAGGCGAATTGGCTGACATCAGTGGGAAAATATTAGAGGTAATTGAGGCAATCCTAATTTAGATCTAATAAATGTAATCTTACAGAGTCAAAAACGAAGCAGATTACTAGAGAAAGGCCTACAGAACTGCTCAGAGAGTGTGAATGAGTTTTGTCGGGTTGTGTGCTGGGAGCTTTAATATAGCTATGCATAGAGGACTGAGCATTACATAGAACACTTCAGATAGGTAAGAACATAAATAATACAAAAATAGATAAATTTGAGCATTGGCTTATTTCTACAGACGCATAAATATCTCACCGCTCATTTTTAACCTTCATTGACTAATGAAGGTCTGCGGAGCGAGTCGAGGCATTGATTATTCTGGGTTTTATTAATAACATGTCTGTTGCACATTCAGAATACATATATCACATCTAACATCTTCTGACATAGAGCTGATAAAAAAATGACTATGTTAGCCGTAGTACAACTAACACTGAGAGGACAACCAGTCAGTAGTAATTCTGTTATCATATTGCAGCATAATGGAAATTTAAGTGATTTCTTTTTATTAAATGATTCCGCTTTAAAAAAAAAAAAAAATGTGATGAGACCATTATAGTTATGAAGGAAAAATCATCAGATTCAGATTTCAAAGATTAATCATAATGTTTGATTTGATAATCATTAACAGCAGTTGACATTTTTGGAAAATTGATCTTGATTAACTCCTGATTGTTGGTTAGATTCTTATTTGATTTAATTCTAAATTGTTTGTTAAAAGTTGTATTATTGGTATTTGAAGGGTTAATCTCTCTTCAAATAGTCAAACCTGCCTCTGGAAATAAATACCCGGATACCGAAACTTGCTGTGAGAAAAAGAAAAAAAAAAGAAAGGAGAGAAAGACATATTTAAAATAATGTTATACTATAGTCTTTAAAACATAAATAAATAAACATTCAGCATAAAAAAGTAAAACTGTCCAGAGCAATACTTAACCCTACATACTGGCAGAAAAACATAAACACAGTCCTAAAGCAAAGTAACCACACTAACTACACTGGTCTGCATCTAGATTGACAAGTAAGATATATTTATATATCTGTTCTGTGTCGAATTCTGTCATTCTGCCAAAATGCCAAGCTTAAGCTAAATATAAATAAATACATGCTACCAAATGTGGAATTAATTCAGACATTATAGATGAAGTGCTCACCACAGGACCTCTCAGTAAAACCTAAACCTACAGGTATGTATTCTCATTAACAAATAGTGTTTAAAATGCTTTTTAGTATTATTTAATGATTAATCCAAATCCATGTGACACATAGAACCTTTAATTGAAGGACTGAAGGAAAGTGCCATGTCAAGGAGCTGAAGTATGACTTAACTTAAAAGCAGTCTCTGCAATACAGATTGCACTCTGTATTACGTATAGACCCACTCACCTGCCAAGTTGTCCACTTCTTTCTCCTGTAGTAGACTGACAGCGTCATCGTCCGCCTCGAGCATCAGCTCTGTCTCGGGGCTCTGGCTGACCACCGTCTGGCCTCGGAAGCCCTTCCTCCCTCTCAGTGCCTCGTCTTCCTCGGGGTCTGCAAGGAGACAATAGCAGACAATATCATATCTGTACTTACTCACATTTGAGAATCGCAAAACGTAAAAATTAAACATGTACTGTCTATGTATGTAGATTATAGGTGTGTTATATAGATGTTATAACATCAATATGTAGATGTACAATAAGCCACAATGGATAAATAGATTTTGGTTGCCAAGCAATGTAGCAACTTGGTGCATTGTTTTTAACGCATTACATCAGGGACGTCTTGAATTTTCAGAATAATAAGACAAATACTGCAGATTTTGCTATAGGAACACATTATATCTGGCATGAGTTTTTAGGTCAAAATGCTAACTGGAAACACAGGTAATACTTTACGTTTCACTCTATTGTTTTATAGACACAGTTTAAAGTCACCATAAAAGCAAAAAT